>JAGFNQ010005385.1:207433-602302 GCA_024364735.1 Boesenbergia rotunda | reverse complement strand
CTAGCCCTCCAAGCTAGGATTTCACCCAACCCTTCCGAATTAGAACTTTTCCAACACCTAGCCCTCCAAGCTAGGATTTTCCACACCTAACCCTCCAGGTTAGGATTTTCCAACACCTAGCCCTCCAGGCTAGGATTTTCCATACCATGCCTAATCCTCGATCAGGACTTAAACATAATCATCATAATCATCAACCTAAACTAAAATCGGTGTCAACACCAAAACAACAATCAGGGTCAGACTGCATCAACAGCTGGGAGCCAGTTCTCTTGACTTAGAGTGGGTTTGGCCTTGCCTGGATCGGTCTGTGGACCGATCAGGGAAGTTGGCATGGAGTTCCCTCGTGGATCGGTCTGGTGACCGATCCAGCGATGTCTGATCAGTCTGGTGACCGATCAGGAAGCATACAGTGACTTTGGCAAACCTACTGTTCGGCTCCTGATCGGTCTAGTGACCGATCAGGGAGCTTACAGTGACTTTGGGAACCTTACTGCTCGGCTCCTGATCGGTCTGGTGACCGATCAGGGATACTATTCAGATCGTTCTGATGAACAATCAATTGACGCAGGTTTCTCACTATAACCGATCAGGCTGGAGCCTGATCGATCAGGAAGTGTCCTGATCGGTCTGCAGACCGATCAGGCCATAACCTGATCGGTCTGGTGACCGATCAAGGGTGTGGCAGAAAGAAGCTGGAGGAAACCCGGCTGGTGCTGGATCGGTCTGGTGACCGATCACCAGAAAGTCGCGATTTCGGTTTCTCACTGGGTCAGTCTGAACCCATCCTGATCGGTCTGATGACCGATCAGGAGTCCCTCTGATCGGTCCGGTGACCGATCAGTAGCTGGCAGCTTTAATTCAAAAACGCTATCAGAGTTCTGATTGCGTTCTGTTTCTCTTATGATCACCACTGATATGTTCTGATGTTTTGATCTTCTGTTGATTTGTTGTTCTAATGAGATGCTAAGTGTGCAGATGAATCAGGTTTACACAAGGAGAGTCAAACAGAGGCTTTCGCTACATCAGGTTTGGCAGGGATCCATCTCAGGTTGCAACGGATGCTGGCGCTGCTGGAGCTGCTGACTGGGGCTCGTCTAAGGGAAGCTCAGGGAGTCCAAGAGAGCTCAGTGGAAGGTGGGTAGTTGCAGTTGAGCAGCTGGGAGCTGCAGAGAGGTGGTTGTGACCTGGCGATCAGTGGGAGAGGCTTAAGGGCTTGGTAGCGATGAAGCCTTAAGAGAACACTGGATCAGCTTTTGGCTAGAACACTTGATCATTTCTCTGGTTCTTGCGACAAGCTGCTTCTCCATATGTTGTGCATCACTCTGAAGCAGCTGAAGCTTTGAGCGACATTGCATACTTGAGCGCTTGGAAGAAGAAACAAGGAGCTTGGCGAGTCCATCAGCAAGAAGACACGAAGAGGGAGTTCTTGCGTGAGATCTGTGCTGAGTGGAGCTCGGTGAGGAGTTCGCTTGTGTTCTTTCTATCCTAAGTGATTTGTAAGCTTCTTGTGGTTCTTGTGCTTATTTTCATTATTCTGTTGAACCCGCTGTGGAGAGGTTACTCCACCGAGAAGGAGGTTCCATTTGATATCCGGATTTTCCGAGGCTTGATCTGCCAACGATCAAGGGATCGCCCACCTCACGGGCACGCCAAGGAGTAGGGGCAAGTTATCCCCGAACCTTGTAAATAATTCTTATTAGCGTTTTGGTTTGTTTTTCATTTCTGCATAGTTTCTGTTCTTGTATTACTTCCGCTGTGCTACTAACATTCAAGTGCAGAAGTTTTAAAAGATCAAAGCGATTTTTGTGTCTGGCTACATTCACCCTCCCCCTTCTCTAGTCATCCAAGCACCAACAAGTGGTATCAGAGCTTGGGGCTCTATTCAAGCGGCTTAACATCCGAGAGTCAACAAGAATGGCTTTGAGAGAATGATTTAGTACCACTCGACCTCCCTTCTTCGATGGATCGGATTTTCAATGCAATCTATAACTGCCAGCATTATTAACATCCCAACATTAACATGTTTGAATTTTGCTGAATGGAAAGAATACGTGATCGTAGTCTTAGGCTGCATGGACTTGGACTATGTATTGAGGAATGATCACCCCACACCTTTGACTAGTACTAGCACTATAAAGTAGATGGCTGAATTTCAGCTATGGGAGAAATCAAATTGCATGAGTCTAAGCATCATGAAGTTTTCCATACCAGCACAAATAAAGGACTCAATCACAAAGAGAGAAGTGTTGGACCTTGGATGGCTAGAGAGCGGGGTGTAAATAACCAGATACTTAAAAAACTTGCTTCTTTTTGTTTCTGCACTTAGGGTTAGCAGCGGAAGAAAACACAGAATAGAAACACAACAGAAATACAAAAAGAAGAACAAACGCAAACAAAGAGATTTACAAGGTTCGGGGATAACTTGCCCCTACTCCTTAGCGTGCCCGTGAGGTGGGCGATCCCTTAATCGTCGGCAAATCAAGCCCCGGAACTCCGGATATGAAAGACTCCTTCTGGTGGAGTAACCTCTCCACAGCCAGTCTCATAAGAGTATCAAACTAAGCACAGAGACACGAGAAGAATCTCACACGCAATAGATGCAGTAGGAAGCTTCAAGGAAGAAGAAGCAGTACACAGAGAGCACAACGACCACGCAGCCAAACCTCGCAAAACCCTTTGCTTGTTTTCTATTTCTTCTTCACAGCTCCTCTGTTTCGCCAGCTTCTTCTTAAGATTCTGCTCATCATCAGGCGCGTTTGCACCCACTAAACCAACGCTTCATCATCGCTGACCCACTGGCCTCCACAGAGCGCTCAGTCCACTGAAGACCTCTTCAGCTGAGCCTCGGTCAGTTGCCAGCCTGCACCAGAAGCCGTTGAATCCTGGAAACAGAAAACAAACAAACCTGCCACGGTGAAAGTCGCCATTGACCCTCCTTCTTGATTTGTATCATCCCTGTAACGTCTGCACACTCAACAGATGGATTAGCACAGCAAATCAAAACATATCAGAAGGAAATCAGCCGAAATCAGAAGCGATCAGGAAGTCTGACAGTGATTCAAATTAAAGTTCTGTGGCTCTGATCGGTCACCAGACCGATCAGTGATGGACCTGATCGATCTAGTGAAGCTTTGATTGGTCACACTGACCGATCAGAGATCGGGGATCGGTCACCAGACCGATCCACCAGCTCATTGGGATTTCAAGCCACAACCCACAACCAGATTTCAAACTCCCTAACCTGATCGGGACCGATTAGGTCAAGGCCTGATCGGTCAAGCTGACCGATCAGGCTAGAGCCTGACCGATCAGGCTTTTGCCTGATCGGTCCAGGCCATGCCCTTATCGGTCTACTGACCGATCAGGGTTTAATCAGCAGAGAACCTTCCTTCTCTCTGATCGTTCACCAGAACGATCAGCCACCATACAGAAGATTTCAGATCGGTTTCTGATCTGTTTCTGATCGATCATCAGACCGATCAGACACCCTGGATCGGTTACCAGACCGATCTATTATCAAGGGAGTTCGTGTCAACTCCCTAATCGGACTCCAGACCGATCTAGCCACTCTCCGACTTATGCTCAGTCCCCTAGACCAAGACTTCGTGCCCAGCTTCACTCACCGGGACTTTGTTCAACCTAGCTTCCCTCGCTAGGACCTGACTTCACTCACCAAGGTTTCCTTCACCTAGCTTCCCTCGCTAGGACTCGGCTTCACTCACCGGGGTTTCCGTCATCCGGCTTCACTCACCAGGACCCGGCTTCACTCAACGGGGTTTCCGTCACCCGACTTCACTTGCCAGGACCCGGCTTCACTCACTGGGGTTTTCTTTCACCTAGCTTCGCTCACTAGGACCCAGCTTCACTCATTGGGATTTCGGTCACTCGGCTTCACTCACTAGGACCCAGCTTCACTCACCGGGGTTTTCTTCCACCTAGCTTCACTCACTAGGACCCAGCTTCACTCACTGGGATTTCGGTCATCCGACTTCACTCACCAGGACCAGGCTTCACTCATCGGGATTCATGCCCAGTCTCCGACCAGGACTTAATCCGAACTTATCTTACTCACCTAAACTTAAATCGGTGTCAACACCAAAACAACAATCAGGTCAGACTGCATCAACAAGAAGATGCTAGGAGTTTCTTTAATCAATTGGCAGACCGATTCACCTCAAATGAAAAGGTCGAGACTATCATACTTCTTACAAAGTTAGTAATCATGCAGTACAGTGGTACATAAGGGAGTACATTATGGAGATGTCCAATATAGCGACAAATCTGAAAGTACTAAAACTCGATATGTTTAAGAGTATGTTAATGCATTTTGTCTTGATGTCTCTGCCTGCATGATTCACTCCTTTTAAGATATCCTATAATACTCAAAACACTACAAGAAAAAATGCTTTTCCTGACACTTTCTTAGTGACATTTGTTAAAAAGTGTCATTGATTTATACATATAATGACATTGACTAAAAATTAAAAAATTAATAAAATAAAAATCTGATTAGATATATTATCATGACATTTTTAATTGATGTCACAATATATACTTTATGTTTTTACTCATTCCCTCTAAAAAAATAAAATATTAATCGCGCCTAAATTCGCCAACGCGCGATCCCTAAAGTCCCTAAAGTCGTAGCGCGCCGTCCCTGCTTCATCTCCACCTTGACATGTGCCTCTATCCCTAATTTTTCTCCCTCGCGCATCTCATCCCTGCTCGCACATCTCATCCCTGCTCGATCGGCCCTCTCCCTACACGAGCACCTCCAACCAGCGCACCTCCCCACCAGCGTGGTCTGGGCTGCGCGAGCGCCTCCCAGACGCTGTGCAAATTGCAGCCCTAATTTCTCCATCGAATTCTCCCATCTCAACTGGAAAAGGCATAGATGTCGATGGATGCAGAGCAAGCCAAGGTCGTCTCCTCCTCCTCCTTCTCTATCTAGATCTTTCGTCGCAACGCTTTCTTTTTGCTTCTTTTTCTTCTTCTTTTCTGGATGCTGATTGTTTTGGCAAAATTAGTTTTGAACGAATAAGGCACGAGTTTTCGGTGCTGTAAACGAAGAAGCAAACTCGTTGTAATTGGACAAGTAGATCTTGGTGGGGGTTAATTAGTATGTTTGCTTTGATGTGGTGTGCATCGACGTCTTAGTGTGATTTCTTGTTGACCGTGCTTTTGATCTAGCGCGTAGTTCCCCAAATATTTTCAGGCCAAGCTTTTAGCTGTCGAGAAGGACCTTGGTCATGCAGTTCGTGTTTTTACAAACACTGCGAGTTCTGCAAACCCAGACGAAATTTTTTCTTCATCTACAGGTCACATGCATTTTTCCCCCTCCTTTTATTGTTTTGTTTCCATGTGTTGTGTTATACTTGAATCATGAGTGCAACAAGAGCTCATTAAAGATTGTTGTTCATTAACATTGCGAAAGCTTTTGTTATCATCTCTTTAATTTAACTGTAAGAATCGACCAAGCTGATTTCTGTTTTCACATATTATATATTAACTTCTAATCAATTCTATTTGCAGAGGAACCTGATGAATTTTATGAATTTACCCCTGATGACTATTACCGGATCATGTCAGATAGAATCGGAGGTAGTCTTCATGGTTGTTTATGTAACATGAATTTAGAGCTTAATCTGTTTTACATTCTTCTTTTTCATGGAACAGTTTTTTCTACGTAATCAGTCTAAATATTGGAACAGAATAACGTTAACATACTATAGTGCAAAATTTTCTTTCCAGCCTTGTATTTTTGAATAAATTGATAGCTACAGCGCTTCTTTTTAATTAATACTCTTATGTTTCTCTGCTAACTCAACAGCATAGTCACAAATACTAAAGACCCGAAAAATGAGAGAGGCAGAGAAAGCAGCCCGTAGCAAAAGTAACCAAGGTAAAGGACTGACTATTCTGGCTCTTCGTTTGAGGTTCTTTAATTTAATTATTAGTTGAACCAGGAATTTTTTAACTCATATTTCATATTCACTAGTAATTATAGTTATTATGCGATTTAACTTAGAGATCAGATTTTTTATGTTCTCCTGTATTCTTGTATTTGGTATAGTATTCTCTTGTATATGAAATTCACTTCTCACTAGTAATTATAGTTATTATGCGATTTAACTTAGAGATCAGATTTTTTATGTCCTCCTGTATTCTTGTATTTGGTATAGTATTCTCTTGTATATGAAATTCACTTCTCAATAGCCTTTCTTAACCAAATATGAACTTAGATGGATCAAAAGAAAGATATTGAAGAAAGGAAGTTGAAATTAGTTGTAGAGATGCTTGGATATGCTTATTGGAGGATGGACAAAAAAAACAGTGTAATTGCTGAGCTTCTTCAAGATGCCAATGAAAGAGCTAGAAGTAGAGTCGAAACAATATATTAAAATGAAATCTTATCATTTCAAGATGCCAATGCTGAGCTTGACGGTTGGGTTCTCTATGGTTGATAGGAATTATTATTTTATGAATGTGAATATAACAATGATTTCTATTATGAAACATGTCAAAGGAATCTATTTATTATGCTTATTTATTCACAAATTGATCAAGAAATCATTTTGACCACTTCAATAAATCCTGATGCTGCATATCTATCTATTACTTATAATTTGCTTTTCAATAAATATTGAATTAGGTTTCATTTCGTACACGGTGGCATTTCATTTCATACACACACTTATAGTTATGTTATTTGGATACATATAATTGTTTGGATTTCAAATTGACTAACACTTTGGTTTTTTTCTGCTTTTGGTATAATATTTTTACAAGTTTAAATATTTTTATTTCTGCAGAAATTATCTGGTAGTGGTAAAGTTAGTAAACGAGGTGTTTCTCCTGGCACTTCAAATTCCTCTGCAAAACGAGGTTCTGAGAGGCGTAGAGTTGCGACTTCAACTGTATGCATTCTTTATTTGTGTCTTCTTTTTCAGTTTGAACTGATTTTATGTCCTTCAAGTTCATGGGCATGAATGTGAGGCATTTTGTTTCTGGTTACTTTGCTTGTTCAGTACAGGAACCTTGTCCTTGATGCCATTAGCATTACACTTGTACCCAAATTATCAAGTCCCTTAGTATGGTTGGTCATGGCTTCTGTGGAGTTTGTGAAATGGCCAACATTTATCAAGTTTTAGCATTTGTTGGTTTGGTTTGCTTATGAAAAAAATCTAGATCTAGATTATAATTTTTTTTATTATATACTTCTTTAATTTTATTTCATTTACACAAACTAATTAATATATAATTTTTTTTGTAGGTCACATGAATATTGGATTTTGTTTAAGATGTGACGGTTGAAGATTGAAGATGCAGTAAAGTTTCGAAGTTTGGTTATGTTTTGCTTTAGGCTTTAGGAGAGATTGTAATTTTTTACTAGTTCTTAAACTAAATACATTGGGTACATTTGTGATTGTGATTAGTGCATAGATATTTTTTGAGATGACTAATTTGACAGTCTTGTATTGTAAAAAAAAATTGGCAATTATTGATTAGCACTTTAATTTCAATTTAAAATTTTTATTTGTGTTCATGTTAATTATTTATATGCGTAAATATTTATATCATGAAAATATTAAAAATAAAACGTTAATATTTTTGTCACTATAACAATTATTCATGCTATTAGTGTTGTCACTATTTGTATTTTATAGTGATATTAAGAATTGTCACTATAAATGAAATTCAAGACACTTATAATTGTCTTGATAAATAATTTTAAATGACATTTAAATTTGTCATCATTACTATAATAAAACGACATATATAAATGTCATTAAAAATCTTATAGTGACACTATTTTTTGTCACTATAACAATTATTCATGCTATTAGTATTGTCACTATTTGTATTTTATAGTGACATTAAGAATTGTCATAAGTGATAAGACTTTAGACGACATCACTATAGAGGACATTTTAACTTAATGTCACTATATCAAAAATGTCACTATAAGTGATATATGATGACACTTTTCAATGTCATTAAAAGCATTTTTTCTTGTAGTGAAAGGAAAAATGGACACTGAATGAGCTTATTACTCAATGTGTGCAAGAGGAGGGAAGACTAAAGATTGAGACATCTGAGAGTGCTCACTTAGCATCTGGTTCTCAAAGTACGAGCAAGAAACAAAAGAGGATCAATAACAAAGGAAAAGATAAGCAAACTGCAGATTCTAGAGACAAACTTCTCAACTTTGTTAGTTCGGAAGTCAATTTAGCTATTTTACCCACTAACACTTGGTGGATAGATACTAGTGCTACTATTCACATAAGTGTCACCATGCAAGGTTATCTTAGGAGTCGACTTCCGCTTGATGGTGAAAGATACATTTATACAGGGAATGGGAAGAAGGCTGTAGTCAAGACTATTGATGTTTTTAGGCTTTATTTAGGAACTAATGTCTATTTGGATTTAGAGAATACATTCATTGTATCGTCTTTCAGACGGAACTTAATTTCAATTTCTTGTTTAGACAAATCAGGTTATTCTTGTTCATTTGGAAATGGAATGTTTAGTATTTTCTATAATTCAATTTTGATTAGCAATGGTTTCCTGGTTGATAAGATTTATAAATTAAACATCTTTACTCTTACGGTTGACAACGTAATAATGCATAGTATATGTACGAAACGTAAATTGACCAACGAGAATCCCTCCATGCTGTGGCACAGGCGTTTAAGACATATATCCAAACGACATCTAGAAAAGTTAATGACACATGAAATTCTTGATTCCCTTGATATGTCAGACTTTGATGTCTGCATAGAGTGTGTTAAGGAGAAGACAACTAACAAAAGAAATAAAAGAGCTAGCCATTGTAGTGACATTTTGAAGCTAATACATACAGACATTTGTGGACTATTCCCTAAGACATCTTGGAATTGACACACATATATTATTAACTTCATAGACTACTATTCTAGATTTAGCTATTTGTACCTTATTCATGAGAAGTCGCAATCTTTGGATATGTTCAAAATTTTCAAAGTCGAAATTGAACTTCAACTAGGTAAGAAAATTAAAGTCGTCCGATCCGACCGTAGAGGAGAATATTACAGTTGATATGATAGATCAGGTGAACAACGTCTAGGACCTTTTGTAAATTACCTTGCTGAGTGTGGGATTGTGCCTCAATACACCATGCCTGCTACACCTAGTCAGAATGGTGCAGCTGAGCATCTCAATCGAACACTAAAAGACATGATGAGATGTCACGCCCCGAGACCAATGGAGCTGCTGATCTAATATAAAATCGAACAGCATCTCCCCTGTCCGGCGGACAATTTACACATACATACAACACACGCAATTTATAATTTGGCCTCAGGCCTCAACACAAAAATATATAATATGGAAATAATGACAACGCAATATGAAACACCGTAAAAACTCACCTGAGCTACCTCTAGGGCAGGCACGCAGCAATACCACATCACAAAAGTCCAACAAAGGACTCAAAATATAATACCGCGCGAATAAATCCAATACAAGCCCTCGGTAACAAAACGAATATAAAACATAGACAATGCTATCAAAAGAAAATAAAACCAGCGGAAGCACCCACCCAAATGGAGTCGTGGGGACCCGGGACCGGCAACTGGGCTCCTCCGGCAAGCTATCAACCTGAAAAGAAAAATATTACGACGGGTGGTGAGTCCAAGTGGACTCCGCGGGAATATAGAAAGATATGCATGTCCAACAAAATAGCTGAATAAGCTATAAAGAAACAACATGATACAGTCTTAACAGGAATAACAGAATATGCATAACTGAAAGTAACAACTGACTGTACATACCAGAAATCAGTCTATACTGACCATAAAAGGACTCGTACCACACGAGTAAGTGCAGGGTCATCAAACCACACATAAGCATATCCTGTACATGCATGTCAAACAAGTGCAGCAAATAAATGCAACAATCACAATTAAAATGCACAATACATCATATGCACATGATGCAATGTCATGGTCACCCCTGACGCCAATCAAGCCACCGAGACAGGCGATACTGTGTCAGCCGAGTGGGTAGAGCTGTGACACTGTACGTACCCTGCTATCACTGCTCCTGAGTGACCGAGTGAACAGGATGCTGGCAGGGGACCACCCCCTACCCCATGTATATATGAGGGAGCGTCGCTCTCATCTCCTCTGGTCTATGGGAAGAGAAGGGATCCCTGCCTGCTACCATGCTCTGAAACCACTACCCATGAGCGGTCGAGCGGAGCATAACAAAACAAATGCACACACCCAACGGTATCCACTAACCCATGAGTGGTCGTGTGTGCATATTATGTACCGGAAGACGATAGGCTCAACCACAAGGGAGTTGTTGATCGCCAGCATGCAACAGTGCAGGTATGTTGCATGACTCAAACACATGCAACCCCTACCAGGTCATCATACATAACTCAACATAACATGCACCGGTCGATCACAGGTATAATAACCTAACCATCATGTGTCTAGGTGCACATGCAAGTATTAACAGCAATCAAATCAATGTAGATATCAAATGACATGCCACAATAACCCAATCAGTCGATATCTAGACATACGTGCAAGTATGAATAGACACAATCAATGCAACCATACAGTGGTCTGCTATTCTACATCTACATACTCATGTCATATCAATGCTATACAGAATCAGATAACAAATAAACGAGACTATATAGAAGGAAAATTTAGATCATATCCAAGGTCAAGCATAAGTATCAAGCAGGATAACAAAACGGTAGCAGATAAAGGTCAATATCAGCCTACTGTATAAATATCCAATAGTCATGCATAAAGATAAAGTGAAACTACTAATACAAGCAAGAAGTACCCGCCTCCAAGTGTAGAAGTCCTTATCAACGCAGAAAGAACCACCCGTCCAGTAATCAGTAATAATAAATCCAAATCAAGGTCCTGTATCAAAGGACATATTTAAATAGCTATCACAAAGAAATTGTAACTAGCTACTAAATCCCTAAACCGTGTTAGGATTAACCTAGCCACCCTATTCAACTACATCTGATTAGGTGATAGTTTCTTAATTACTTCACGTAATCAAGATTAGATTCAATCCTAAACAAACCCAAGTCAAGGTTTGGGGACCGAAATGGATTCAAAGGATTAATCTTCATTATTGCAATCATTTAATTAGCCCAATTAAAGAACAAAATAGATTAAACCGATCCCAACATCCAACATCTACTAATCTAATCACAACACATGAAATCTCTAGATCTTACCTGATAAAATGCTTGGCGAAAACCCAATCACAGCTCAGGTATAAAACTCAATTCCATTCCCACAGGAAGCTTATAGCAAGCACCACCAAAGTGCTGCCAACCTTACTTTCAACCTATATTGAATCATATAAGAACCTGCCTCAAACCCAAATTTCTAAATGAATCAACTACAATTCCTCATCAAACGCCATCAAAGACTTCCGAGTAAGCAACCCACGGCAGAATCCATCTCCTCTACATAAGCTACTCTAAAATCATCTACAGAGTCATTCTAAAACAGAGCTCCTATCAAAATTGTAATCCAATCAGAATCATTACCTCAATTTCGTTGGAACACCACCTCTACTTCAAATCTCGGCTACCCTTGAGCGAGGAGAAGATCCCAGTGGCCGGCGGCAGAGGAGATCACCATTGTGGAATCTAGGAATCGGTCATTGGTTTTGGGAGAAAACCACATATCTACAAGCCCTATCTTAGATCCTTACCTGAACCTGACTGCCGGCAACAACTCCACCCAGCTCCAATAGCACGCTCCTCCCAGATTAGAATCGGCACCCCAAGTCACTGTGGTGAAATCCCTAAGTCACCTCCGGTGGGGCTCCGATAGCGTGATGAACTTGTCGGCTAGAGGAAACCACCGCACTCAAATCGCCCGAAGTGAAATCCCTGACTCACGCTCGCGAGGTGGTTTAGGGAGCGTGGAACCGAAGCTCAGACGCTTGCTAGATTCCCGAGGGCGAGGTTCGCCGGGGAGGTGGAAGGTGAAGGAGGCGACGGTGGCATCTGTTTCGATCGGGCAAGGAAGTGGCGTGCGGTAGAGACGCTGCCCTAATCACCTCTTATCTGTCGGTCTTTTGCATTCAAGTCCAATATTTACACTTAATTCAAATTGCACCCCTATATTTAGGATTTTACAGAAACCCCCCCTCTAATTTAAGGAAACCCCTAGAACTTGTTTCCTTTTGGCATAAAAGCCCCTCAAACCTTAAATTTGGTCTCAGGAACCCTTCGGGAATTTTCGTGGCCTAGCCAAAAGTTTCGGATTTAACATGAGAAGTATGATGACTTTCATTTCTCTATTGGAGTCTTTATGGGGTGAAGTACTCAAGACTGCAGTTTACCTTTTCAATAGAGTACCTAATAAGACAGTAACAAAAACCCATTCGAGATGTGGGCAGGTAGAAAGCCTAGCATTAGGCATTAACACGTCTGGTGTTGTCCATCTGAGGCTAGGCTTTACAAGCCTAATGAAAGGAAATTGGACTCAAGAACTGTTAGCTGTAATTTTGTACGTTACTCTGAGAAATCAAAGGGGTATAAATTTTATGATCCCTCTAATAGATCCTTCTTCGAAACAGGAAATGTCAAATTTATTGAGGACAGTGAGGAGCGATAAAATCAGGGAAATATCTTTTGAGGAAAGCATTGGCGATCCTCCTATGGTCACTACTAGTGCGATCAGTAGCGGTATGGTTACCATACTGCACATTATGGATACTACATATCCAGTGAGCATAGTGAACCAAAATATTTTCATGACATCTCCAATGCAATTGGAGAAGTCTACCACTGAAATTGAAATATTACCTCATATTGATGAGCAATTACCTCAACCACCTCAAACACAAGTGCCCTTAAGGCGATCCACAAGGGAATGGAGAAGCACGAATTCTTGTAATTATGTTTATCTAAGAGCATGATTTTAATATAGGGTTAGAAAGTGATCATACATCTTTCCAAGAAGTTAAACAATGCTCTAACCCAGAAAGGTGGATTAACGCAATGCAAGAAGAGTTGAAGTCTATGGCAGACCATGACGTTTGGAAACTTGTCGAATTGCCTGAAGATTCGAAAGCCGTTGGTTGTAAATAGATATTTAAAACCAAGCGAGATTCAAATGGCAATATCGAAAGGTATAAGGCTCGTCTTGTTGCCAAGGGATTCACTCAGAAGGAAGACATTAATTATAAGGAGACTTTCTCACCTGTGTCGACGAAAGACTCCCTTAGGGTAATCATGACACTTGTAGCTCATTTTGATTTGGAACTACATTAAATGGATGTAAAGACTGCATTCCTCAATAGAGACATAGAGGAGTCTATATATATGGTGCAACCGGAGAACTTTGAGTCCTCAGACTCAAAACACCTAGTATGTAGATTAAAGAAATCCATTTATGGTTTAAAACAGGTGTCCCGTCAATGGTACCAAAAATTTGATCAAGTGGTTATCTCATTTGGATTTAAAAAGAACTCCATTGATCAGTGCATATATGTCAAGTTTAATGGGAGAAAGTTTGTTATACTTGTTCTTTACATAGATGATATATTGCTTGCGAGCAATAATAAGGGTCTGCTGTACAAAACCAAGTCATTTCTTTCTGGTAAATTTGAAATGAAAGATCTTAGTGAAGCATCTTTTCTTCTAGGCATTCAGATCTGTCGTGATCGTTCAAGAGGCATTCTTGGACTTTCACAACAGGCTCATGTATGCACAAGTTTGCACTCGACCAGATATAGCATTTATAGTTAGGATGTTAGGTAGATATGTTAATAACCTAGGACCGTCGCACTGGAAAGTAATTAAAAGAGTGACGCGGTATTTATAAAGAACTAAAAGACACATGCCCACGTATCGAATGTCAGATCACCTGGAGATGATTGGTTATTCAGTTTTTGATTTTGCTAGATGCTTGGATAGCAGGAGGTCCACTTCAGGCTATATCTTCATGCTTGCTGGGGGAGCTATATCTTGGAAGAGGATTAAGAAGAAGCTAGTAGCCACTTCAACTATGGAGGCAGAATTCGTAGCATACTATGAAGCATCCTTACAGGATTTGGCTGCGGAACTTCATCACAGCATTGTATATCGTTAATGGTATTGACAGACCACTGAGGATTTACTGTGATAATAAAGTTGCAGAACTTTATGCCAAGAACAACAGTAGTTCGTCGAAGTCCAAGCACATCAACATTAAGTTTCTAGCGATTAAAGAGAGAGTTCAGAGTTGTCAGATTATGGTAGAGCACATCAGCACAAATACTATATTGGTCGATCTACTCACCAAAGACTTGGTGTCTAAGGTGTTTCATGCGCATGTTGTGGATATGTGAGTTCTTCTTATGAGAGAAGAACTTATATAGTGGGAGTCTGTATTTATTTTATTGTTCTATGTTAATAAAGACAAACATTTTATTATCGTACGTACTTAAGGTTCAAAATATTAATGAAAATTCATATGTTTGATTAACACTCTAAATACAATATCATGATTTACTACTGCTATTTAGCATTTGGTGTTTGTAAATATGATACAGATTCCTTTTGGAATCATAAAGTTTGGATCATAATTTTCTATTACAGTTTAGCATAAGGTATTTACTAATAGGATCATGATACTAAGGTATTTACTAATTGACACTCTTTTGAGTTACTTTGGACCAGTTGGAAATTGATATGTATTGATTACATTTCATGTAATTTCCACTTTATACATCTGCATCTTAATCTATGTCGTTAATGACATTGGTATTGTGATAACTGTTGGGGCTTGTTACGATCATATACAGTAACTATGACCTCTTTAGTCCTATACCAATGATGTTAATGGACCAGATTGTTTATAGGAGTATCTTGTACCCATAAAGTTTGATATCAACTAAAATTTTACTTGTATTTAACATACAACTCACATATAGCCCAAGTGAGAGATTGTTGGATATTATTATCTCTATTAGGTGGGTTTATTTATAAGTTGCACATGTAAATAAAATCTGAGCCCTTAAAGTGATCTAACTTATGTTTATTGGGTTTCGGATTATTGGATGCGGGTTCAATGTATAGAACCTTTTAGACCAATTTGTTATTATCTATGGGTTGATAACAGATTGGATTCCTATATAAAGAGGAGGTCCCCAAGGGTTTAGGGCATCCATCTTGACTTAGTTTCTTGTTTTCCATTGACAAGAAATTTTACGGCACCACCAACCTTAAGCCCCTTGAAAGGAATTGAATTCCAATTTCTTATCAATTCCTGGCTGAAAATGTGTTCCAAATGGTAGAATTAAATTTTAATTTATGAAAGAATTCAATTCCATCCATTTTCAAATAGGGTGTGAGGTGTCACGCCTCCAGAGGCTCATGCTTCCTCAAAAATCGGGCAACATCTCCCCTGTACGGCGGACAAGTTGGGACAAATATACATTACATCTCCAAATAAAAGATGGCTCAGCCATCATAACTGTAAAATAAAAGTACAACCACGCAGTTAATATCAATATAAGAGTTAACGGGTGACTCAGTCACCTTAAACATAAAAGAAAAATTTTTATACCAAAAAGAACTCCACAATGAACAAACCCGACCAAGAAGACATGACTATAAATTAGCAAACACCATACCAGATAATAAAAATAAATGCGGAAAGGAAGAAACTGTGGGGAATCACCAACCCTGAAACGACTCCAAATGAAATGGCATGCTGGGACTGACAACTGGATCATCTCCTGGCTCGAAGTGATGCAACTACTTGCTACTTGAAACAAAAATAGGAAGCAGGGGTGGTGAGTCCGGGCGGACTCAGCGGGTATATGAATAGACAAAAGCATGACATAATGAAGATAAAACAAGTAGGGAAATCAACATGGACAGTCTCTAAAAAAATATAAGAATACCTAAACATGCATAACATATATAAAACAACATGGTATAAAATCGAATAGCAGCTAAGCATGTATAAAACAACGCGACAACTATAAAACCAACATATACATGCATGTCAACCAAATGCAGCAATCATAGCTCATATTAATGCAACAAACACAAGAAAATGTATAAATGCAATAAATGCATATGATGCAAAGACATGTGTCACCCCTGACACCAGTTAAGCCACCAACACATCACATCTGTGTGACCGAGTGGGTAGGGCTGTGACAACTGTACGCACTCCAATGAATACTACAGATATATGTGGTTGAGTAGACAGGATGTTGGGGAGCCAACTGCTCCAAACCTCGGAATAAAGGGGGAGCTATCAACAGCTCTAGTATCCGTCGAAAACAACAGTGAGGGTGTCACTGCTTATCTACAACTGCAACATGTGTGACATAACAGGACAGTTGCTTGCACTCTAGCAACTACCACGACAACAAGTGGTTAAGTGAACAGAGCAACTAAATGACTAACGACGACTTAATCAAATGACAGCCCAACAGTCGTTAGTATGCAACGATACAGGTATGGTGCATGATACAAGATGCACGAACAACCGAAAACCAATGATGTAACAAATCCAACAAGCATCAACGATGCAACGATACAATCAACCAAGTATCAAAAACCAACGATTATGCATCTACACTACTAGGTAGGATAATTCTAATGTCAAATAAACCTAGTTGTGTTTAACAAACCTCTAAGTACTCGCGTTCAAGCGGTACTTTACAGAACAAAAATTTAACAGGAGACTGTATGGATATGGAATTTCGAATACTCGAAGATCAACAAAGAAAGTATCAATGACGATGTTAAAATAACAACCGACAAGGAACAAGGTCAAGCAACCTATTTAGACATAAAACAGTTATGTTTAAAGGTAAAAGAACTACATGAGTACAAAAGAGAAGTATCCGCCTTAAAAATACAATGTGTATCCAAAAGAAGCTCCAGTCCAAATAATCCACAACCAACTAGCGTCCTATATCAAAGAACATAATTATTTAGCTATTTAACAAATTGTATCTAGCTAAATCAACCCTTAAACCCTATTTGTATTAATCCAATATAGATGGTTCATTTGTATTTAACTGAATCATCATGGTTAGATTCAATATAGTATTAATCCTATATTAAACTCAACACTAATGTCTAGTTAAACTATGTAGATCCACCTACAGGTCTAAAGGTCCAAGATCAAAAAATCAAATCCCATCCAACAAAGCTCACGGTAGTAGCTTCAATCCTATAACAATCCAAATCAAGCAACTAGAAAAGATCAAATACTATTCGGAAAGAAGCCAAACCAATACACAACCTCCACACACGCCAAATCAATGCACAAGGCCAAACCAATACGCAACCTCCACATACACCAAAGGAAAGAAGCCAAGATCAAATACTATTCAGAAAATCATCCAATTCCCACGGCTACTCCCATCTAAAAAAAATAGTATGAACTCATAGATAGAAAAACCAAATAGATTTCTCATCTAAACAAAAGACTACAACAAAATCCGATTTCCAAAACAACAGTCCATACCTGAATTTTGATCACAAAATGCCTCCCTCTTGACCGTTCAGATTCGTCGGTAGAGAAGGAAATCGGGCAAAGCACACGGTAGTGCTAGGCTGTGGGATACGGCCAGCAATCAACGATGTGGGTGGCGTTTCTCGGGGAAAAAGTAAAGGGTCAGAAATTTTGGCTGTTTCGCGAGAAGTTGTCGGTGTGCGTGAAGGGAAGAACAGAGGCGGTGGCTGTCAACCTCGACTGCCTGTGCCAATGGCCTCTCGCGTGAAAGAGGTATCAGATGGGGAGGCGACCCGAAGAGGAGAGGCTGGCACCACTCTGGCGAGAAGTAGAGGAAGGATAGGCGGTGGCGTTCGGTGCGACGCAGGGAGGAACCCTCACGCACGGCGTGGGTTCGGCGTCGAGTAGAGAAGGGGAATCGAGGAGGTGTTTTGGGGAGAAGGTCTTTTAGGGTTTTAAATAGTTTTGGCCCTTTTGCAAAAAGGCCCTCCAAATTTCGTTAATCCCAATTAAGCCCTTAATTTTTGAAATTTACCTTTTCAACCCTTAAATTCCGGTATTTAATATTCTCCCACACTAACAAAAATGTAGTCCCCAAATTTTACTAGTAAACCACAACAAATATTAGTCAACCACAACAGGTACTAGTCAACCACAACAGGTATCAACACCTCAGATATAATATAAAACTACTGAATGCAAACCAAAATACAACCCAACCATACGCACCTCAAGTAAATAGATGAAGATAGCGAGTTCTGATCGTATCCTCGAGTGGCTCATCTCCCCTAAACCTTGATACCAAAAATTGTCACGCCCCCAGAGGCTCGTGCTTACTCGAAAATCGGACAACATCTCCTCTGTATGACGGACAAGTTAGGACATAAATACATATCATCTCACCAATCTAGCTTAGCCACAAGTGGCTGGCATCACAACAAAAGAAAATAAACTCCACCGCGCAGTTTATAATAATTAGATGGCTCCGCCATCATAAACATAAAAGGAACAAAGTAGATAACTATTATTTTGATAAGGAAAGAAAATAGGAAAGAATATGTATAAACGAAAAGACTCCAATAAAAATCCAAAAGGTACCTACTAGTCTAATACCTTACTAGTAGAAAGAAACATCAATCTAGGAATTTAATTACGGAAAGAATGAAAACGTGAAAAGAAATCAGACACTAAATCAAACCAAACCGATACAGTGGGACTGAGGGACTGGCGACTAGATCCTCTTCTGACTCCAAGTAATGTAACTACCTGCTACCTGAAACAAAAATAGGTGGTAGCGGTGGTGAGTCCGGGTGGACTCTGCGGGTATATGATTAGACAAAAGCATGCCATAATAAAGATAGAACAAGTAGAGAAAACAACAGGTACAGTCTCTAAGAAATATAAGAATACCTAAATATGTATACATATAAAACAACATGACATAAATAAAATGACAAACTAAGCATGTACGAAAAACCTCATGATATCACAATATCAAAACATACATGCATGTCAACCAAATGCAACAACCATAGCTCATATAAATGGAACAACCACAATAAAATGCAAAAATGTATGCATATGATACAATGACATGTGTCACTCCTGACGCCAGTCCAGCCGCCACACATCCCATTTGTGTGACCGAGTGGGTAGGGTTGTGACAACTGTATTCACTCCAACAAATACCACAGATATATGTGGTTGAGTGGACAGGATGTTGGGGAGCCAATTACTCCAAAACCCTGATATATAGGGGGAGCTATCAACAACTCTAGTATCCCTCGAAAACAACGGTGAGGGTGTCACTGCCTGCCTACAACTATAACATGTGTGGCATAATAGGACAGTTGCTCTCACTCTAGCAACTACCACGACAACAAGTGGTTGAGTAAACAGAGCAACTAAATGACTAACGACGGCTTAATCAAATGAAAGCCCAACAGTCGTTAGTATGCAACGTGCAGGTATGGTGCATGCTACAAGATGCACGAACAACCGAAAAACACCGATGCAACAAAATCCAACAAGTATCAACGATGCGGTGATACAACCAACCAAGTATCGAAAACCAATGATTTTGCATCTACACTACTAGGTAGGATATTTCTAATGTCAAATAAACCTAATTGTGCTTAATGAACCTCTAAGTACTCACGTACAAGCTGTATTTTCTAGAACAGAAATTCAACGGAAGACTGTACAGATACAAAATTTCGAATAACTCGAAGATCAACGAAGAAAGGTATCAACGACGACAATAAACAATCAACGGCAAAGAACAAGGTCAAGCAACCTATTTAGACATGAACAACCATGCTTTAAAATAAAAGAACTACACGAGTACAAAGAAAAAGTACCCGCCTTTTATGTAGGTGTTTGTAAACGAGAAGAACCTCCCATGATCGACCGTGCGAGTCCAAAGTCAAGGTCCTGTATCAAGGACATAGTTTAGCCATTTATAAAATTACTAAATTAACTAAACAAAATACTAGACATGATTAGGATTCATCCTAATTACAACATATATTTAATTAAATCCCCAAATAATAACAATGTCCTTCTTAACCTAATTTATGGCGATTAAGTTATTAAGTTTAAATCCCAAAACCCCAATATATAGCTCTCGGCCACCATATCCTAATATCATTATGCTAAAAATTCAAGCACAACTCCAAGGTTTGCTCATAGCAAGAACACATAACCCCAATTAATTGTATTTGCCACATGTTTATTCTGATTAAATTTTTCTAAGATTCTAAACATTGTTGGGGCAATCGGCCCAAGTATGATCGGGAGGATCATGAGTTTTGATGTGTGTGTCAATATGATTAAGTTAGAGTTTCATGTTGATCTAATATGTGTATGTGTGTGTGCAGGTTTGCAGGATACACAAAGACTTGGTTGGACGTCTTCGGGTACGGTGAAGGGTGGCATGGAGGCAAGTCGTGGGCTTGTGTGCGCATTTGAGGGACCATGGACAAAGCAGGGACGATGAGCCGAGGGAAGCGGACTTCGAGGCATGAGTGAAGGATGGCATGGAGGCAAGCTGAGGGCTTGTGTGCGCATCTGAGAGACGGGAGCCAAAGTTGAAGAGGGCTTGAAGGCAACAGATCGAGGCTGCTGGATGAAGAGTCAACCAGGTCGTGAGTTTTCGAGTGCTGAGGGAATTGTACTCGGGGGGGCTAAGTCGTGAGGGTTCGAGTGTTGAGAGAAATGTACTCGGGAAGGGTAACCCTAGACTTAGGGAGTGGTCCAGTTGACTGGTGAGGGACCAGTCGACTGATAGGATTCACAGAAAGATCAGTCGACTGGTTGACTGATGGTCACCAGAATTTGAATTGTCATTCAAATTCGACCAGTCGACTGGTAATGGACGAGTCAACTGGTAACAGTCATATCAGACTCGAGCTCTATTTAAGGGAGCTCGTTTATGGAGGTTTCTTCTTGGCGAAACTAACTTGGTTAGAGCTTGTTAGTAGCCTAGTATTGCTCAGGGATTGTCCAAGGTTTGTGACGAGGTTTCTGTTAATATTGTGAGAGAAGTGTCCTAAGGTAATCGCCTTATGATTATAATCATTTATTTTAATAAATGAATATTCACTATTTGAGTATACATGTTTGTGTATTTGATTGAGATCTTAAACTCATTTACTGAATGTCCGCAATACAATTCACAGCATGAGAGAATTTGTGATGAATTCACAACTAGTGATTATCTCTACATGTGCAATTGTGAAGTATTGAAATTGTCCCTAGTCGATGAATTGATAAATACGGACACTATCAATTCTGTTGAGACTAGCATGGGTTATTCTCTAATCAGCTGATTCTCACTGGCTGGAGACATTGGGATGTCCGGAGATAAACATGAATGCTAGTTAAGGGAACTAGTTCATTGGAGTGACTGGCTGTAAAACTTCATATGGTAATCTACATATAGATATGTCAATGAAGTTCTTACTGCAGCTTAAGTGCGATGTTCCTTTGACTTACGGTGTTCAAGTGGTCTTGGTCATGGAGACTTATACTTTGACATCTTAAGCAAGCATCTCTAAGGAGGTGTGGACCCAGGATGGTTGGGTATAAGCCGAAGTGCCCGAAGATGTTTGAACAGCCTACAAAGGATTCACCACTCCTTGCGAGGAGATGTATACCCAAGGCCTATCGTCGGATTGTTACTCGAAGCCTCTGGCCAGAGCATAAAATGTTCCGAGTATGAATCTCTAGGAAACATGGGAGTAATTAGAATCCATTGGACGAGAAAGATATTACTTGGGTTAGGTGTGACGTAGTCAGCCTAGTGGGGACTGACACACATAGACCGTGTCCTGAACCAAGTGGGTATAAGATGGTGAAGGGAATGAGGCACGACTCATTATAGCTGCTGAAGGGTTTCAGAATTATTTCTGAGGTCAACCGTTGATCTTTCGATTAATTGAGGGTCATGATGTACTACTAGGTGTCACTCATGATCGTTCTATAATTGGTTGATTATAGACGGCCAACATAAATCGAAAGCCTATTTAGTCACACGCACGACGAGTAATCCGAGAGATTTAAAACGAGTTGAAAATTGGATTTTCCGATCAAGAGAGATAAGTCGAATCTGAATTTATCAGAGACGCATCGGAAGCTTAAAATGGCTAAGTCTTTTGAAGGCTTATTGGACGAATTAAATGAGTTTAATTCGTAAGGTGACGACTTGGATTTGACCGGCCAAAGAGAGTCCCCACTCTCTTTGGTTTGACCGGCCACAATAAAAAAGGGAAACCAAATTGTTTGGTTTAAATTATAAAATAAATCGAGCGTGATTTGTTTTATTAAATTATGGATAAAGAAATTTATATAAAGAAATTTATATAAAGAGATTTATTTTCATGGAAATTAAAATAAACCTTGGATTGGTTTATTTTATTTAATAAGATCAATTATGAATTGATTTTTTCATGATAAGAAAAATTTATATAATAAATTTCTTGTGAAAATTTATTCCATAATAAAAGAGGAGACATGGTTGTTTTTATTATAAATAAAGTTATAATAAAAACTTGGCATAACGGAATAATTCATAGAAAAATTTATAAGATAAATTTCTTATGAAAATTTATTCCGTTAAAGGGAGACTTGGCGATGGAGAGGCTACTATATAAAGGAACCAAGGCAAGGCTTGGAATTCAATCAAGAGATCAAGAAGCAAGCCCTCTCTCCCTCTCCTTCTCTCCCTCTCCCTCCTCTAGTAGGCGCCGGCCCTAGAAGGGCTTCTTGTTGCTGTGAGCCACCTCCACCAAGAAGGTGCCGAAGAAGAAGAAGAAGCGGGACGCGACTCCTTCCTTCCTCTCGGAATCTTGATTCCGTTTTTCGTTTGGTGGTTAGTTTTCCATCTCTCTCTCTTGATATTCTTGTCGTGCCTTTGGAGAATCTAGTAGTTCTTGTCGGCACGAAACTCGTGGCTTTACGAAGTCATCCCGAAGAGAACTCGGCGTGGACGCGAATAGAGGCGGAGCTTCCAAGGGACGCTACGGTTGGATCTCGTCCCTTTCTACAAGTTACGCGAGGTATCAAGTAAATTAGTTTACTTTCTATAAAATTTTAAATGTATGATCATGTCTCCACAATATTAGGTTGCATGCTAGATACGTGGTTAAAATAATTTGAGAAATTATTTATGCTAAATCTTCCACTGCACGTAATTAAATTTTAAAATTATGAACCCGTATCCATGTCAACATGCACCCGGTCCCAACAGTTTCTCCACCCACAAGGAGCGACAAGAGCTAGCCGGAGGTGCTCCGGGAAATCATCCACCAAAGGATCGGGATCGTCCACCTTACGGACTGTCATGGAGTAGGAGTTTCATCTTCGAACCACGTAAATAGGTGTGCCTTTCTTATGTGTTAGGTTTTAGTTTTTGTTATTCCGCTTGCGCACTAACCATTGTAGGAAGACAAGATCGAAACGTTGCTATTCACCCCCCCCCCTCTAGCAAACGGTAAAATCCTAACAAGTGGTATCATGGCGAAGGTTCGCTCATCTACGGACTAACCGTTGAGAGAGTAAAAAGCTAGAGGAGATGACGATTGAAGAAAAGTTGGGTGATGACATCAATGTTCCACCTCCCTATAATCGCGAGGATTTCGACTATTGGAGGATACGAACAAAGACTTAGTTCGACATGGATTGGAACTACATGATTGCGCTTGAAGAACCATTTGAAGTTTCAAAGGATAAGCAT
This sequence comes from Boesenbergia rotunda, assembly GCA_024364735.1. Classification (NCBI taxonomy): domain Eukaryota; kingdom Viridiplantae; phylum Streptophyta; class Magnoliopsida; order Zingiberales; family Zingiberaceae; genus Boesenbergia; species Boesenbergia rotunda. Next base: position 578,566 of record JAGFNQ010005385.1, on the reverse strand, counting down.
GGGAAAAAGCTCCGACCAAGATATTAGAATAAGGAGCAACATGTTGGTGCCGGAAGCACCAAAGTCAAACCTAAGTTTTGATAATAGCAAAGGGTTTAGAAGTTAAGGTTTTGTTGTGATCTAACAAGGATAATCAAGTGTGCAGGTAAAGTCCTAGGTACACTAGGCACGAAGTCCTGGTTCTAAGAATTGGGCACTAAGTCCTGGCCACGGGTTGGCAACTAAGTCCTGACATAAGGTTGGGCAATAAGTCCTGGTCGTGGACTGGGCACCGAAGACCTGGTGAGTAAAGCTGGGCAATAAGTCCTGGCCGAGGGCTGGGCACCAAAGACCTGGTGGGCAAAGCTGGGCACTAAGTCCTGGTCGTGGACTGAGCACGAAGACCTGATCCGAGGGATTGGGCAAAAGTCCAACCGGAGGAGCCGGTTGGCAAAACAGGTAAAATCTCCTGAGAGGAGTAGGTGAGGACGCGTTCCCCGTGGAGGGAACATTAGGTGTCGGTTCGACCTAGGGCTCCATTTGGGAAGCCCAAAGTCAGAACCAAGACAGTAAATCATGATTAAATCTATATTATTTATATGTTTCTTGTATTTTAGAACTAACCCTGGTTGCAGGAATGAAGGGATGAAGGTTTCTGCTCCCAGGCGCCTCAATGGAGTGAGGCGCCCTACTGGGCTAGGCGCCTGTATTGAGACAGGCGCCCCAGTTAGCTCAGGTGCCCTGGTTGAGGGGATAAGCGCTGGCCAAGTTTGTGGATTGAGGTTTGTGCAGAGAGGGCCACGTGTCAGGCACCCCCTTCAACACAGGCGCCCCAGCTACGACTATATAAAGGGGTTCACCCCCTTGGCTTCAACAACAATTGATTTCTACGCATTCATTCAAGCGCTCCGCTCCAACAAGCTCCGTGCTCAAGATTCAAGCGCTAACGACGACCCGCAGCTCTGAATTTCCAACTTCTCCGGTCGTCGGTATAAAATTATTTTACTACTGTATTTTCTTGTTTCTATATTCGAACTTCAGTTGTAATATTTTACGCAATATAGAATTGCCCGTCATAAACGGTCAAGGACCGTGGGCCTTGGAGTAGGAGCCGACCGCAACTCCGAACCAAGTAAAACAAACGTGTTAGTATTGTCGTGTTTTACTTTCCACTGCGCAATTACTCTTACGTTTTCCGAAAAAGTTGTCGATCGATATTTCACCCCCCCCCTCTATCAATTCAATCCGATCCCACAAGTGGTATCAGGGCGAGGTTGCTCAAACTTGATGCAACCACCAGTTGAGTATTTTTTTTCAGATTTGTCGAATTTTAATATTTTTTCGCTCGTATTTTTCACGTTAATCGAGGTTGGTGCAACACCACTCGATTTTTTTTTTGTTATTATTATTTTTCCTGCACTGCTAATCCAGGACTTAGTCTTGGGACGAGTTTCTTTTTTTTTGTAAAATTTTCAGTATAATCTAGTGGTCATGCAAGAGGGATACAACACCGCCAGACCACCTCTCTTCAGTGAAGAAGATTTCTCCTACTGGAAGAGTAGAATGGAGGTCCACCTGAAAACTCAGATGGACATGTGGATCATTATCCAGTCTGGACTAGAAATACCGAAAAATACACAAGGCGTGGTGCAACACTATACTGAGTGGGATGACCCACTAAAGAAGAAAATCGAGGTCGATGCAAAAGCGACCCAAACCTTGCACTGTGACTTGACAAAAGAGGAGCTGAACCGTGTAGGACCCTTCAACAGCGCGAAGGAGCTCTGGAACAAGCTGATTGAGCTACACGAAGGTACATCTGACATCCGAATCAGCAAAAGGGATCTGTTGCTCAACAGACTCTATACGATAAATATGCACGGCGGAGAATCGGCAACTCAACTCCACGCCAGAATCCAGGAGCTGATGAACGGGCTACACATGATAGGTCACAAGGTTGAAAACCGTGACCTAATAAGGTATATCTTAAACTCATTCCCGCGAAACTCACTGTGGGCATCTATGGTAGATGTCTATAAGGTTTTCAGGAATCATTCTGAGATTAAATTAGATGAGTTATTTTCTGAGTTAGAATTGCATGAACAGACTAATACTACTTTGGTCGAGAAAGGTATTGCATTTGTTGCAGGTAAAACTCAGTAAAAGAAAATTCAACAAGTACCCGAGTCCAACTCAGACTCGAAATCTGACGACAGTGAAGGGGATCGTCCCAAATTAGTCCGGCTAGCTCGTGACTACTATAAAGAACTTAAGCACCAAACGAGCAAGAAGAAGTCAAGCCGGAGAAAGGAAGATCCATCAGAACCCTCGACGAGCTTGAAGAGCAAAAGCAACATCACCTGCTACGAGTGCAACAAGAAGGGACACTTCAAATCAGAGTGCCCCAACCTGAAGGAAAACAAGAAGGCGCGGAGGAAGAAGGCTCTTCAAGCCACCTGGGATGAGTCATCCTCCGAAGAAGAAGAAGAAGTCTCGCACGCGAACCTACTCGCCTTGACCGCCTCGGAAGACGTCGACCCCGGAACAGAATCAGAACCAGACGAGGACGTCAACACAGGAAAACTCACAATTTCGGAGGACGGATAAATCACGGTAAGAGGTTATCCAGAAGCTGAATTATATGACTTAATTTCTTATCTGTCCCGAAAATTGGCGAAAGCCAACATCTGAGTTGAGACCCTCCGATAGGAAGTAAAACTCCTGAAAGAGGAAGTTAACTCAAGTCCCTTGACCAAGTCAAATCAAGAAGGAAACTCAACTCAAGTCCAAAAGCTTGAGGAAGAGAATTTCTCCTTGAAAACTCAAGTCAAGGAGCTCAGAGTTACCTTAGAACAGTTCACTTCGGATTCCAAGGGTCTTGACATGATCTTCGAAAACAGAAGTTCGTTCTCAATCGATCCGAACTAGGTTATCGAACCAAATCGAGACAACACTCGTATTATTCCGTGTTGAACCAACCTAGAACCCGAGTCCAAGCATGGGTCCCTAAGCTATGTTTGACTAAACAAGCTGGACCAAACTAGTATTGGATCCCCAAGGACAAGATTCACATCTTGCCTAACCCTTATCGAGGCTTCAGTCCAGGGGGAGCCAATATAAAAACCATATTTATACTTAGATGATTTTTTTTCTTAATTTAATTGCTTGCTTGCTTGTTTAGTTTTTTCTGCAATTTTATTATTATGCTTAGATTTAGGAATAGTTTAAGGATAAAAGATTTATTTAAAATTTGAACAACATAGTATTAGGTGGAGGTGAGATGATAGTACGTTAGGGAAGTCTTTCTAATAAGGTCAAGTGAGGTAAGATGTACCCTACTTGGTCTGTTTAGTCTAGTGGAACTAGCCGAAGCTACCGATCCAAGACCTAAGCTAGTTAGACCAAAATTTTTCAAGAAGTAATTTGAAAATGAAATTTCGATAAAAGGTTTTGTCAAGGAAAGGGTTGTTGCTCCAATAAGGCTACGGCCAAAGAAGACCTCTGTGCCTCGCCAAGACCTGGAAGCCAATTATCAAAACTCAAATTCAATTTACTATTTGATAAATTTGAATCTAACACAAATTTTAAATTAAATCCTAGACTTAACATTTTTTTTTTCAAAATCAACTTTACAATTTTTTAAAAAAATTAATTCAACATTTTCAAAATTAATTTTCTTTCAAAAATTTAAACATTTCTTTTAAACATGTCTCACAAAACCCATAAGGTTAACATGTTTGATAACATTAGATGTGGGTGAGACAGACTAGGTAGTGAAATTCAATTTAAGCTATCCCTACCTCTAATGGATCCAAATCAATACATACTTTATGTGTAGGAACATAAAGATTTGGACCAATGGATGTTGGATAGTGGATGCTCCAGACACATGACTGGGGATAAATTGAAGTTCACCAAAATCAAGTTCAAAAACCTAGGCTCGGTAGCATTTGGCAACAATGCTACACTCAAAGTAATTGGGTCAGGTAACATTGAACTTAATTCTGATTTCATTATTAAGAAAGTGCTATTGGTTGAAAATTTCAAATTCAATTTACTTAGCATTAGTCAACTCTGTGATACTGGTTACATAGTTACTTTCACCAACTCTAACTGCCTTATTAGAAACCTCCAAGACTCAGAGATAACACTTAAGGGTACTAGGAAAAACAACGTTTACACTATTAATTTACCCTTAGTACCAAAATGCTTTCTGACTTAATTAGAAGAATCTAACATTTGGCATAGGAGATTAGGTCACACTCATACCAAACTAATTTCAAAAATTACTCAACTTGGGTTAATTAAAGGTGTACCTAAAATCAAAAATTTTGAAAATACAATTTGTAACTCATGTAAACAAGGCAAACAAACTAAGTCAACTCATAAACTAACCTAATCAGACTTAACTCAAACCACACTTGAGCTCTTACACCTTGACCTATTTGATTCACATGGAGCCAATTCACTAAGCGGGAATCGGTACTGCTTAGTAATCATCGACGATTACTCTAGATTTACCTGGGTTAGGTTCTTGAAAACTAAGGATGAAACCTTTAATTTATTTAATGACTTATGCAAAATGATTGAAAATCAAAATGATACTAAAATTAAAAGACTTAGGAGTGATCATGGGGGAGAGTTTGAAAATCAAAAATTTGAGGAGTTTTGTAAAATTAATGGGTATATTAATGAGTTTTCCTGTCCTAGAACCCCCCAACAAAATGGGATAGTTGAGAGAAAGAATAGAACCCTTCAGGAAACCGCTAGGACCATGCTTAACGAATATAACCTAACTAACTAATTTTGGGCAAAGCGGTAAATACGACATGTTATATTCAAAATAGGGTCCTAATTAATAAAAACACAATAAGACACCCTATGAACTCTATTATCATAGATTACCAAATTTACACTATTTAAGAATCTTTGGGTGCAAAGTCCACATCTTGAACACTAAGGACTACCTAGATAAGTTCCAATCAAAGTCAACCCCAGGGACCTTCCTAGGATATTCAACAACTAGTAGAGTTTATAGGGTTTATAATAAACAAACCTACAAAATTAAGGAAACTACCAATTTAATCTTTGACGAAGAGGTTGAATCAAAATTTGATAATCAAAATGTAAACCAATCAAATCTTGATAAAGAAGATAGTGAACCATTAATTGAACCATCAATTGAACCACTGATTGAACCATTAACTGAACTATCAATTGAACCAACTACTGAGGTATCAACTGAACCAATACAACTGAACCAACTACTGAGGTATCAACTGAACCAACAACTGAACCAACCCAAGTAGTTGAACCAAACACTGAACCAAACCATCCAGCCAGACCTGAGGCTGAACCTATTTCTAGAAGAACAAAGAAACCCAGACTGAATCATCCTTCTGATCAAATTATGGGTGATCCAACCTTAGGAGTCAGAACTAGGTCTTCTTATAGAAATCTTAGTCAGATCGCACTTTTTTCAAAAAATGAACCTAAGACTATAGAAGAAGCCCTACCTGACCCAGATTGGATCATAGCAATGCAAGAGGAGCTAGCCCAATTTGAAAGAAACCAAGTCTGGGAATTAGTACCTAAACCTGAGGAAAAATCTGTCATAGATACTCAGTGGGTATTTAGAAACAAATTAAATGATCAAGGGGAAATTGTGAGAAACAAAGCCCGCTCAGTAGTTAAAAGGTTTAGTCAGGTCGAAGAGTTAGATTATGATGAAACCTATGCCCCAGTAGCCAGACTTGTGTCAATAAGAATGTTATTAGCTTTTGCAGCCCATAGAGGGTTTAAACCATACCAATGGATGTCAAGTCTGCTTTTCTTAATGGGTCTATTAAAGAAAAAGTTTATGTAGGGCAACCCCCAGAATTTGAGGACTTAGAAAAACTTGAATATGTATTTAAGCTTAGAAAAGCGCTTTATGGGTTGAAACAAGCACCTAGGGCTTGGTATGAACGCTTATCAACCTATTTAATTTCTAAGGAATTTAACCAAGGTCAAATTGACTCCACACTATTTGTTAAAACCTTAGAAAAAGATATTTTTATTGCACAAATATATGTTGATGATATAATATTTGGATCCACTAATTCTAATTTTCTAAAAGAATTTGTCAAAATCATGGAGAGCGAATTTGAAATAAGTTTGGTAGGTGAGCTCAATTTTTTCTTAGGGCTACAAATTAAACAAACTGGGGATGGTAATTATGTCCATCAATCCAAATATGCTAAAGAACTAATAAAGAAATTTAAAATGGACAACTCTAAAAGCTTAAGTACTCCTATGACTACTAATGTCAAAATTGATAATGACCCTGAAGGTAAACCAGTTGACTTAAAATTATACCGGAGTATGATTGGTAGCCTACTGTACTTAACTGCTAGTAGACCTGATATCTTATTTTCTGTAGGAATGTGTGTTAGATACCAAACATGTGCTAAGGAATCCCACTTAGCAGCCCTAAAAAGAGTTCTAAGATACATTAAGGGTACCCTAAATGTAGGTATTTGGTATCCTAGGACTTCCACTTTTGAATTATCAGGATATTCTGACTTTGATTATGCTAGGTGTAGGTTAGATAGAAAGAGTACAAGTGGAAGTTGTCAATTGTTAGGAAATAGTCTAGTCAGCTAGTGTAGTAGAAAGCAACACTGCGTAACTTTGTCCACAACGGAAGCAGAATATATTGTCCTAGGAGAGTGTGTGGCACAACTGTTATGGATGATGCACACTCTTAAGGACTTCTAGCTTGACTATACTCAAACCAATGTTTTTATTGATAATATTAGTTTAATCAATTTGACTAAGAATCTAATTCAGCACTCCCGAACAAAACATATTGAAGTAAAACATCATTTTGTAAGGGATCATGTAGCCAGGGGTGAAATAGTACTTATGCATATGGATTTAAAATCCAATTTAGCTGACATTTTTACCAAATCCTTACCTGAATCTGAGTTTAGCTTACTAAGAAGGCAGTTAGGGTTATGCTTAGTAGAATAGGATTGTTCTATATTTTTTTTTCAAAAATCTTTTCTATTTTCACATTTTTTTTAAAAATTAGCATTTAATATATTTTGAAAAATCATTTCTTTTATCAAATTGTTAAAATTTAAAATGATTTTCCGGACTTAGTTTTTTTTTCAAAAACTTACCCCCTTCAAAACTAGGGTATTTGCACTAAATGGACTTAGCTTAGGCCTTAACCCTAGAACTGCATGCACCTATAGATCTAGAAGCTAGCATCTCACAAGCACCTTAGGGTACTTTGATTGATAACCTAAACTGGGTTGAGATGCTTAGGTCTATGTCTTGATTCAAGATGTTTTAAATTAGTGCATCTGCGCAGTAATTGGCGCGATAAATACAAATTGAACAGCAGTCAAGTTAAGTGCTCAAGCTTAGCAAATCTAACTTGATCAAATCACTTAACTTGACTAACCCTAGTGAAAACTATTATTTTATAACAGTTAGTAAGTAGCTAACTGGGTTAGACAGGACCCGAACAAATTCAGATTAATTGGTTTGGTCCTTTTTCTTGCTTGAATTCACTAGAGTTGGTTCAGTACGGATCTAGAATTTCATTTAACTAGCTCTAAATTGACTTGCAATAGTTGTTATCTATTTTTTTTTTTTGATATATGGCAAAGGGGGAGAGAAAGCAAAAAAAGAGAGAGAAAAAAAAATTTCAAATTTTTTTCAAATTTTTATCACTTTTTCAAAAAGTAAAGTAAAATTGCTAAGTGCTTTCAAATATTTCTAAGTGCTTTCAAAAATTCTAAGTGTTATCAAAAATGCTAAGTGGTTTCAAAAATTTCTAAGTGCTTTCAAAAATTCTAAGTGCTTTCAAAAATTTCTAAGTGTTTTCCATATTTCTAAGTGCATTCTTTTTGCAAATATTCCTAAGTAAAATTTTCCTTAGTAAACAAAATTTATCTGAGTAAAAACCTGTTGGAATTTTTTTTGCCAAATATTTCTAAGTAAAGTTTTTCTTAGTGAACACCTTTTTTTTTTGCAAAAACTTGTCTAAAAATTTGTTAAAGATTTTTCCAAGTAAAAATGTTTTAAAAGTTGAAACTTTTTAAGGGAAAATAGTTTTTCTAAGTGTGCAAAAGTTGAAACCTTTTAAAGGAAAATTTTGGTTAAGTAAATTTTTTTTGGAAAATTTTTCTCAAGTGGAAATTTTTGGCTAAGGAAATTTTTTTTGCAAAAATTGGTTTAAATAAAAAATTGTTTATTTTGCAAAGCCGTTTTTTTTAAGTAAAAGTTTCTTTAAATTTTGGGCTTGCAAATTTTTAAGTGAAAAATTGTTTAAGTATAAAATGTTTTTGTGAGCGCAAATGGTTTTGCTCTATCTTGAAAAACACTTAGTCAAAAACTTAAAGCACTTAAAAGTTTTAAAAACTGCATATCATTGAAGTTTCAGCAGGAGAATGTTTAGTTCAGGGGGAGCAAATTAACTATTTTTATTCAAGTATTTCTTAAGATAATCTTGCTTGTTAGATGTACTTGAAATGCTCTTTAACTTAACTTTTTGAACCATGTTGTCATAAATCAAAAAGGGGGAGATTGTTGGTGCTGGAAGCACCAAAGTCAAACCTGAGTTTTGATAATAGCAAAGGGTTCAGAAGTTATGATTTTGTTGTGATCTAACAAGGATAATCAAGTGTGCAGGTAAAGTCCTAGGTACACTAGGCACGAAGTCCTGGTTCTAAGAATTGGGCACTAAGTCCTGACCACGGGCTGGGCAACTAAGTCCTGACATAAGGATGGGCAATAAGTCCTGGTCGTGGACTGGGCACCGAAGACCTGGTGAGTAAAGCTGGGCAATAAGTCCTGGCAGAGGGCTGGGCAGCGAAGACCTGGTGGGCAAAGCTGGGCACTAAGTCCTGGTCATGGACTGGGCACGAAGACCTGATCCGGGAGATTGGGCAACAGTCCAACCGGAGGAGTCGGTTGGCAAAACAGGTAAAATCTCCTAAGAGGAGTAGGTGAGGACGCGTTCCCCGTGGAGGAAACATTAGGCGTCGGTTCGACCTAGGGCTCCATTTGGGAAGCCCAAAGTCAGAACCAAGATAGTAAATCTGTTGGTGCAGGCAGCACCTAAGTCAAACCTGGGTTTTGATAATGGCAAAGGGTTCAAGAGTTAAGATGTTATTTTTAGTCTAATGTGTTCACTGAGTGTGCAGAAAGAAGTCCTAGCGAAGGGCTGCTAGGCACCTAACGAAGGGCTGCTAGGCACCTGGCGAAGAGCTGCTAGGCATCGAAGACCTGGCAAAGGGCTGCTGGGCACCTAGCGAAGGGTTGCTAGGCATCGAAACCCTAAGACCTGGCGAAGGGCTGCTAGGCACCTGGCGAAGAGCTGCTAGGCATCGAAGACCTAGCAAAGGGCTGCTGGGCACCTAGCGAAGGGTTGCTAGGCATCGAAACCCTAAGACCTGGCGAAGGGCTGATAGGCACCTGGCGAAGGGCTGCTGGGCAAAAGTCCAACCGGAGGAGCCGGTTGGCAAAAGGTAAACTCTCCTGAGAGGAGTAGGTGAGGACGTGTTCCCCGTCGAGGGAACAGTAGGCGTCGGTTCGACCTAGGGTTCCATTTGGGAGACCCGAAGTCAGAACCAAGACAGCTACGGCTGTAAAAACTAACTAATATTCTTGCCTTGTTTGTGTTGGTACTAACCTTGAATGCAGGGACCGAAGGAGTGTGTTTCTGCAGCTCAGAACGCCCCAAAGGAGAGGGGTAGGCAGCTGGGCTAGGCGCCCAAGAGGTCCCGGGCGCCCAAGGTCAAAGTCAAACAGCAGTAAAGCAAGAAGCGCTCCGAATCAACACTAGGCTAGGCGCCCGAGAGGTCCCGGGTGCCCAAGGTCAAAGTCAAAGATGAGTCGAAGCAAAATCAGCCACGAAGCCAGCAGACCCAGTCAAGTTGGGCGCCCGAGAGGTCCCGAGCGCCCCAGTCATCTCCAGAGCCAATTCGAATGGGATAAGCGCTGACCAAGCTTCGGATAGAGGTTCTCGGATCCGAAGGCACGTGTCAGGCGCCACCAGGAGCACTATAAAAGGGGCTCGACCCCAAGGCTTCACAACAACAATTTTCCAACGCCTCCAAGCTTTTCGTTCAAGCGCGCTGCTTCGGCAAACTCCGATCTCGACATTCCAACGCCTACGACGACCCTCTGCTCCGAAGTGCGATCCACACCGGGCGTCGGTAACGAAAAGTGTATTCGTTTATTTACTGCACTACTATTGTACCAAATTCTGTAAATCTTTGCGCTACTATAGAATTGCCCGTAGTAAACGGTCAAGGACCATGGGCCTTGGAGTAGGAGCCGACCGTGACTCTGAACCAAGTAAAAAATACTTGTGTTCTTCGTGTTTGTTTTTAATTCCGCTGCGTATTTTCTCTTAAGTTTTATCCGAAAAAGTTTTCAAGATATTCACCCCCCCCTCTATCGTGTTTCTCGATCCAACAAGTGGTATCAGAGCGGGGTAGCTCAAATTTGGTGCAACCACCAATTTGGGAATTTTTGAATTTTTACGAAGTTTTTTTTGTTCGAAGTTTTTATCGTTAATCGAGGTTGGTGCAACACCACTCGATAATTTCTTTTAAATATTTTATTCCCGCATTGCTAATCCAAGACCAAGTCTTGGGACAGTTTTTTGTCTTTGTTTCATTTCAGTAATTTCTAAATGGCCATGCAAGAGGGTTTCAGTACAGCCAGACCACCACTCTTCAGTGGGAAGGATTTCTCCTACTGGAAGAGTCGGATGGAAGTCCACCTGAAAACTCAGGTGAACATGTGGATAATTATCTAATCTGGATTGGAAATCCTGAAAAACACTGAAGGAGTACCACAATCTTACACCGAATGGGACGCCTCGCTGAAAAGGAAGATCGAGGCTGATGCTAAAGCTACCCAGACACTTCAATATGGTCTTTCCAAAGAAGAGTTGAACTGGGTGAGACCATTCAACAGTGCAAAGAAACTTTGGGGTAAGTTAATTGAGTTGCACGAAGGAACCTCCGACACCCGAATAAGCAAGAGGGACCTACTGCTAAACAAACTCTACACTATCAAAATGAACGACGGCGAGTCAGCAACCCAGCTCCATGCCAGAATCCAGGAGTTGATGAACGGTCTACACACAATCGGTCACAAGGTAGAGAACCGTGACCTGATCAGGTATACCCTTAACGCTTTCCCGAGAAATACTTTGTGGGCATCTATGGTAGATGCGTACAAAGTTTCAAGGGATCTCTCTAAAATCAAATTAGATGAGTTGTTTTCTGAACTTGAATTACATGAACAGACTAACTGCACCTTGGCCGAGAAAAGCATTGCTTTTGTTGCAGGTAAAACTGGAAAGATGACCAAGAAGAAGCCTCAACCTGCACCCGAGTCTGACTCAGACTCAGACTCAGAAGACAGCGAAGGAGATCGACCCAAGCTGGTTCGGCTAGCCCGGGACTACTACAAGGAGCTGAAAAATCAGACCAACAGAAGGAAAGCCAGCTGAAGAAAGGAAGAGCCAGCTGAACCTTCAAATGAAAATACCAAACCAAATGTGACCTGCTACGAATGCAAAAAGAAGGGTCACTACAAGACGGAATGTCCTAATCTGAAGGAGACAAAAAAGACAAGAAGGAAGAAGGTCCTTCAAGCAACATGGGACGAGTCTTCCTCCAAAGAAGAAGAAGAGGCCCCACAATCGAACCTGCTCGCCCTGACTGCTTCGGAAGAAATCGAGACTGGATCAGAATCGGAGCCGGACGACGGAAAGCTCACATTTTTAGAGGACGGCAAAATCACTGTAAGTGGATTTTCTAGAGTTCAATTATCAGAGTTAATTGCTTATCTATCTCGCGACTTGGCGAAAGCCAAAATCCGAGTCAAATCCCTCCGACAGGAAGTAAAACTCCTGAAAGAGGGAGCTGACTCTAGATCCTTAACTGAGAAGGTTCAAGAAGGAACCTCTACTCAAGTTGAAAAACTTGAGAAAGAGAACTCCTTCTTGAAAACTCAAGTCAAGGACCTTAGAGCAGCTTTGGAACGTTTCACTTCGGGTTCCAAGGGTCTTGACATGATCCTTGGAAAACAGAAGTCCGTTCTAAATCGATCCAGATTAAGGTATCGAACCAAGGCTAGACAAAGGTCATATTATGCTGTACTGAATCAGTCTAGACCCAAAATTCAGGCATGGGTACCCAAACTGTGCCTGAACAACCAAGTTGGACCAAATTAGTATTGAATCCCCAAGGACAAGATTCATATCTTGCCTAATCATTACCGTGACTTTAGTCCAGGGGGAGCCAAATTAAAAACCATTTTTATAGTTAAATGAATTTCTTTTCTTGTTTTAAATTGCATGATTGCTTGTCTATTTATTTTCTGCAATTTACCATGCTTAGACCTAGGACTGGTTAGACCAAGGACTAAACCAATTAACTGAAATTTAAACAACATAGTATTGGGTGGCGGTGAGATGATAGTACGTTAGGGAAACCTTTTCTAATAAGGTCAAGTATACACTACTTGGTCTCTTTAGACTGGTGAAACTAGCCGAAGCTACCGATCCAAGACCCAAGCTAGTTAGACCAGAATTTCTCAAAAAGTAACCTTGAAAATGAAATTTCACTAAAAGGCTTTGTCAAGGAAAGGGTTGATGATCCAATAAGGCTACGGCCAAAGAAGGTCTTGTGCCTCGTCAAGACCTGGAAGCCAATTTTTGAAATTCAAATTCAGTTTACTCTTTGTCAAATTCGAATCTAACACAAATTTTTAGTTAATCTTAGATTCAAATATTCTTTGTCAAAATAAATTCAAAACTAATTGTTTTCAAAATTAATTTAACTTTTCAAAATTAATCATGGTCTTTCTAATTACTTCTATTTAAAAACTGTCTCACAAGAACCTATAAGTTAACGTGATTGATAACTAGACACCGGGTGAAATAGTTAGGACTTAAGTTAATGCAAAATCTAATTTCTATAATGTTGTTAAATAAAAATATTGAACTTAGAATTAAATTGACTTGATTGTTGGTTGGTCATTAGAGTCAAACCAGGTCAAAATAGGCAAACCTGGTCAATCAGTCAAAATAGTCAATAAACAATCTCAACTTGGGCGCCCGTGACCCCTCGGGCGCCCCCCTTCCCTTTCTCGTCGCCCAAGACAGCAAAGCTGTCAATACCTAGCTGAGCTAGGCGCCCGAGACCTATCGGGCGCCTAGTCCTTTAAGTCTATTCGGGGCAGCAAAAGCTGCCACACATGGCAGCTGACACAGGCGCCCGGGTCCTCACGGGCGCCCCCAAGGACAACGTCAACACCAAGAAAGCTGCCTTTGGCAGTATACGCCTGACCCAGGCGCCCGATCCCTCCCGGGCGCCCGACCAAGCCCTATATAAAGCCACCGAAACCCCCTTCATTTGCCACCCCAAAACAAACTCTCTTCTCCAACTCTTCTCCTTCCTAAGGCGTCCGAACGACCCTCTTGTGCCCTCGAACGCTTCACTTCAACCATGCCTCCCCGGATGACTACCCGATATCAATTTTTCATGCATTTTTTAATTCCTTTTAGTTATTTCGCTAAATACATGTTCCTTGTTACTTGTTTAGAAAACGCCGTACTATATAACCCAACCCCGGGCCCGAGCCTAGCCCTGACCCTAGGTTTCCGACCCTAGAACTAATGAATAAGTTTGTTAGGACAACCAATAAACCCATCAAGACAAGCTTCTTGAATAGGCAGTTTTTCACTCAATCCTGTCCAGTAACCATGGATGTCATTAACTTCTATCAACTTGATCGACTTGTTTTCTGCACTCATCCTATAAATACGACCCTATGTGCAGAATTTTACAACAACTTAGTAAGACAAGATGATCTTAGCTATGTCACCACTGTACAAGGAATGCCCTTGATGATCACGCCCTTGTTGTTTAACAGATTTCTTGGACTGCGACCTTCCCAGTCCACCTTCTGCTGTTACCCTCCTAGAGATCCTCCCTTTGCTCCTCCCTACTCCCATATTGATTTGGATACTCTTTATTCATATTTCTATAGAACTGCCCGAAACCCCCTGGTTAGTCGGTTTCAATCAGTAGATCTTCAGGTCCAGGACTATGCTCTTTATAGAGTTCTAGTCCGTTGCATTCTTCCCTTGACCACTAGGGACGTCGCGACCATGCGACCATTCCATACCTTCCTGCTGTATGCTTTGATCCATCACCTAGATATTGATATTGGACTTCACATATTTCACACCATTCTACATGCATCCAGTGTCACTACTCAGGGTCGGGTACGCACCCCTTACTGCCACATCATCACTTCTCTTCTTCATCATCACGGTCGCGATATTACCGACGGAGAGATGACCTCGATGACTGAGTTTGATGAGATTGGGTATAGAAACTTTTCCCTAGCAGGCATTGATGTCTCGGGTACCAGGGTTTTATCATGGAGATGTCAATGAGTCAGAGTCCAGATCGATTCTGATGAGGAGGTAGAGGTTGACGTCGCAGATCTCGCTGCCGAGATCCGAGAGCAGATGGACAAGCCCCCACCGCCGACGCTAGACGAGAGAGTGACACGACTTGAGACAGAGATTCATAGCCTTCGAGAGGAAGAGGAAGCCCACTACATCGAGATAGTCGACGCGATTCGGGCAGAGCATGATGTAAACCGAGCTTACCATAACGAGCACATGGAAGCTATTCTAGCCGACCGCCAGATAAGAGATGCACACCACACTGAGCGCATGGATGCTCTCCGAGCCGAGCATGAGGCAAATCAGGCCCGACATGACGAGATGATGTCTTGGTTCCAAAACTGGCAGCCCAGTCCATTCTTCCCTCCAGGCCCCTCCTCTTAGACTCCAGATGACTTCAGTTGACTTATTGTACTATTGACTGATGTTTGACTCGTGTTTTGACTACTCTGGTCCTCGCTTTGACCAGTTGACTTCTATGCATATCTAGTTGCTAGTTGTTTACATGATTAACTTCCTTTTATCAAGTACTCGGTTAGGGTTATGCTTGGTAGAATAGGACTGCTCTAAATTTTTTCAAAAAAAACCGTTTTATTTTCTGCAAAATCAATTCCTTATCTTATTTTGTTATTTAAAATGATTTTTCCGACTTAGTTTTATAATAAAATTACCCCCTTCAAAAACTAGGGCTTTTTTGCAAAATAGACATGGCCTAGGCCCTAACACTAGAACTGCATGCACCTATAGATCTAGAAGCCAGCATCTCACAAGCACCTTAGGGTACTTTTGATTGATAACCTAGAATGGGTTGAGATGCTTAGGTCTTTGCCTTGATTCAAGATGCTTTAAGTTAGTGCATCTGCAGTAATTGGGGCACTAAATACCAACTAAACAGTAATCAGGTTAAGTGTCAAGCTTAGAAAATCTAACTTGATCAGATCACTTAACTTGACTAACTCTAACGAAAGCAACTGTTTATAACAGTTAGTAAGTAGCTAATTGGGTTAGACAGGACCCGAAAGCGGAAATTCAAATTAATTTGGTCCAGTTTAAATTTAGAATTGGTTCAGTACAACATTTTACCTTGATTACTCAATTTCAATACAATTTTTTGCTATATTTTTTTTGATATATGGCAAAGGGGGAGAGATTGGAAAGGAGAGAAAAGGCTTTTAAATTTTTTTATCTAAAATTAGATTGGAAAGGAGAGAAAAGACTTTTATGCTTTCTTAAACTGTTAGAAAATTTTTTTAAGTACTTAAACTGCTTTCTTAAACTGTTAGAAAATTTTTCTAAGTACTTAAACTGTTTTCTTAAACTGTTAGAAAAATTCTCTAAGTACTTATACTTTCAAAATCACTTGCTTTCCAAAAATTATTCCAAATCTTTGGTTGGTCGAAAATTTTCTAAATGTAAAATTCAAATTCCCTTGAAAATTTTTCAACTCAAAATATTTTGAAAATGCTTTTCTAACTTAAAAACATTTTCTTAAAAATTTTCTAAGTGTTGAAAACTTGAAAAACACTTCACGTTAAGACTTAGAAATTTTTTCAAAAAACCCCACGGACTTTTGAAAAACTTAGGGGGAGATTTCTTCCAGGGGGAGGAAATAAAATTTAAGTTACTTACTTACCTGATTTTTGTTTAACTTAACTTTTTGAACCGGGTTGCCATAAATCAAAAAGAGGGAGATTGTTGATGCAGGCAGCACCTAAGTCAAACCTGGGTTTTGATAATGACAAAGGGTTCAAGAGTTAAGATGTTATTTTTGGTCTAATGTGTTCACTGAGTGTGCAGAAAGAAGTCCTGGCGAAGGGCTGCTAGGCACCTAGCGAAGGGTTGCTAGGCAACGAAACCCTAGGAACTGGCGAAGGGTTGCTAGGCACCTGGTGAAGAGCTGCTAGGCATCGAAGACCTGGCAAAGGGCTGCTAGGCACCTAGCGAAGGGCTGCTAGGCATCGAAACCCTAAGACCTGGCGAAGGGCTGCTGGGCAAAAGTCCAACCGGAGGAGCCGGTTGGCAAAAGGTAAACTCTCCTGAGAGGAGTAGGTGAGGATGCGTTCCTCGTCGAGGGAACAGTATGCGTCGGTTCGACCTAGGGTTCCATTTGGGAGACCTGAAGTCAGAACCAAGACAGCTACGGCTGTAAAAACTAACTAATATTCTTGCCTTGTTTGTGTTGGTACTAACCTTGAATGCAGGAACCGAAGGAGTGTGTTTCTGCAGCTCAGAACGCCCCAAAGGAGAGGGGTAGGCAGCTGGGCTAGGCGCCCGGGAGGTCCCGGGCGCCCAAGGTCAAAGCTAAATAGCAGTAAAGCAAGAAGCGCTTCGAATCAACACTAGGCTAGGCGCCCGGGAGGTCCCGGGTACCCAAGGTCAAAGCCAAAGATGAGTCGAAGCAAAATCAGCCACGAAGCCAGCGGACCCAGTCAAGCTGGGCGCCCGAGAGGTCCCGGGCGCCCCAGTCAGCTCTAGAGCCGATTCGAAGGGGATAAGCGCTGACCAAGCTTTGGATAGAGGTTCTCGGATCCGAAGGCACGTGTCAGGCGCCTCCGACGTCCCAGGCGCCCCCAGGAGCACTATAAAAGAGGCTTGACCCCAAGGCTTCACAACAACAATTTTCCAACGCCTCCAAGCTTTTCGTTCAAGCGCGCTGCTCCAGCAAACTTCGATCTCGACATTCCAGCGCTGACGACGACCCTCTGCTCTGAAGTGCGATCCACACCGGGCGTCGGTAACGAAAAGTGTATTCGTTTATTTACTGCAGTACTATTGTACCAAATTCTGTAAATCTTTGCGCTACTATAGAATTACCCACAGTAAACGGTCAAGGATCGTGGGCCTTGGAGTAGGAGCCGACCGCGACTCCGATCCAAGTAAAAAATACTTGTGTTCTTCGTGTTTGTTTTTAATTCCGCTGCGTATTTTCTCTTAAGTTTTATCCGAAAAAGTTTTCACGATATTCACCCCCCCCCCTCTATCGTGTTTCTCAATCCAACAAAATCATGATTAAATCTATATTATTTATATGTTTCTTATATTTTGGAACTAACTCTGGTTGCAGGAACGAAGGGATGAATGTTTCTGCTCCCAGGCACCTCAATGGAGTGAGGCGCCCTGCTAGGCTAGGCGCCTGTATTGAGACAGGCGCCCCAGACAAAGGGTTATTCCAGCCACTACGAAGCATGCCTCAAGACTGCATATGAGGCGCCTGTGTTAACACAGGCGCCCCAGTCAGCTCAGGCGCCCTGGTTGAGGGGATAAGTGCTGGCCAAGTATGCAGATTGAGGTTCGTGCAGAGAGGGTCACGTGTCAAGCGCCCCCTTCAACACAGGCGCCCCAGCTACGACTATATAAAGGGGTTCACCCCCTTGGCTTCAACAACAATTACTTTCTACGCATTCATTCAAGCGCTCCTCTCCGACAAGCTCCGTGCTCAAGATTCAAGCGCCAACGATGACCCGCGGCTCCGAATTTCCAACTTCTCCGGTCGTCGGTATAAAATTGTTTTACTGCTGTATTTTCTTGTTTCTATATTCAAACTTCAGTTGTAATATTTTACGCAATATAGAATTACCCGTCGTAAACGGCCAAAGATCGTGGGCCTTGGAGTAGGAGCCGACCATGACTCCGAACCAAGTAAAACAAACGTGTTAGCATTGTCGTGTTTTACTTTCCACTGCACAATTACTCTACGTTTTTCGAAAAAGTTATCGATCGATATTCACCCCCCCCCTTTATCGATTCAATCCGATCCCACACAACAAGCACAATCAAAGGCAAACGAAACGGTAATTTCGATTTTACTTAGTATTTTGCCTAACAAAATAATTAGTGGTGTAGGTGAATACAAAAGTGCACATGAGTTATGGAACAAGATGGTAGCATTCCATGAAATCCCTACACAAGCTCAATTAGGGGAAGAGATCAAGGAAATGAGTTCAATGGTCCAAGAAGAGGAGAAGGACCAATCGGATGAAGAAAGAGGTTCAACATCCGAGGAAGAGGAGAAAGAGGAAAAAGAGAAAGAGACATCCATCTCTTCAAGTGAAGTGATACAAGAAAGTGAAAGGTCATCCACTTCATCAAGGGAAGAAGAAGATGTTGAGGCAATCTATGGTCCGGAGTGACCAAGTGTTTTGATGTTTGGGCAAAGGGTTTAAGTTAGATTTACCCTTGTGATCTTATATGTGTATATTGAGTGTGCAGGTTGTACAGGTTACACATATTGACTTGATTGGACGGCCTCGGTACGGTGAAGGGTGGCATGGAGACAAGTTGAAGGCTTGTGTGCACCCAAGGGACCTTGGAGAGCAGGGACGATGAGCTGATGGGCGCGAACTTCGAGGCATGCATGAAGGATGGCATGGAGGCAAACTAGAGGCTTGCGTGCATCCGAGGGACGGGAGCCGAAGATGAAGAGGGCGCGAAGGCAATAGTCGAGGCTGCGGATGAGGAGTCAGTCGAGTCGTGAGGGTACGAGTGTTGTGTGATTATACTCGGGAAATCCTAGGGTTTGAGTGCGCAGTGGAATGTACTCAGGAAGGGTAACCTTAGGTGGGTGAGTAGACCAGTCGACTGGCCTGGGGGCAGTTGACTGATGGAACTCACAGAAAGGTCTCAGCCCTGGGACCAGTCGACTGCTCTAGGGGCAATCGACTGGTAGGTGGCTAGTGAGTTGGCTGAGAATTCGAACGTTAGGGTGCAACGGTCGAATTTCAGTGGCACCAGTCGACTGCCCTAGGGGCAGTCGACTGGTAGCAAGGGTTTCAGCTCGAGTCCTATTTAAAGAGGACTTCATGGTGACTGAGATTCTTGACGAATCTTGTCTTGGTTAAAGGCAAGATAGTAGTCTTTATGCTCAAAGGTTTGCTTGGGATTGTGGTGAGGTTTCTCCACCCACAAGGAGCGACGAGAGCTAGCCGGAGGATATCCGGGGATTGATCCACCGACGGATTCTTGGATTAGTCACCCATCCGGGGTGGATACCAAGTAAATTCTCTTTGTTAGCGTTGTTTGTTTTCTTTATTATTGTTTCCGCTGTGCAACTAACAACGCAGGTACAAGAAAGATCTAAGAAACACTATTCACCCCTCTCTAGCGTACGGAAACAATCCAACAGAAGAGGTTTCCACTTCAAGGATTGAGGGGGAGGAGAGATCCTCTTCAATACCGGAGCAAGAAAATGCATCCACCTCCACTAAAGCAAGGGCTAAAGATCACATCATTTGCTTTGGATGCAACAAGAAGGGACACTACAAGAACAAGTGTCCATTAGGTAAAAAGGAGGTAAACCCTAAACTCAAGTCCATTCATTTAAAATCTAACATGGGTTGTAGGGAAAAGGAGGAGAAAAAGCACATTAGATTCTTCACATGTGGAGAGCTAGGGCACTATCACACCAAATGTCCGAGAAAAGGAGAGCTCAAGAAATTGGAGCATTTGAGAAAATGGGAGAAAAAGGAAAAGAAGAGAAGCTCACATCAAGGGGAAGCTACAAGGGTAAGGGAGGTAATCCCTAATCTTAAGAATGCTTCAAATTTCTCTATGTGTGCTAGAGATAATGAAAATTGCTTGCCTATGCATAATTTTGGTTTCAAGTATCATGATAAAAATAGGGCTAATATTACATGTCAAAATTCTAAGGAATCCATGTATCATGATAAATCTAGAACTTTTAGATCTAAGGACCAAGGTATTAATCCTAAGAAAGGGAGACACATACCTAGACAAGTGGGTAGATATAGAAATGTCCAAAGTGGACATGGTGATACTAAAGTGAAGAACCTAGAAAGAGAAAATCAAGTCTTGAGGGCAATACTTGATAAATTGGAGAAAACCCTTAGACAGACTTACTAGTGGATCTAGGGGCTTAGACATAGTGTCGGGCAGTCTAAGCCCTAACAACGATAGATCGGGTCTAGGATATCGACCTATTAGATCAAATGTTATTGAGAAGTCATATGCAAGGATGTCATATGACTATAGCAAGGGGAAGACCAAAAATGGCAAGGGGAAGCCATTTAAAGGGGAGAAGAAGAATGTAACCAAGGACAAGGTGTGGAAAGTAAAGGAAGTAAGGGGTGTAGGTCAAGAAACACTGAAGGTACATCGGTGTGGTCTTACCTTTATAGAAAAGTCACCTAGGGAGGTGACTAAGGCTAAGAGCTCAAGGGAGAGCTCTAGGAGCCAAGTTGGGACCCATGGTCTATGGATCCAGGGAGGATTTCTCTCAGAAGTCTAGATGGGTCATGGAGTGTGCCAAAGGATTTGGAAGACTCACTTGAGTCTTAATCCTAGGGAGTTGGCACATCAAGAGATAGTTTTATGGATGAAAAGATGAAAATGAGACTATATTGCATGAAAATTAGTTTTCAATGTGTAGATGTCATATAGATCAATGCTAGGGGTGCATTGGGAATGAGGATGAGAAGACACATAAGAAGAGATCGAAATTAGGACTTTAGGCCAAGGATGAGTTGAACAAATTGGATAGTTTTGAATTTCATGTCAAACTTGGGACTGGTGATAGATTTATTCAGAAACATAATTTTCCCAAGTAGACATAGGTGTCACAAATCTCTCCACGAAATTTCAGATTTTTTGGAGATTTATGGAATTAGTTATGCGTTTCTGAAATTAGGATAGAAAAGCTAAAAATAGGGTACCAATCGACTGATTCAGAATTAGTCGACTGATTCAGAATCAGTCGACTGGTCCATGTCGATTCAGAAACTAGAATTTCTAAGGCATCAGTCGACTAATCTATGATCAGTCGACTAATCTTTCTGTATGTTTTATCAGTCGACTGACCCAGGGGCAGTCGACTAATCTGCGAATTATTTAAAAAGAATAGTCGCGCGGGGGTTGGCCGAAACAAAGGTTTCAACGCCATCCCCTGCGAGTTTTCATCTCCCTCGACCTACCCTTTTGCTCCAAGCGTTCCCAAGGCCCTAAAATCACATTCCTAGTCTTCCTCCAACTCAGATCTAAGTCTAGGGCAAGAAGGGCATCTTCCTTGAGTCAATCACGATCATTTTTCACCATGCAACGAGCAAGGAAAAGGTAACGAGTTGTTTGCCTCACTTCTCGCAATTAATTCATGATTCATGGCTAACTCTCTCCTGTGTGCATGTTTTCCTTATTTTTACTCTCCATTTGGGTCATTTTTTATGCATGCATGGGTAAATTGCATTTTAGAGTTGTCTAAAAGAGAATGTTGGGTGAGGGATCATCCCAACAGCGTCCTACAGATCCTGAGGCACCTCTATTCTGTTCCAAGGAATGCCGATGAAGATTTTCAAATACCAACTTTGTATTAATAAATTGTAGGTATCTTAATCGGTCTTATTCCAAGAGAAACCCCCCCACATTGCTGAGATGATCACCTATTTTGGTCTAGAGCAGCTGGTCTATTGTCAGCACTATGCTAACCTTGACTTGTGTAAAGAGTTTTATGACAACCTCACATGCATTAGTCTCGATGATGAGACTTATGAGTCCATGGTAGCAGGAGTTATCATCCCCTTTACACCTACAGTATTAGGGTCATTTTTAGGGTATAGAGTCTCCAACAACCCCTTTACATGTTTTCCTAAAGTCACTGAGCCTTTAACCTTGCCAAATATCACTGTTGATCAAGTTCATCATTATTATTTCCATAATAATCCTCGCCCTCTTCTAGATCGTATCTTCGAAGTCAAGCGTATGACTCCTATTAGCAATGTATTATACAAAATTGTCTTAGATTGTATTTTATCTATTGTTACCAAGGGATGGTCGAAGATTCGACTGCCTCACTTGGTAATGTTGTATGTATTAGAGAGAAGGTTAGATATTGATATCACCTTGCATATATTTGCATCCATTGTCCATTTTTCACATGAGGTCAAGGGAAAGATCTACATGCCTTTCGGTTATGTTTTGACCGAATTCTTTGAGTCTAGAGGTATTTGCACTACTAGGGGTCAGGTGCATCGTCTGTCCAAGGACTACGATCAGATCGGTTCACGACAGCTGTCCTTGGCGGGAATTGAGTGCCAGCAGGGGGTGATGGTTTGGCGACAACGTCCTGCTTCTTCTAGTTCAGATGATGAGGAGCCTGCTGCTGCTGCTGCTGGGTTACACAAGAGCAGTTCTCCCTACTACAGTTAGAGGTACATGGTCTTAGGGAGGGCTTTCAGACGTTTCAGCAGCGGCAGGTTGACATCCAGGGGGAGGTGCACGGACTCACGGAGAACTTTCCGAGGTTCTAGCAACGCCAGTATGAGATGTATGCGATGATGCAGTAGTGGAACCTCATGTATCAGGCCCCTCCTCCTCCTCCTCCAGACGATGAGATGTAGATTCAGCTTGATTTGGTGGTGACTGTGTTGAGAGTATATCTAGCTTAGGCATTTATATTTATCTCTCAAACACTTAATTGGGTATTGTAATATTTGAAAATTTCGGGGTTATGGCCCTTGTGACACTTTTCTATCCTTTAGTATGACTTTATATGACACTTTTATTTATCCTTTCATATTGCTTATATGAGTTTTCAATTCGTGACTTGATATTGCTCATATGGAATGTTTTTATCTTGCTATTACAGGCATAAGGAAATTTTCATATACATGTATATGTCTAGATAAGGGATGAAAAGGGGAAGGTTTCATCATGTGTTTTTAGCTTGGAAAATTATATGAAAAGAAGGGGGAGATTTGAAAATAATTCTATGTTTTAAATGGTATTGGCTAGACTTGGCAAACACATAGATTCAAAGTTAGGATAGAAAGTTGATACAAAATGATACATTTTCAAAGAATTAGAGTTTTTGTCAAAAGTCAAGCATATTTGGTATTTTTCACGAAACTATATTTTTCTGGGGTAGATTATATCTTAAGAAATATGTGTTGGTGCAGGAAGCACCAGATCGAACCTTGTTTTGATATTGGCAAAGGATTCAAAGTTAAGGGTTATTTGTGGTCTAACAAGTTTCTTGAGTGTACAGGAAAAGCCCTAGCGAAGGAATGCTAGGCACTGGCGAAGGACTGCCAGACAGGAAAAGCCCTAGCAAAGGAATGCTAGGCACTGGCGAAGGACTGCCAGACAGGAAAAGCCCTAGCAAAGGGCTGCTAGGCTCTGGCGAAGGACTGCCAGAATGGACAAGCCCTAGCGAAGGAATGCTAGGCACTGGCGAAGGGCTGCCAGAAGAAAAGACCTAGCGAAGGGCTGCTAGGCACCAAGCGAAGGGAAGCTTGGCAACTCAAGACCTGGCGAAGGACTGCCGGGCAAAAGTCCAACTGGAGGATTCGGTTGGCATCAGGTAAACTCTCCCGAGAGGAGTAGGTGAGGACGCGTTCCCCTAGAGGGAACATTAGGCGTCGGTTCGACCTAGGGCTCCATTTTGGAGACCCAAAGTCAGAACCAAGACAGCCAAGGCTGTGTAAAATTAACTTATTAATTGCTGTTTTGGACTAACCCTGGATGCAGGACCGAAGGACTGTATTTCTGCAGCTCAGAGAGCCTCAAAGGAGTGAGGCAGTAGCTGAGCAGGGCGCCCCGGATGTTTCGGGCGCCCCAGAGTCAACCCAAAGTCAACAGAGCAAGTAAACGCCCCGACAGCAGCACATTTGGGGGCGCCCCGGATGTTTCGGGCGCCCCGCGCGCGTCGGACGCCCCGCGAGTCGCGGGCGCCCACTGTGCCACGCCACTGGCAGCTGCAGAAGCTCACCCTCGCGAAGAAGATGAAGCCTTGACCGGTCAACCCGGGCGCCCCGCGCGCGTCGGGCGCCCCAGTCAAAGGTGATCCCGAAGAAGCAGAGATCAGCCTTGACCAGAGGGCTCGCCGGATCGAAAGCCGCGTGGGGGGCGCCCCGAGCATCCCGGGCGCCCCCAGCCCTATATAAAGGACCCTCGACCCTCTTCTTCAACAATCAATCACTGCGACTTTCATACGCTCTTCTGCTTCCACGACACGCTCCAGAAATCTTCCATCTCGAGCTCTGACGACGTCCTGCTGCTCCAATACTCCGATCTACACCGGACGTCGGTAACGAAATATTCATTTAAGTTTACAAAGCTAATTCTGTAATACTTGTGATTGTAAACTTTCTCGAACGTATAGAATTGCCCGCAGAAAACGGTCAACGACCGTGGGCCTTGAAGTAGGAGTCGACACAGGCTCCGAACCAAGTAAAACGACCGTGTTAGCATTGTTTTTGTGTCTTATTTCCGCTGCGCACTAACTCTTTTTAAATCCGAACGAATTGCGACATTCACCCCCCCTCTCTCGCAATTCTCGATCCAACAATATGTTTGCAAAATTTCAGAATTTTTCAAATTTTGTGGAATTTTCTATGAGTTTCTGAAATTCAGCTGGAAAATTCAGTTTGGACTGTATCAGTCGACTGCCCTTGGGGCAGTCGACTGATCTTTCTATGGGTTTGTGAATTGCAGGGACCAGTCGACTGATGCAGGGGCAGTCGATTGGTATTGCTGTGTTCTGATTCTAGGGGGTTTTCAGAAATTGAAAGGTGTTCTCATTGACACTAGAGTTAGGATTGCTTGGGGCAATCTTTTTGATGATGTCAAAGGGGGAGAACTTGTGGTTTTAAGTTAGGTTTAACATAATTTGGTGTTGTGAAAAATTGAAAATTATGTGGAGGGCATAGGTTAAGGGGAAGGGCATATTTATGTCTCCTAATGTACTATGTCTTTAATTTTCAATTGTTATTGTTGTTTTTGCACCTAACTTAAATATATTGCTACACATAAAAAAGGGGGAGATTGTTGGGGCAATCGGCCCATGTATGATCGGGAGGATCATGAGTTTTGATGTGTATATCAATATGATTAAGTTAGGATTTCATGTTGATCTAATATGTGTATGTGAGTGTGCAAATTTGCAGGATACACATAGACTTGATTGGACGTCTTCGGGTATGGTGAAGGGTGGCATGGAGGCAAGCCGTGGGTTTGTGTGCACATCCGAGGGACCATGGACAAAGCAGGGATAATGAGCCGAGGGAAGTGGACTTCGAGGCGTACGTGAAGGATGGCATGGAGGCAAGCCGAGGGCTTGTGTGCGCATCTGAGGGACGAGGGCCAAAGTCGAAGAGGGCTTAAAGGCAACAGGTCGAGGTTGTTGGAGCAGGAACGATGAGCTGAGGGAAGCGGACTTCGAGGCATGCATGAAGGATGGCATGGAGGCAAGCCGAGGGCTTGTGTGTGCATCTGAGGGACGGGAGCCAAAGTCGAAGAGGGCTTGAAGGCAACATATCGAGGCTGTTGGATGAAGAGTCAACCAGGTCGTGAGGTTCCGAGTGTTGAGGGAATTGTACTGGGGGGGCTAAGTCGTGAGGGTTCGAGTGCTGAGAGAAATGTACTCGGGAAGGGTAATCCTAGACTTAGGGAGTGGACCAGTCGACTGGTGAGGGACCAGTCGACTGATAGGGTTCACAGAAAGATCAGTCGACTGGTCTAGGACCAATCGACTGATGGTGGCTAGAATTTGAATTGTCGTTCAAATTCGACCAGTCGACTGGTAATGGACGAGTCGATTGGTAACGGTCATATCAGTCTCGAGCTTTATTTAAGGGAGCTCGTTTATGGCTGTTTCTTCTTGGCGAAACTAGCTTGGTTAGAGCTTGTTAATAGCCTAGTATTGCTCAAGGATTGTCCAAGGTTTGTGGCAAGGTTTCTCCACCCACAAGGGGCGACAAGAGCTAGCCGGAGGTGCTCCGGGGAATCATCCACCGAAAGATCGGGATCGTCCATCTTACGGACTGTCGTGGAGTAGGAGTTTCATCTCCGAACCACGTAAATAGGTGTGTTTTTCTTGTATGTTAGGTTTTAGTTTTTGTTATTCTGCTTGCGCACTAACCATTGTAGGAAGATAAGATCGAAAAGTTGCTATTCACCCCCTCTAGCAAACGGTAAGATCCTAACAAACATGACAATACCATACGCCAACTTGGAAACAAGTCCAACAGGACATCACCCGATCAACCTCCAAGCTGTAAATCAATTACCAACGCAAATCTAATTAAGAATTACAATCCGATCAACCTACACATTTATCCCTACTATTTAGAGTCAAACTACCTCAACCCATCCAAAAACAACACTAAAATTAATACAATCTATACCTAATGAGAATCCATACACACAAAGTCAAAAGTTGCAACCCACAGCAAGGGAAAACTCAGGAGCAAGCTCTAAACCGTTCAAACACCAAAACCCAACCTTTACCTCAATTGATTGTTGGCGCAGAAATCCCTTGTTTAACCCTAGCCCAACTACTGAAGAGGCCTGAAATTTTTCGACAGTGGGATGGCTTCACTCGCGGAGAGGAATTGCCGGCAGCCGGTAACTTCGGGCAACAAAACAAAAGAGGAAAACAGAGAGGATGCGGTTGCGTCGGCTAGGGTTCCACGCGAGACAAGAAGAGTGCGATAGGCAAGCGGCTACGGCGTCGGAACAAGCGAAAGAGAAGAGGAAGAATGAGAGGAAGGAAAAGATGCGGCGGCGGTTGTCGGCGTCGTTCGCTGCGGCGTCGGGGCAAAGGCGAAGGGGGAAACTGCTCTGTTGAGGGAAAAAGAAACGGGAAAGGGAAATGAATTAAATGAGGAAATTTTAGGGTTTTATCTGTTTTGGCTTTTTGTAAAAAGGCCCTCTAAATTCGAATAATTCCAACTAGACCCCTAATTTTTGAAATTTATCATTTTAGCCCCTTACAATTTCGATATTTAACATGAGGGATATTGGGGATAGGAGAGTAATTAGGTCATTTAATTTTTATAAAAAAATAATATATAGAATTATTTTGTCAACCCTATCATGGAGTGATAAAATAAATTTTATAAGTTAGAGCAAAGCTCAGTTTTATTTTGGAGATTTTTTATCAATTTATCGTATATCACATATATATATATATATATATATATTATATATATATATATATATATATATATATTAGAGATTTTTTATCAATTTATCATATATATATATATATATATTATATATACTATCTTTTTTATTTTTCAAAAATGATTTAGAATTTATTTGTCAACTTAATATAGTGGTCCCTTCAATCAAAATTGAACGGTCCGATGTTAATTCAACTGATGCAATGAGAATTCAATTGGGTCATGGATGGAAGCTCTTTTCTCTCTCTCTGCTCCCACGGGCTGGATCGGATGGTAAAACGTTTGATCGATTTGGTCGAGGTCACAGGTTCGAGGGTCGCCAGTTGCGCACGGGGATAAAACTCTGGTCTGCTGGCATTAATTCCCTCGACCCCAGGCGCCTCATCACACCAGACATAATCGTGATTTACCTGGCGGGGGCCGCTGAGGTGGCGGATCGGTCTTTGGTCTTTTCTCTCTCTCTCTTGACTTCGAGACTCGATCTCGATCTCGATCGTGATATCGAAACCCTAATTAGAATCTTCGCTCCGGCGGCGGGCGGGCGATCGATCCTTCTGTGCAGCATGGAAGACCACCCGGAGGAGCTTCGAACTCCCCCGATCTCGCTTGTCTCTGTGGTCGGATGCCCGGAGCTACACCAGACCATCTCCTCCTTCCTCCACGCCGAGCAGCCTCCTATCAACACTCTTGCGCTGCCAGACTTCTCCAAGATCTCAGTGCTCTCGAGGAAGCAGAAGGATCCTCTCTCTTCGTCCCACTCGGCGGCGGGGATCCTCAAACGTGATTGGCTGTCGAAGCATCGGACCAGGGTACCCGCCGCCGTTGCTGCCTTATTTCGTGCTGATTGCGTTACTGGAGATCCTGCTCAGTGGTTGCAGGTCTGCACCGATCTTGAGAACCTAAAGTACGAATTCCTTCCTCTTTGATTTTGTTTGAATTTCCTTTTTCGCTTTAACAAGAAGCATTGCCATTGTTTTTGTGTTTTAAGCAACCGACTACTTTAACTTCTGCACCTCTTTCTTTTTTTCTATACGCATTTGGTGTTTCTATATTTCTCCCTTGTTCTACCAGTGGCGATGTGCAATTGCTCTGCCAGGTTTGTCTGGTTGACCGAGTTTACCTGAAAACTTTCTGGCCACTTAGGTCAGGAAATCATTGCGAGGCGTGCTAAATTGCCACTCGATGCATAAATCTGCAATATGGGTCAATAGTAAATGTGTATGGGTTAAAGTATATCTATTAATATTAAGCTTCAAGACGTACCAATTTTAGGATTTCATGGATTATCAAGCTCTATATTATCAACAACTAACCAACTTTAAGTTTTGCAAGCTTTAAGTTATCACCCATTTAACCAACTTTCTTTCCAATTTTCTTAAGTTTGAATACTTTAGTCATATTCACCAATCACCAAAAGCATAAATGGAACATGGGTCTAGCAAGTTATGGCCTTAGCCATAGTTCATAAGCTCGCTAAGTTAAAACCTTTTTTTTCTCTCCCCATGGACAAGATATTACTTTTTAGAGCTTCTTTGTGAATCAAGATGACTGTGGGGCAAGGTTTAAAATACCGTTATGTGCCAAGCGAAACGGGCTAAACTTACCATTCTGCCTGCAACTCGGCAATGGAACTGTGGTCGGCACCAACACCACGAGCCGTCGTGGGGTCGACCCCGGTGACCCTCACGTGGTCGCGAAGAGCTGCGATCCCGTGGGGCCGCGGAAGCATTGTGACGGTCTCAGAAGCATCGAAACGGCCTAGAAATCATCGCGAGGTCGCGGTGGAGATGCGTGGGCTAGCGACGACATGTGGAGGGGATGACTGAGGTTTTAATTAAAACCTAGGAAAACTTTTAAACTAAGCTAACAATTTTAATCAACTCCTCTATAATGGGATTATTTAAACATTCATAATCAAACCCTAACAACTTTATCCCATTAATTTAACATATATATATATATATTTTTTAAATTTTAAAAATATATAATAAATTATAATTTATTTATCATATAAAAGTGTTAAAATCTTGTTTTTTTAAAAATATATTTTTATTTTTTAAATATTTAAATTTATTTTTTATTTTTAATTATATATTTTATATTAAAAAAACCTAAACATGCTAAACACTCGCACCCCTAATCTTGCTGAACACATGATACATAGTAACATGATTTGCTCTCGAGGGCTAATCTCCCTTCCTCTTCCTCGCGGGTAGAGGGTATGGGAGAAGGGAACCTCCTGAAAGACACTATGATTTTCTAGTGAGAAGGAGAGACAAGGAGAATCACATGTTCTTAGTCTAGATCATGAGTCTCGTCCCCACCAATGTCTCGATCAGGTTGCAGGGACTGGAGGTACAACATGATACCGGTTTATATTTTTAAACCTTGCAGTGGGGGAAGAACAAAGTCGGAGGATCACTTAGAGTCATGCTTACCACTCATATGTGATATGGCATATTTTCTTACGGAGGTTTGTGGGGCCATGGAAAAGCCAAGTCAGACTTCCTAAGGTTTTTCATTTAACCTGAGTTGGTGTGCAATAGAGTAGATTTCAGCATCTTGATTTCCCCATCTACTTTTTTCTTTTCTTGATGCTTGAAACGAGGTATTCTTGGCTAGAAATTAGCATTAAGGTGGAATGGCCATAGGGAGCCAGGTCATTCGTATGATTTTCTGATCCTTTATTTGCTCACACATAGTGAGTTGATACTGATGCAGGTGCATAGAGAGCTAGTAGCCTTGTAGCACCGTACAAATCCTTAGCCTCAATAAGCATTCAAATGTATGAGTGCAAATGTGAAATTTATGCATAGTGGTTTTCAGATAAGGTGGTGCACTAGCTTTATATCCTGTAATCATCATCCTATTGCTGGAAAAGTAGATTTCATCAGGGGCCTGAGGCCTCCTTCTACTTTTTTTTTTTTGAACGTTACTGTAGTTAATATGCGAGAAAGTAGATTTTGTCATAGTGCTTGTGGCCACGTGTCAATTCTGCTCTTGTCCATGCTTGAATTGAGGTATTCTTTGCTAGAATTTAGCGTTAAGGTGGATCAGTCCTAAGGAGCCAGGTCAATCTTATGATTTTCTGATCCTTTTGCTCACATGTAGTGAAGTTGATTCTGATGCAGGTGCATAGAGAGCCAGTAGCCTTGTAGCACTCAATAAGCATTCAAATGTATCATTTGCAAATGTGAAATTTATGCAAAGTGGCTTTCAGATAAGGTGGTGCACTAGCTTTATTTCCTGTAGCCATCATCTGATCGCTGGGAAAGCATGTTGTTGCTCTCCAAAATGGGTTAACCCTACTTGTCATTTATTGCCATGTCCCTATGTTTGTGTGATGAACATGATGTTAGTAGCAAACTAGATGGGGCTGGGCTTGGCCACTCAAGCGAGGTCTTCAAATGTTTCTCTTCTGACAAAATGTTCTTTTCCATATGAATCTGCTATTGGTTTTTAGAAAAAAGGCTAAATATTGTATTACTTTTAAGATTTGCTTTAACTAACTTATTAAATAATGTATTGCCCGTATTTTCTGATGATTTACAGAGCTGTGCTTCATGGAAGAGGCATCAAATTGATTGTTATTCTTGTGCAGACAAATGCAAATGGTATGTGTGATTTTGATTTATATGTGAATCATTCCAAGAGACTAGGAGAAACTTTCTTGAGGTGAAAAGATATATAATCTCAATATTCTGTCTTGATTGATAAACATTGCAAATTGCTTTAAAATGTTATTTATTCCCACATCAAATTGCAACCGATCTATTATTGACTAAAATTCATGGTAGTTTATATGGGAAATCAGTTCATTGTGTAAACATGTTTAATGCAGAAGATGTGAATGAAGACCTTAAAATTGCTTTAAGAAAGCGTGCAGAAATTGATGCAAAATACTTAATGATGCTTGTGCAAGATGACACACCAGAATTAAAGCAGTCACTTACCAGGTGGGACATGAAATTGACACATTTGTCAGCTTTCTGCAATTTTGTGTCATTGTTTATGCTTGATCTAGAAACCTCACTTTCTTATTGTTTAGTATTAGTCTTGTCATAACTTAATAAGATATTACTTCGTTTAGGTTATGATGTGGTGAAATTAGCTCCTTGACTATAATTTTCTATCAATTCTATGCAGACTTTCAAGTACCTTGGCTGAGCTATGTAATACATATTATCGAGAGGAAGGACGGAAGATAAGAATACGCATAGAGAAAAGGACCTTTAGCTCTGTTGAGTTGAATATCCGCTACTGCTTTAAGGCAAGGGCTTAACTTTCTATGCTTGGTCACGTGGATGATTAAATTTTCTGATTATCTTTGACAAATAAATAGTATTTAGTGCTGCTGTTTGTCAAATGTGAAAATTCAGAAAAATAAAACAATGATAACCCAGAAGCACTTAATTCTCATCCAACAACTAGGCTTTACAACTGATAGATCCATCTACCTCATTTAATAAACATTTATGGAACTTCTATTATTGTGTTGATGATTTTACATACAAATACTCGATTTACTCCGGCACCAACATAGTGAGATCATTAGCATAATGAAAGACCTTATGAAGGCAATGATTTGTCTACTTTTGCTATTGGAAATTATATACAGATACAGGACTAGCTAGTCAAGTACAAAGAAGAACTTGCTTCTTATAAAAACAATCATGTCACTTGTGTTTATTGATATACCAATATTTGTTTCAAGCTCATAGCAAATTGAGACGATGAACTAATACAAGTTTTCTTTGTCAAGATTAGGTTGCAGTTTTTGCTGAGTTCAGAAGAGATTGGGCAGAAGCACTAAGGTTTTATGAAGAAGCCTACCGTGCATTACGAGAGGTAATTTCTCTTTATGTATAATTCATGGTGCTGTGTTGATGGTAGACATTAATTTCAAAAAACTTATTGCCATTCCTAGTAAACAGTTCTGAACAATGGTTTGGTAATGTTTCAATAATGATAGGTCTGATTTTTGCCAGGTAACATAGTACCATATTAAAAGTTCCTGTCTCTGAACAAGATTGTGGCATCCTCTTGTCCTACACTTTGGCTTAGTAGTAAAGTGTTTCATACAATTATTGCATCTCTATAACATGTCACTATGCTGTTTTAGATAACATCTATGAGAAGCTTGTCATATAGGCAACAAAGAATATTGTATATCGTTTTTTTTTATTGTTAAGCATTTATTCTATATATTTTCTTCTCAAAATTGTCTAATTCAAATATACCTTCTCCCATAAAGCATCCAATGTAGTCAACTTGTTGACCAGCAGTTTGGATAATGTTTATGCATACTTGTTTTATGGTAGAAATGAAATAACTGTGAACTAATGTGGGTACTAACATGTCTAAGAAAAGGTGTCCCCTTTTGTTGGTCTTATTGTTTATTTTTCACTCTCGAATATTCAGATGATTACAACCTCTACCAGGTTGCCACCAGTACAACGCCTGGTTGAGATAAGAGCTGTGGCTGAACAATTGTTTTTCAAGATATCAACTTTGTTACTTCATGGTGGAAAAGTTGAAGATGCAATTGCTTGGTTCAATAGACATTTCAACAGTTATAAACATCTTGTGGGTTTAGACAAAGTCTCTTTTCTTCATTGGGATTGGTTGAGCCGGCAGTTCCTTGTATTTGCCGAGTTGTTGGAGACAAGCTCTGCTGCTATACCAATCACCCTCTCTTCTCACTTTGGCACACCAGAAAGTTCTTTGACTGAATGGGAAATTCAACCAGCTTATTACTATCAGGTACTTATACCATTTTGATTAAAATGCCTTGCAATAATTGCTTATTTATTTTGTTGCGTCCTCGTCTAATATTATTACTTCAATCCACAAGTTGGCAGCAAATTATCTGAGGGATAAAAGATATTGTCTAGATGACTTGTTGACCACAATGGACTCTGAATTTTCCAGTACTTCTGGAAAGGCGCCAGAATCTGTAATGCCTTCAGTATTCATAGGTCAATCTGCCCGTTTAGTTGAGCAAGGAGATATGATTGAAGTTCTTCCGTAAGTACATTGTGCTGCTCTAAAGTCAATACTAGTTTCTAATGGTACTGACCGTCTGTGGCTATTACTGTGTGCAGTCTTTCAGATGCTGAATATGTACAATATGCCCTATCAGAGGCTCAAAGATTTCAAGATTCATATGAGATCATTGCCCTGTTCAGAAAAGCTTGTGAATCATTCACCAACTTAAAAGCTCCAAGATTAGCTTCTCTATGCAGTAATAGAATGGCTAAAGAATATTTTTTTGCCGAGGACTTCACTGATGCAAAAAAGCTTTTTGACAGTGTTTCTAGCCTTTATCGTCAAGAGGGTTGGGTTACTCTGCTTTGGGAAAGCTTGGGATATTTGCGAGAATGCGCTATCAGACTAGATTCAGCAAAAGATTTCATTGAATATTCTCTAGAAATGGCTTCTTTGCCAATATTTTCTAATGGTGATCAGGAAATCCCTGATAGCAAAAGGGAGTATGGTCCTGCAGGTCTACCTAACCAATCAAGAAGAGAAGCATTGCAAAGTGAAGTTCTCAGGCTTGTGAAGGGGGAAGAGATAGTGTCACGAACAGATAGAGGCTGCAGTATTGCTGTTACAAAAGAGCAGCCTGTCCGTATTGATGTTGATATCATTAGTCCTTTGAGAATGGTATTACTTGTATCTGTTGCTTTCCATGATCAATCTGTTAAGCCAGGTTCACCTGTAATGATCACTTTGTCACTTGTATCACAACTTCCTTGTCCCATCGAGGTTGATGGGTTGGAAATTGAGTTCAACCAACCAAAATGCAACTTCATAATCATCAATGCCGTTGAAGATATTTCTGCAGCAAGATCAAATGGTGACAACCAAGATGTTCGAATAGAAACTGCTCCATCTATTGTATTGCCCACCAACAAGTGGCTGCGGTTGACATATGAAGTCAAATCAGGTAGGCATGTAAGTTTTGTTTCCTGTCATCAAGTTTCAGCTATTACTTATTATACCTTTATTATTTCAAGTTCTAGTTTGATTGTCCCATCCATTAACAGCCACCTTACTGCACCTATCACTTGGACATACGTTCCTCTGAGTGACAGCTGATTCTTTTTCCTTTGACTTTCACCTGTGAATGCAGATCAGAGTGGTAAGCTCGACTGCTTGTCAGTCACAGCTAGAATAGGTAAATCATTCAAAATTCGCTGCCAAGCTGAAAGTCCTGCATCAATGGAAGATTTGCCCTTTTGGAAGTTTGAGGACATGGTTCAGACTTTCCCGACGAAAGATCCTGTACTTGCCTTTTATGGTCAAAAGGTTATCCAGGTGGAGGAGCCAGATCCTGAAGTTGATCTTATTTTGAATGCCTCTAGTCCTGCTTTAGTTGGAGAAAGTTTCGTGGTTCCTCTCACGGTTATACCCAGGGGACATGAAGTCTATTATGGTGAGCTGAAGATCAACCTTGTCGATGCAAGAGGAGGTGGGCTTTTGATGAGTCCAAGAGAGAGAGATCCATTTTCATCCAGTGATCATCACGTGGAACTTATCAGCATCTCAAGGATGGGTGATGAATCTCAAATCCATTCTGATAAAATTAAGAAAATTCAGCAGTCTTTTGGAGTGGTATCTGTACCAGATTTAAGAGTAGGAGACAAATGGTCCTGTAAGCTAGAAATCAAATGGCACAAACCCAAGTCAGTGATGCTTTATGCTTCACTTGGTTATTCTCCAAACTCCACAGAAGCTGCGAGAGTTAATGTCCATCGAAGCCTACAGATTGAAGGGAAGATCCCGATCAGCATAACTCACAGTTTCATGATGCCATTTCGCCGAGAACCCCTTTTGCTCTCTAAAGTCAAATCATTGCCTGGTGCTGATCAAAATGTCTGTCTTCCACTCAATGAGACAAGCATCCTCATAGTGACTGCTCGAAACTCCAGCGAGGTTCCTTTGCGTGTAAAATCCATGATGATTCAATCAAAAAGCGACAAGAATGAAACCCCCTACTCCATTCAGCATGTTGGTGGAGTTTCTGCTGATGACTCCCTTCTTGTTGCTGGTGAAGAATTCAAAGGAGTCTTTTCTGTCAGACCAAAGATCGACTCTCCAAACCTTGAGCTCGGTTCAGTTTGCCTGAACTGGAAGAGAGACATGACACTCAGTGATTCTGAAGATTCTGGTGCAGTGACGGAGCTCAAGTTACCCGCCGTTATTGTCGAACAATCACCACTGGTAGTAAGTCTAGAGTTCCCTCCTCATGCCATCCTAGGAATTCCTTTCTTATTCTACATAAAGGTGAGCAACCAGACTAACCTACTCCAGGAGATCAAATATTCCCTTGGCGATACTCAAAGTTTTGTATTCTGTGGACCTCATGATAATGCTGGCTTCATCCTCCCGAAGACAGAGTATGTGATGAGTTATAAACTTGTGCCCTTGTGTTCAGGCTCACAGCCGCTGCCACAGGCAACAATCACTTCCCTGAGGTACTCAGCTGCATTGAACCCATCTGTTGCAGCAACAACAATCTTTGTTTATCCCAGCGAACCGAAATTTTTTGTTGCTGATAATGAAAAGGAAACCATTCTAGCCAAATAAATTTTTGTAGTTTCGCCATGGCTTTGGTTCAGACCAGTGATTTTTTTGTTCTTTCTTTTTGGATATTCAAGAGCCAAAGCAATCCCTCTAAGATGTCATTGTTAGTATCCGTGTTCTGCTTTCCAATAAGTCATGAATCCTTTTTGTTTTGTTGTTCTATATATATCCTCTTGTAAACCTAAGAAACAATTTTAACGTTGTGATTTTAGCCTATTGAGATCAAAGTTGTTGATCATATCGCAAGTTTCTGATAAATGTGAATCTGAGGTATTTCTTTTTTGAGATACAAGAACAAAGTTGTTGATCATATACATTTAGGGAGTGTTTGGGAGAGTTTTTACTTCTTGAAAAGTGATTCTTGTAGTTTCTTGAAGTTAGTGATAAAGCAAAGCGTTTGTGTCAAAAATCAAGATAAAGTTTGAGTGTTTGGGAATAATCACTTTTAGCTTAATTTTTAATTAAATGACAATTTCTTTCAAAATTAATTTTTTTCAATTATTTAAATATAATTTGATGATCTATAATATTTTATATATTTAATATTATATTTTAAATAATACAAAATTATTTTTTAATAATATATATATTAAAAAAAATATAAAGTTAATAAAAATATAAAAAATAATAAAATAATAAAATTTATATAAATTTAACAAATATGTATAAAATTTTTTGAAAATATAAATTATATAAAAATATAAGATTTTATTTAAAAATAGGATGGTAATTATGTAAAGTAATAAATTTATTAAGGGTATAATCTTTAATTCTAATCGAGAATCAAAACTGAAATTCATTCGTTTTATGCATTTATGTGCTATCGATACATTTAGAGCTATTAAAATCAGATTAAAAAAGGTGTCAAATCATATTAGAAAATATAAAAGTAATTTAAAAAAAATATTTTTTATATATCTTTGTCTTTTATTTATATTTCATTTTCTAAAAATCCCTGATGAATGAGTTGCCTGACCTTTGGTTGCGCCTTGTCCAATAAACTCATTTTTAACACCGTTGGAAATCTCAGGGACGCTTTAAGCAAGTTTAGAGGCGGAATTTATTCTGATGTTTAATATACGGGAATCGAAATCAAAATATGAATATGATATTTTTGATTTTATAATTAGCTCTTACTAGATTATCACTAAATTCATAAATCTTTCAATCAAAATTCATTACTCATTATTGAATATATACCAAAAGCTCCCTCACATTAAAATCAATATTAGAAATACTAATAATTTCATTTAAATTAAAAATATCAAGGTCACAATTGCAATAATAACCGCTTTATTATTATTTTTGTTAATTCAAGTATTTAGACTCTTATATATCCGACTAATATGGGAGGTGAGTAATTTCTCTACTGGATAAATTTGCAAATGTTCAGGGTAATTCGTACCAATAATCAACCTCCATAATGAAAATATATTGTAAAAACTTACTCTTGCTTTAATTGAATTCAAACCATGGTATTCTCATTAATGGCCTTACCGTTGTATCCTACTTGGGGATTGAAAATAACCTTTAATATAGTCCAATTCTTTTCGGAAATTTTACATTGAGGGGACTTCCCTATAATATAATAAAGGACCTATTAAATGACTACACTTACATATTTTAACTAGAATCAAGTTATAACTTTAATTAACATTTAAAAAAATAAAAAATATAGCACTTTTTATATTTTAATCAAATAATCCTAAAATGGCAGTTTAGGGTCACAATTAGGTTTAATTGATAAATTAATGGGCTTAATTTCGGCGCCTTTTTTATTTTATTTATTATTATAATTTATAAGACTCGGAACGATTCGAACAGACAGGGCTTTAGTTCCGCGCGATCTAATTCTCCTCGTATCCCCCGTGAAAGTCTTTCTGGTTTTTCGTCGTTCATCCCGAAATCATCGGTAAAAATTATGATTTCCAGCAATATTTGTGATGGAAAAGAGGCTTCTTCTTGTTGATCTGGCGATTGGAGCGCAGAAATCTCTCTGGTTCGTGTACCTGGTCTTGATTCCTTCTCTTTTACTTTTTCTGTCCCCTTTCGATGTGGAATTAGCATTAGGTTTTTTTTTAAAAAAAAATTATACATGTGTGTATTTTTCTGATTATCGGGGTATTCCTTGTTGCCGTTTGGTAGAATTTTATTTTATTTTATTTTTACAGCTTGATTCTTTGCTCTGCTGCAGTTTTTGAGTTCTTGGCGGACGAGGGCTTTCCCAGTGAAACCTACATACTCAGATCGAGAAACGTTTCTCTGCTGCAGTTCTTGGAGGTTATAATTATCAAAATTTCCCCTGTTTGGATTCAGAAGAGGCTCTCCAGTTCGATCTTCATCCTTAGTCAAACGCTACTTGAATCATCGAACTTTGCGAGTATAGCAGAAGAGTTCTTATTCTGTTAGCTAATGTGTTTTGATCTCGATGGAGAGGAATCCGATGTTAGGGCACCCAGCGTTGCATAACATGCCATTAGCAGGCTACACAGTCGATGGACAACCGTTCTCTACGACGCTAGCCAGTTCATCTGCTGCTTATCCTCAGCCATCACCTTATCATCAAGGAGATGGTGGTGGAATACTCCCCGGAGTACTTGATGGCGGCTTCACAGCTCAAGCATCCAATAGCCGGAACATTATCCCAGGAGAACTAGCCAAGCGAAAGCGAGGGCGACCCAAGAAGTATGGGCCCGATGGCTCTCTCTTGTCCC
The DNA here is from genome assembly GCA_024364735.1 of Boesenbergia rotunda. Lineage (NCBI taxonomy): Eukaryota > Viridiplantae > Streptophyta > Magnoliopsida > Zingiberales > Zingiberaceae > Boesenbergia > Boesenbergia rotunda. The sequence continues at coordinate 539,876 of JAGFNQ010005385.1, read as the reverse complement.
TTTCACAACCAACTGCTTCAATGTCTTTTTCTGGAGTTAGCAATGCAGCACCTTCAGGCTCAGCCGATGCTCCAAAGAAACGGGGCCGTCCACTCGGTTCTGGCAAGAAGCAGCAAACGGATGCTCAAGGTAGATTTTCTTTTTCGTCAGTTATTAGCAGTTTTCATGAGGCAGTGGATCCACATGCATGCATTGGTGGAGTTAAGCTCTTGTTAATCGTGTTGATTACTTTTTGTTCTTTTCTTGAGGCAAAGTTGTTAATTTGATAGGGAAGTTTTTGTTGGTTGCATTTGCTCTTTTCTTACTTGACATGGATGCTTGATGTTTACTCTATAAGGAAGTTTACTCTATTAACGACAGAAAAAAAAAACAAGCCATGAGTCTCAATTTAAAAAGTTAGGAACGTTTGTAGTGAGAGTTTAGTTCTTCTGAGGGATATAAACATGCTTTCTGGTAATGCTAAGACACGTTTGGCAAACCATATGTTTTTCTGAGAGAATGTTTGTGCTAGAATTTTGTATTAGTTTTAATGTCTGGAAATAAACTGTATTCTAATCTGTAGTTTTATCTTCATATTTGGGATTATTGCATATGCTGTAAGTACTAACATCTTTGCTGTAGATTCCAGTAATTTGATCTTTTTTTAGGAAAAAGAACATGTTGAGAGTACTTTTCTTTTGTCTCCTCACCTCTCTGAAATTTGACCTACTATCGACAGGATCATCAGGAATGAAACTTCATGTTCATTATATTACAGTACCAGCAGGAAAGGTAAGTAACCACATTTTGTTCTTTTCATATTGAGGGCATTTTCTATACTGAGGATGCTCAGTTATAATTATTGTAGCAATTAATGCCAAAACTAAGAAGATGGTTTGTAAGAAGCTCTTTGATTTTTTTTTTAAATTTCACAAACAATGCATTTATCTGCTATCAATGACTAAATATCTGGTTGCAGGATGTAGTTTCAGAAGTTGTGTCATTTTTTCAGCAAGGATCACACTCACTCTGCGTTCTTTCAGCAAGTGGTGCTGTATCTGAAGTGAAGCTTTTCCAACCTCCGACATCTGGTGCTGGTATTGTACCTTACCAGGTTTGTGGACAAACTGTTGAGAATTTTGTTTTAAGTGGTTTCATCATTTTCTCTATTGGTTAATCTTATTGAATGGCCTGCACCAATCATCAATCCTTCTGAATGGTATCTCAGTCATCTTTGTTGCTTACATTTGGAAACCTAGACTGGATTCATAAACTGCAGAGTAGCTCAGGTTGTATTTATAATACATATTCTCGTGTGTTTCTGTGTTCAGGGTCTGTTTGAGATCTTGTCACTGTCGGGCACAATTCAGCTCCCTCTCCCAGATAACACTGAGCAGCAGAGACAAGTGAGTGGATTGACGATCTCATTGGCTAATAAAGTTGGGGGTGTTTTAGGTGGTGGATTAGCAGGCATTTACTAGCAGCATCACCAGTTCAGGTCTGTTAAAGCATTGTAAACCAATTTATCATATCAATTTCTTGGTTATTAACTTTCAACACTCAGTTCATACCAATGTGCAAGTATAAGAAATAAACAAACAAACACAGTTCATCTTTATTAGAAACATTTACAATGAAAGTTTTGGTCATCACTGGCTCGACTCTTTTATGCAGGTAGTTGTGGGGAGATTTATACCTATTGAGACAGATGAATCAAAACAAGCTAATACTGCCGAGGTTGTTCCCCCCTAAACCTTGTCTCAGGCGCCATAGCCAACGCCAGCAACCTGCCTTCAAGGGATGCCTTGAGTGAATCATCAGGTGACCTGAGGAGCCCGCCTATGCAGAATGCTGGCACATTCAATTATATCAACTAGGTCTTTAGCCATTCCTTCAAAATAGCATGTCAATACGATTGGTTATTAGTATTTGATAGGCATAAAACTTCGCTCGGACGAAGAAAGAAGACAGGGTAAACATTGATAAAGATCCTTGATGCTGATGTGTTAGATTAGTTTACTCATTTTGATTTCATCTCTTTATTCTTGTGGGTGCATCGTACTAACATTTCAAGTTGTGATGAAATATCACCATGGGAGATCTCTTCTTTCTCTGCCCAAGTTTTGTTTGACAGATATAATTAGACACCAGTTTTGAGTTCATGCCATTGGCTTGAGTTTTGGATGTTGTTAATTATATCCATTAATAATTTAATCAATGCAATTATTACCTATTTGAAAGAACAAATCGTTTACTACTTTGCGTTTGTAAAACAAATAGACCCATTTATCATGTATAACAATGGGAAAAAAACATGAAAAACAATCATGACTTTCTATATGTAGAGGTCATCGGTAAGGATATGATTTAACACTTGGTGTATGAAAAAATATTAATAAAAAATAATATAAAAATATATTAAGTAAACTTTTATATTTACTTTTAGAGTCAATGAGACTAAAGTACATAATTATTTAGTTATAAATTAATATATATTTTAATTTATGAATCAGTGTTGTTTAATTGTTAGGTTAGATGGACTAAATGATATAACAGGGTTGATCGGTTCAGATAGGTTTGTTTCAATGGGTTGAATAAATTCGTTAATAATAATAATAATAATAAAATAATAGATTAGGTAACAGTTGAACCTGAGCTCGGTTTCACAAAAATTTTTGATTGACAGGCTAAATCAGGAAGCGTCCGTGGAAAAAATTCTAGTAAAATGCATTATAGTCGGGATCGAATCTTAAATGTCTGGATAATAACTTGACACCTTTCGTTGTACCATAGCCTCGGAGGTTGAATAAATTCGTTAATGTAGTTGAGTCGGGTGGATCATTAGAGTAGGTTGGTCTAGGTATATGGTTAAATTGATTGAATCCAGTTATGTTAGATAAAGTTGAATCAAATTAAATAAGTAGTGATCCTGTCGACAAGCGAAGACCGGTTATCACTCGGATGACTCGGTCTGACCAAGACGATCCGGTCTGCTGTAACTCGGGGGTCGGACTCAGGCTCAAATAGGGATCCGACTCAAGTCACTCGGATTGGACCGAAATGGGGCTCACAAGATGGTGGTCGATTGTTGCAAATGACAGCAATCTCCTCTTTGGAGCCTAAAGGGGGGTTTATATAGGGGAGGAAAGCCCTCTGCCATGTCAGAGATGCCCTGTCTCATTAAGGATGAGTCAGTTGTCAGACTGAACCAATGACAGCTTTGGTGGCCCCATGAGACTGACATAGCCGCCTGATACCCTGTCTACACTGCCTCTTCTGATTCACATTAACATCCGGCGACCTGTTAGGCGGCTCTGTCAGGTAATGATTATGTCAGAGATCTGCCAGCTTGTCACTGCAAAGGTGGTCCTATAATTGTTTGGTAGGCTTGCTCTAACTGATAGTCCTAGTTGGTCAGGCAAGCCTGGATCCTGAGCCTATACTCACGGAGCAAACTCAGGGTGCTCGCTAGGGGCCCCTTGACCTCGGGTGACCGATCTTGAGTGCCCGACCTCGGGTGCCCGACCCCGAGTGCCCGACCTCGGGTGACTAACCCCGAGTGCCTGACCTCGGGTGACTGACCCCGAGTGCCCGACCTCGGTTGACCGATCTTGAGTGCCCGACCTCGGGGGCCCGACCCCGAGTGCCCGACCTCGGGTGACTAACCCTGAGTGTCTGACCTCGGGTGACCGACCCCGAGTGCCCGACCTCGATTGACCGACCCCGAGTGCTGACCTCGGGTGACGATCTTGAGTGCCGGACCTCGGGTGACTGACCCCGAGGCCGACCTCGGTACCGACCCCGAGTGCCCGACCTCGGGTGACCGACCCCGAGTATCTGAACCTGAACCGGGGCCTTATCTACCTCGTCCTTCGTTCTTCTGATTAATCATCAAGCCAGGCTCAGGAGCCCGAGGGCGACCTGGTTTAACCTTCCCTGATTCGGGTCACGCTGGATCGAACCCGACCGGGCCTCCGACCTTCTAAAAAACCACCCTAAAAACCCTAAAACCATCCGCCCGGATCACAAGCCTCCCCCTCAAGTCTAGTCGAAGGAGGCGCTTAGTCCGACTGACTAGGCTCCCCGCCCGGTCGATCAAATCTCCTTGCCGCCTTCCCACGCGTCACATCATATTCCTAATCTTCCTCCTTAAATGTCAGATCTCCCATCAAATCTCCATTAATGCGAGACCACGTGTCACTTCCCGAATGGAGGCCTCTGGCACCGAGGCGTCATCGGCATGGCTCGGGCAGCGTACAGATGAAGCTTCGAGACCTAGGGAATGACAGGGATCGGACGGTTGGGATCCGAGCCCGCCATTCTCCTCTCCTTCATCCAACGGTCCCCATTGTTTGGCCCGCAATATAAATAGCCTCCACTTATCATTTCACCCTTTTTTACCTTGACCTCCACATCCCCTTCTGCTTTCATCCGACCTCCGCCGCCCAACCTCCTTATCTCCGGTGATCAGTGTTTCCGGTGAACCTCGTCCTTAGGTACTCCTTTTCTTTGTCGAGTCTTTGCTTTGTATTTCCCGACCTTACCTTGATGGCCGAGTCATCCACCCCGCCCAAGCCGTGGTATTTAACCACTCGTTCATCGCTAAACCTAGGTCAGTTAGAGACCTTACGTATAGACTACCAAATACCTGAAGACCATTTGCTGGCTCTTCCTGACCGTCGGGGTCGCCCCCACGGACCTCCCTTAAACTACTTCACCATCTTCTCCGACCAACTGCTGGCCGGATTACGTTTTCCCCTTCATCCATTCTTCCGTGAGGTCTGTCGGTATTTCCAGGTGTCTTTGTCCCAATTGGCCCCCAACTCCATTAGGATCCTGTGCGGCACAGTGATCCTTTTCACCGCCCATGAAGTCCCTCTAAGCCCCGGGTATTTAATTATTTCTACTACCTTAAGAAGCAAGAGCCCGGGAACTTTTATTTCCAAGCCCGTATTAAGTCTGCCTTTCTGGAGAAGGTCCCTTCGTCCAACAAAGGTTGGAAATCCCACTTCTTCTATATCAAGTCGACCCCAACCCCGAACTGGCCCACCGAGTGGACGTAGAAGACCTTCCTAACCAACCTCAACTGCCCAAGAATCTCCGCTCGAATCTAGGCTACCAATTTGCCTTCTCAAAGCTCGGGGGAGCCCGCTACCACGCGGGCAAACTGCTGATCGATGGCATGTTGTATCTCTTTCGGCTGAGTCAGATCCCGGCGGAATTACCCGGCACTCTCGGTAAGTTCTTATTCGGTTGTAGGCTTGTTAATACTAACTAAAACTCTCTCCCTGTTGCAGCCGAAACCATGTATAGCGCCCGGGTCGGCGACGTATTGGCTCTGGAAGAAGAAGCCATGGAGGCTTTGGCCGCCAAGCTAGCTGTCGGTCGGGCGGTACCGCCCCTAAACGCTAACCCGACCCCCGAGCGACCTGAAGCCGGGGAGGAAGGTTCGGCAGATGACATCCCAACTGGGGGCTCGGAAGCGGCTCCTCACGTGATAGATGAGGAAGAGGCTGATCAAGTAGCAGAAGAAGAAGAAGAAGAAGACCCTGAACAAGCCGCGGCCGAGGGCCTGGTGAGGAAACGCCGTCGGGTAATTCTTTCCCTGGGTACGTCTTCGACCCGGGGACCAGCTTCCGAAGGTCAGGCTGCAGCGACCTCCCACCCCGATCGCCCCTCGTCCAGCACTCGGGCTCTGGCTTCCAGTTCGGCTCCCCCTCGGCCCGGCACACAAGACTTGACACCGAGCACACCTCGCTCGGGAGCCTTGGCGCCTTCTTCCTCAATACACCGCTCGGGAGCCTCGACCTCGGGCACCACCCCGTCCCCGTGGGTCCCTCTTCTGGATGCGGCGAACGTTGAGGCGGTAGAGGCTCTTCTGTCGATGCACTCTCCTCCCCGACCAGTGGTGGACATTCAGCTTCCTTCGGCGACCACCTTGACTCAGATAGTCCAACCTCAACCGATTAACCTGCACGGTCAGTTGGTTGCCAGCTGGGACCAAGGAAGGGCCCTGACTACTGATACAAACCCCATGAGTTTAGCCGATAGTTTCTTTATGGAAGCCACTCAGGTGATCTCTCCTTTTTCTTATCTGCTTACATTTTCATGCATGCTTATAGTATTTTCCTCATGGTGCAGCATTGGGCGATGAGCCAGTCGGTCGGCCGGGCCTTAATCACGAACATAAGGGAGCGTCGGGCGGCCGAAATGAAAGTAAAGGAACTAGAGAGTAAGCTGGCTCATTACACTCTCCCTCCGGGTGATGAGGGCCTGGATCAGCTGCGTTCGAAAGTAACCACACTGAGGCTACAACTATCAGATTTTGAGGCTCGGTCGGCGGAAGAGCACTTAGCGCTAGCTAGTGCCTCTCGGGAGATAGAACGACTATCCAGTCGGGTGGCTTTCGAAGAGTCCGAGAAGAAGACTGCTCTGGCCCGCCGCGCCCGAGACCAGCGCGACTGCGACAAGAAAGCTGTAGAAGCCAAGGGCCTTCATCAAAAATTGAAAGAGTCGGCTGAGTTTCATCATTGGACTCAGCTCGCGCTGACAAACAAGGAGACCGAGCTGGCCGCTCAGCAAGAGGCCTTTCAAGCTCTTGAGGCCCAACTGGTAGGTAAAGAGAAGCAGCTGGCAGCCCGGGAGACTGTTATTCAGGGTAAGGACTCGGAAATTGCTCGGCTAAAGAAGGAGCTGGAGGACTATAAGTCGGGCGAGTCGGCATGGATTGAATCAGCCCGCTTGGCTTACATTCAATCAGATCTTTTCCTCGATCAAGTAGCGGCTCGCACTGGCGGCATGATCCTGTATGGCGTGAATGGCGCCATTCAACAACTGACAGAAGCCGGCCATCTTCCTGCAGATCTTCCGCCTAATGCTGTGAAGCCAACTCGGATTAAAGCAACGATTCCGGAGAATGCCTTCCCCCCATTTACTTAGATTGGGCCTCTACCTCTTATCATTTTGTTATTACTCGGCCTTAAGGCCCTATAGTTTCTGCAATGATCTTGTTTTGTTTGACTCGGCTCTCGGGCCCCAATTTTGTGATGGCCATAGGCCTTGTTTTAGCTACGTTAACTCTTTTTCCCTTCACCCTTCTTGTCTTACTACTTTACTCGCTTGTTTACGATGCATGAGATTTTTGCTAAGTATTGTTCGTTTGGCGTGTCCGACTTATTCTTTGAGGGTTGACGTTTAAGCCACGCAACAAATTTTTACTAAGTGTTGATTGCTCGGGATACTTACGCCATAAACTGTTCAATCGGGTTGGTACCCGGACTCGGAGATGCTGCTTGGCCAGGTCAGCACCCTGACTCGACGATGTTGCTCGGTCGGGTCGGCACCCTGACTGGAGGATGTTGCTCGGTCGGATCGGCACCCTAACTCGAGGATGTTGCTCGGTCGGGTCGGCACCCTGACTCGGATGCTCCGGTCGACCCTGACTCGAGGATGTTGCTCGGTCGGGTCGGCACCCTGACTCGGCGATCCTGCTTACTTCCCCTGGCTAACCTTCGCGGCGAGGCCGAGTTAACTTATGCGCTTATGTTTGATCGCCTTAGCCTTACCAGGTTGACCAACTACTCGTTTCGCCTATCTGAACGTGGGAAGCCACGCCTAGGCAGTAAACATTGTGGAAATGTGTTGATTCAAACTTCCCTTGAGCAAGAGTTTGGACACCGTTCGACTTACCCTGACCGAGCGTGGACCGCCACGCCCGACCGGGCCCGACCGAACGTGGAACGCCACGCCCGATCGGCGCCGAGTCCGGTGGGGTCGCGGGAGCATGCCCACTTATAACTTGCCTTAGCAAGAGTCTGGACACCGTCCGACTTACCCAGATCGAGCGTGGACCGCCACGCCTGACCGAGCCCGACCGAACGTGGAACGCCACGCCCGATCGGCGCCGAGTCTGGTGGGTGCGTGGGAGCATGCCCACTTATAACTTACCTTAGCAAGAGTCTGAGCACCGTCCGACTTACTCAGATCGAGCGTGGACCGCCACGCCTGACCGAGCCGACCAAACGTGGAACGCATGCCCGATCGGCGCCGAGTCCGGTGGGTGCGTGGGAGCATGCCCACTTATAACTTGCCTTAGCAAGAGTCTGGATACCGTCCGACTTACCCAGATCGAGCGTGGACCGCCACGCCTGACCGAGCCCGACCGAACGTGGAACGCCACGCCCGATCGGCGCCGAGTCCGGTGGGTGCGTGGGAGCATGTCCACTTATAACTTGCCTTAGCAAGAGTCTGGACACCGTCCGACTTACCCAGATCGAGCGTGGATCGCCATGCCTGACCGAGCCCGACCGAACGTGGAACGCCACGCCCGATCGGCGCCGAGTCCGGTGGGTGCGTGGGAGCATGCCCACTTATAACTTGCAGGAACCATTTTTTGTATGCTCTGAGTCTTTCTATCACATTCTCTGAGTACAAGTACAGGGATCCTTCCACTCAACTCTCCTCACGGTACAATCTCAAATGTATTGCACTCTAGGGTCTTCCCAGCTTCTTTCCTTGAGCATCTTGTAAGTAGTAAGCTCCCGATCCCAATGCCTCAATCACCAAGAAGGGGCCGCTCCACTGAGGTTCCAGCTTGCCTACCTCCCCCACTGGCTTGATCCTCTTCCATACTCTGTCACCTACTTGAAAACTTCTAGCTATAACTCCCTAGTTGTATCAATGCCGCATCCTTTGTTGGTAAGCAGCCATGCGAACCACAGCCTTAGCTCGAACCTCCTCAATCAGATCTAGCTCCACTTGTCTTTTTTCTGCATTGTCATCCCTGTACAGATGTCTTCTGTCAGACTCGCAGTCGACCTCCATGGGAACCACTGCTTCACTGTCATATACCAACTGGAAAGGAGTGCACCCCGACCCTTCTTTGGGAGTGGTCCGGAGAGCCCATAAAACACCAGGCATCTCGTTCACCCAAGACCCACCAACTTGATCTAACTTGGCTCTGAGCCCCTTCAGAATCTCTCTATTAGCTACTTCAACCTGTCCGTTACTTTGAGGATATGCCACTGAAGTGAAGGCCTGCTTGATCCCAAAGCCTTTGCACCATTCTCTTATCATCCGACCCTGAAACTGCCGACCATTATCTGACACCAACTTGTGAGGTATGTCATATCGGCAGAGAATATTTTGCCATAGGAACTTCTTTACTGCTTGCTCGGTAATCCGGGTCAAGGCCTCTGCTTCAATCCACTTGGAGAAGTAGTCTACTGCCACTAATAAGAATTTCTTCTGAGCAGCTGCCCGGGGGAATGACCCCACTATATCCATGCCCCACTGATCGAAGGGACAGGACACAGTGGACGTTCTCAACATCTCGACCGGTCGGTGCAATAAATTTTGATACTTCTGACACGAGAGGCAAGAGAGGGCAACTTCTCGGCGTCCTTCTGGAGTGTCGGCCAAAAGTAACGGCCAGTAAGACCTTCCGAGCCATAGACCGACCTCCTGAGTGATTTCCGCAGGACCCCAAATGTACTTCTCTTAATACATAGTCTGCATCTTCTTCCCCGAGGCATCTGAGCAATGGCCGGGAAAAGGCTCGCTTGTAGAGTGCATCTCCTATCAGAGTGAACCGGGCCGCTCTTATTTTCAATATCCTTGCCTGCTCAGGACTGCCTGGGAGAATTCCCTCTCGTAGGTAGGCTATGAATGGAGCCCTCCAGTCCCCTTGTATTTCTAGTTCTATTTCCCTCTCAATCTGGGCCACCAGCATGATCTGAGGTGAAGGCCGGGGGAAGACCCACGGATGGACAGCGCTGGCTAGCCTAGCCAACTCATCTGCTTTGGCATTGTCTTCTCAGGGGATCTGTAAGACCTGAACTTCTTGAAACTCTGCTTGCAACTGCTTGTAGGCATCCACGTAAGCTTGTAGCTTCTCGTCATTTACCTCAAACTGCCCCGCCACCTGCCGAGTCACTAACTGAGAGTCTGAGTGCAAGACGACCCAAGTGGCCCCTACCTGCTTGGCTGCTTGCAGACCTGCCAGGAGAGCCTCATACTCTGCTTGATTATTAGTAGCCTGGTACTCTAGGCGTATGGCCAAATGAAGTTGGTCTCCCTTAGGAGACACCAAGAAGACTCCCACGCCACTCCCTGCCCGAGTGGCCGACCCATCCACATATATCTTCCAAGTCTCTTCTTCTTCCTCTACGTGGAGTTCACTGAGAAAATCAGCTAATGCTGAGCTTTAATTGCAGTCCGGGGCTGGTACTGGATATCATACTCACTCAGCTCTGTTGTCTACTTAACCATCCGCCCGAGATCTCGGGGTTGACCAACACCTTCCCGAGCGTGCTATTAGTCAGCACTTGGATTGGGTGAGCCAGGAAGTAGGGGCGCAAGCGCCGAGCCATCAATACAAGAACGTAGGCCAATTTCTCGAGTGTAGTATACCTACACTCGGTTTCCTTAAGGAAATGCCCGAAGAAGTAGACCGGCTGTTGCTCAGTCTCTTTTTGGGTTACAATCACAGCGCTCACAGCTCCCTCAGTAGCGGATAGATAAACATACAATGACTCCCCTTCTTCAGGCTTAGCTAACACCGACAGACTGACCAAGTAAGTCTTCAATTCTTCAAAAGCCTGGTCACACTCAGCATCCCACTGGAACTTAGTGGCCTTGCGTAAAATCTTGAAGAAGGGCAGACTTCTATCAGCCGACGGGAGATGAACCGGGAGAGGGCTGTGATTCTTCCCGTCAGACGTTGGACTTCCTTCAAGTTCTTGGGTGGAGGCATGTCTAACAGAGCTTGCACCTTACTCGGGTTAGCCTCTATTCCTCGTTCAGTAGGATGTAATCGAGGAATTTTCCACTCTTAGCTCCGAATAGGCACTTGGATGGATTGAGCTTGAGGCCATACTTTCTGAGAGTGCAACAGGTCTCTCTCACGTCTGCTATCAGATCAGCGGCTTTGAGGGATTTGATGAGAATATCGTCGACATACACCTCTACATTTCTTCCGAGCTGCTCTTTAAATACCTTGTTCATCAGCCTCTGGTATGTGGCCCCTGCATTCTTGAGCCTGAATGGCATAACTGTATAACAGTAGGTGCCCTCAGCTGTGACAAAGCTAACCTTCTCTTGATCGTCTGGGGACAGTGGCACTTGATGATATCCCTGATAGGCATCCAGCATGCAGATGAGCTCACTCCCCGCGGTGGAGTCTACCATCTGGTCTATTCGGGGGAGTGGGTAGCAATCCTTGGGACAAGCCTTGTTGAGATCTCTGAAGTCTATGCAAACTCTCCACTTATCCCCCGGCTTGGAGACCAACACTACATTGGCCAGCCAAGCAGGGAATTGCACTTCTCGGATGTGTCCGGCCTCCAGCAGCCTTTCCACCTCTGCTTGGATGATCTTGTTCTGCTCAGGGTTGAAATCTCTTTTCCTCTGCTTCACGGGTCGGGCATCGGGATAAACGTGCAGCTTGTGCTCCATAATCTCGGGTCTGACCCCTTTCAAATCTCGCTGGGACCAGGCAAATACATCTTGGTTCTGGGTCAGACACTCTATCAGTTGATGCCTGAGGTCGGGCTGCAATCCCGGAGCTATTCTCACCTTAGTTTCTTCCCGGTCGGGTAGGAGCTGGACCTCTTCCTTATCCTCTATCAACTCAGCCCAAGGAGAGGGCTGCACCATATTACAACTGGCAGGAGGAGCTCGGAAGGTCTTCCTCACCTCCACTCGGGTGTCGTCAACATAGCACCGACGTGCTACCTTCTGATCCCCCTAGCTTCGCCGACCTGGTCTCCTACTGGAAACTTGACCTTCAGATAAAAGGTTGATGTCACAGCTCGGAATTCATTAAGGGCTGGCCTGCCCAGGATAGCATTATACGCTGAGGGTGCATCCACTACTAGGAAGGTCGACCATCTAGTCCTCCTCAGGGGCTCTTCTCCAAGTGAGATGGCCAATTTTATTTGGCCAAGGGGCTGGACTTCATTCCTTGTGAATCCGAACAAAGGAGTGGCCACAGGCTGCAACTCAGTGGTCTCAATTTGCAGTTGCTCAAATGCTTTCAAGTACAAAATATTTACTGAACTCCCTGTGTCTACAATGGTCTTGTGGACCTGATAATTTGCTATAACCGCCGTGATGACCAGGGCATCATCATGAGGTACTTCTACTCCCTGTAGGTCCGAGGGGCCAAAACTGATTTAGGGTCCTTGCGCTTGGGCTGAACTGATGCCCACCTGATAGATATCCAAACGCTGACCTGAGACTTCCGAGCTCAGTTAGAGTCTCCATAGGTGGGGCTACCAGAAATCACGTTGATGGACCCATGCACGGCGTTCTATTGATTAGCTTGTTCCTCCCTTGCGTTCCCCTTCCGGGAGAGCTGGGGTCGGGAATAACTGTCTAGCTGCAGGGGCGGTCGGTCGGACATTGGGTTCTGACTGGTTCGGTGGTGCTCTTCCTCGGTTGCGGCCACCCCCCTGATGGGCTCCTCTCGGGCTTCCTCAGCAGGTGCGACCCCAACCCCGGCCAGCCTGCCAGCAGTCTTGAAGGTTGTGGGTGTGGTTGTTATAGAAAGAACAATAGGGTTGACATCTGGCGGGGTGGCAACCTTGAGCTACCTGTTGAACTATGCCCCGCTTGACTCCCTGCCTGTGTCCCATAGCTCGGGGACTTCTGAGAGGTCCTCCCGGAGGCATAGTCCTCTGATGATGTTGAGGCATCTTAGGCGTAGGCCTGGCTTCTAGCCGTCTGACGGCTTGTGCTTCTTCCACATCTACATATTTGGCAGCTTTGCCCAGAAGGCTTTCAAAATCCTTTGGTGGCTTTCGGATTAGCGATCTGAAAAATTCACCTTCTTGTAGGCCTTGGGCAAAGGCACTAATCAGCACCTCGGACGTAGCAGTAGGCACGTCTAGTGCAACTTGATTAAATCTCTTGATGTAAGCCTTAAAGGTCTCTTTAGGGCCCTGCTTCAAGGTGAAGAGGTTCAGGCTAGTTTTATGGTGTCTTTTACTACTTGCAAAATGCTGAAAGAATAATCTCTTGAAGTCAACAAACTCCTTCACGGATCCCTCTGGGAGTCTATCAAACCATCGCTGGGGCGTGTTGGAACCCGGATGGCTAGAGAGGGAAGGGGTGAATATAGCTTGACACTTGAAACTTAGCTCTTTCTTAAATTTTCTCTGCACTTAAGTTAGCAACAACGGAAACAAAACATATGCAGAGAAACAATCTTAACAGAAATGCAAGAACAGAGAATACAAACCAAGGATCGCTAATAAGGATCGTTTACAAGGTTCGGGGATAACTTGCCCCTACTCCTTGGCGTGCCCGTAAGGTGGGCGATCCCTTGATCGTCGGCAGATCAAGCCCCGGTGAACACCGGATAAAACAATGCCTCCTTCTCGGTGGAGAAACCTCTCCACAAGCGTCTCAATAGGATACAAGTTAAGCTCACGAGACTAAGGAGGAACCTCTCACAAGACAGTAGCAAGAAAGCTCAAGAGAGAAGCTACACAAGGAGCACAACCACAACAGCGAAACTCACAGCCATACTTGCTTGTTTTCCTGTTCGTTATTGTCGCCTCCTCTGCTTCTCATCTTCCTCTTAAGCTTCTGCTTCATCGCCAGGCTCCATCAGCATCCCCTGAGCACAGCCTGAACCCACTGACCTCCCTGAGCACTCAGTCCACTGAAGTCCCTCTCCAGCTGAGCCTCCGTCAGTCGCCAGCCAGGCCTCAGTTGCCGTTGAAACCTGAGAAGGAGAAACAAACAAACCTGCTCCAAGGAAAGCCTCCTATTGACCCTCCTTGAGTGTTTGAATCACCTGCTATCACCTGCACACTCCACCAGAGGCTTAGCAATGCATATCAAATGAAATCAGCAAAGTATCAGAGAATCGGCAGAGAAAACAGTCGCGATCAGAGCTTCTGACAGCATATTTGAATTAAAATTCTGCTCCTGATCGGTCACCAGACCGATCAGGAAGGACCCTGATCGGTCACCAGATCAATCCAGCAGTCTTCTGCACACTCCTGATTGGTCCCCAGACTATCCAGCAGTCTGCTGCACACTCCAGATCGGTCCCTAGTTCAATCAGGCTCCAGCCTGATCGGTCACCAGACCAATCAGATTGCTTCCAGACCGATCAGGAGTCATCCTGATCGGTGATAGTGAGAACCTTGCAACAAATGATCGTTCACTAGACCGATTTGAACAGTATCCCTGATCGGTCACCAGACCGATCAGGAGCAGATCAGTAAGGTTCCCAAAATCTACTGGATGCTCCCTGATCGGTCACCGGGCCGATCCGGAGCAGAGCAGCAGGTGAACTATATGCTCCCTGATCGGTCACCAGACCAATCAGCCATCGCTGGATCGGTCACCAGACCGATCCACAAAGGAGCACCGTGCCAACTTCCCTGATCGGTCACCAGACCGATCCAGGCAAGCCCAAATGCACTCTAAGTCACGAAAACAAGCCTCCAGCCCTTCTCTGACTCAGTGTCATGCCCAGCTTCACTTACTGGGACTTCAACCTAGCCCTCCAAGCTAGGACCTGGCTTCACTCACTAGGGTTTCGGTCACCGGCTTCACTCACCGGGACCCGGCTTCACTCACTAGGATTTCAACCTAGCTTCACTCACTAGGATTTCAATCACCTGACTTCACTCACCAGGACCCGGCTTCACTCACCGGGATTTCCATCACCTGGCTTCACTCACCAGGACCCTGCTTCACTCACCGGGATTTCTATCACCTGACTTTACTCACCATAACCCGGCTTCACTCACCGGGATTTTAGTCAACCTAGCTTCCCAAGCTAGGACCTGGCTTCACTCACCAGGGTTTCATGCCCAGTCCCCGACCAGGACTTAATCCCAATTCACTTAAATCAAAACTTAAATCGTTGTCAACACTAAAACAACAATTAGGGTTAGACTGCATCAACAATCTCTCCCTTTTTGTTGTTTGACAACCCGATTTAAGTTTAGGCATAATGATCAATTGAAGGCAGTTCAATTATTGTAATGGAATCAAAATCCTCTCCTTACAATAACCCTAAACTTAATCAACTATTTTCTCCCCCTTTGTCAAACATCGAAAAGGGTATGGTCATTAAGTTTAAACATACCTCCCCCTCAAACACGGGTCTCTCCCCAAACCCAAAATAATCAAAGGATACTTTTTGAATCGCATATGAGAGGCATATACCATAAATGTATCATGGCAACAATGTATATGCATCATACGACAATAATTGTGAATTGCACATGAAACCATATACAGACTTATATCATGATCAAACATGTATATGTTTCATGTGACAAGTAGGGAATGCATCTGTATCCGATACAGAATCCTGAGCGGTCTCCGTGACCAATTAGGTTCGTTGATTACTTAATACAGAAATATTTCTTATTAATCTGGGGAGCGATCAAATTTCAGAAAAATTCCTGAAACTCTGATACATTCCTGATCAGACTGCATTAACAATTTGCATTCCACAATAGGGGTGTAGACTCTATTACTATTCGACATTTCAGAAACATTTCTGAAACACGACATCAAGAACAAGAGTCATGGCTCAACAAACCCTTTCTTATGAATTTGAACATTCCAACATAGGTTTGTATCAAATCACTATTAAGTACCAGGTTTGTACCACTTGAACAAATGTGTTTCAATTGTAATTGGTTTGTATCAGATTTGTTAGGAGTATGATCATTAAACGGATACAATTCGATGAGAAGAGATTGGCTTGAAGAGGTTTTGGATCAATTTGGAACGATCTGGGAGTTCCTTGATCAAAGTTGGTCTGATCAGTCACCAGACCGATCAGAAGCACCCCTGATCGGTCGGTGGACCGATCAGGGATGATACAGAATGGTTTTTGAAACTGATCAGTTTCAGAAACAAGTTCGTTTCAACTCTTAGTCACTCTAATCCCTAATACAATCAGATTTACTCCCTAAATGAGTTCCATTAACCATAAATCATTTAATCAAAACAAGCAATCTGATTTAGGTCTCTTAATTAAGCTTCATTTCATATCAAGGATTAAGAATTTCCATGGATTAATATACCATCACTAGGTTGACTGATCAATTATGTTCTGAGCATGTTCTTGGCATCATCTTGAGTTTTCAAAAATAGATTTATGTCAAAGCATGATAAGTATGCTCTAATCATGAACTTGAATGTCAGAACATGTTTGTATCAAAATTCCAAGGCAGGTATGCATACCATCACTTGAACAGGAAGTTTATAATCATGGATAGTATGGATGCATATTGCTATTTATCAACATCAATACATGAATGAAATCTATGTGTGTTAAGGCATGATCGGAATGTTTTTAGCATGATCATTTTTATTCCAAACAAATTTGATAATTCAATCTACACCTAAGTATTGATATCTCGATAATCCAAATAGTATTGGGCATATGAAAAACGTCAAGTTTGATGAGAAAACAGCTAAGTCATAGAAGTTAAGTATTGAGTCTTGAATCATCACAAACTATGAGTTCATACTTGTTTCCTAACATGTCTTCGTGTTGTGTAACACATATAGTAAACTCATGGCATACTAGAACAGGTTCAAAAACACCTTAAGCTTGAGTTATGGCATATCATTAATCATCATTTGCAGTAAACATAAAATGCTATAGGAAAACCAATTATCCTAAACAATTCATGCCAAGAGCAAGTTGTGGGTTAGTCTAAGTCATTCATGTGAATTTGAGGAAATGGTAAGCACATTCCTAACTAGGAATGACTATATGTTTGGAGCACCAAATATCAACCACCCATGTTGATAGATGCTCCCCCTCAAACTAAGCTATACAATTCGAAAGATAGAGGTTTTAGGTACCCAAATTTTGGGACCTAATGAATCTACAATGAATGACTTTGGCACCCATGCCTTAGTCATTTTCTTTCTAGCCTTTTGAACCCTAGAGGCATTTGGTGACCTAAATTGAGTTCTTGACATTAAAGATATGACACTAGGTTCTTTAGGTTGGTAACCCAAACCAACCTTGTTGTACATCGCCCTTTGTGAGTTGAGTATCATATCTAATGTTTTAGAGCTTGTTGAAAACTTCTCAAGAACATTCTTGAGGTTTTCAACTTCGCTCTTCAAGTTCTTATTTTCATCCTTAAGGGATTCATCATGCAAAGCATTAATATCCTCAACCTTAGAGGATCTCAATTCTTTTACTTCCAACCTTAATGTTTTGACTTTGGCCTTAGATTTCTTAAGTATTTTTGTCAAGTACGCTATTGCTCTATAGCATTTGTCTAACTCGGGAGAGATTACCTCTTCATCATCCGAAGATGATGAAGGCGCGGTTGAGGAGCTTCTTGATTCGTTGTCACTCTCCTCTTCATTTGAATCCTCTATGGCCATGAGGGCACGGTGATGAGTGTACTTCTCCTCCTTCTCTTCTTCGGATGAACTAGAGGACGGTTCATCCCATGTGGCCCTTAAGGCCTTCTTTTTCTTCTTTGATTTACCCTTCTTCTTCTTTAACTTTGGACATTCATCCTTGTAATGTCCTTTCTTGCTACACTCATAACAAGTAACATTAGACTTATCAATTGTAATTCCACTCGAGTTACCTTTACCCTTGAAGCGCCGGCTCTTCCTCATCATTCTTCTCACAAAATTGGCCATCTCAGAGGAAGAAGACCCGCTGCCATCCTTCTCGGAATCGGACTCGGACTCGGATGAGGATGAAGATGAAGAGACTTCCTTCTCCTTCTTCTTCTTCTTGTTGTCACCTGCCACTAAGGCAATACCTTTCTCTTTTGAACTTTTGTTAGAGATCTCATGTAGTTCCATTTCACAAAATAGATCTTCTAACTTAACACAAGATAAATCCTTGGACACCTTGTAAGCATCCACCATGGATGACCACGAGGCGTTCCTAGGAAAAACTTTGAGAACATACCTCACTAAGTCTCAGTTTTCTACCTTTTCATCAATGGAGTGGAGACCATTCAATACTTCTTTGAATCGAAAATGAAGCGTACTTACAGTTTCATTTTCTCCCGTTGTCAAGTTCTGGAGTTGGCTGTGAAGGAGATCCTTCTTGGCTGTCCGAGTGTCTTGAGTTCCTTCATGGAGCTCAAGGAGTTTGTTCCATAGGTCTTTGGCAGAGGTGAAGGGGCCAACCTTGATTAACTGGTCCTTGGACATTCCGCACTGCAGGGTAACCACAGCTTTGGCATTTGCTTCACCCTTTCTAATTTGCTCAGCCGACCAACTTGAGAAATCGAGGTCTCTTCCTTCGGCATCCCTTGGAGGGATGAAACCTTCTTTGACCGAGAACCACATGCACATGTTGGTCTTCAAATAAAACTCCATTCTTGACTTCCAATATGAAAAATCAGTGCCGTCGAGGAATGGAGGTCGGTTTGTGCTCCATCCTTCTCTTCCAGCCATCTTGCTGTAAGCTCTCGGATGTTAAGCCGTGAACAGAGCCCCAAGCTCTGATACCACTTGTTGGAACCCGGATGGCTAGAGGGGGGTGAATATAGCCAGACACTTGAAACTTAGCTCTTTCTTAAATTTTCTCTGCACTTAAGTTAGCAGCAGCGGAAACAAAACATATGCAGAGAAACAATCTTAACAGAAATGCAGGAACAGAGAATACAAACCAAGGATCGCTAATAAGGATCGTTTACAAGGTTCGGGGATAACTTGCCCCTACTCCTTGGCGTGCCCGTAAGGTGGGCGATCCCTTGATCGTAAGCAGATCAAGCCCTGGTGAACACCGGATAAAACAGCACCTCCTTCTCGGTGGAGAAACCTCTCCACAAGCGTCTCAATAAGATACAAGTTAAGCTCACGAGACTAAGGAGGAACCTCTCACAAGACAGTAGCAAGAAAGCTCAAGAGAGAAGCTACACAAGGAGCACAACCACAACAGCGAAACCCACAGCCACACTTGCTTGTTTTCCTGTTCGATCTTGTCGCCTCCTCTGCTTCTCATCTTCCGCTTAAGCTTCTGCTTCATCGCCAGGCTCCATCAGCATCCCCTGAGCACAGCCTGAACCCACTGACCTCCCTGAGCACTCAGCACTGAAGTCCCTCTCCAGCTGAGCCTCCGTCAGTCGCCAGCCATGCCTCAGTTGCCGTTGAAACCTGAGAAGGAGAAACAAACAAACCTGCTCCAAGGAAAGTCTCCCATTGACCCTCCTTGAGTGTTTGAATCACCTGCTATCACCTGCACACTCCACCAGAGGCTTAGCAATGCATATCAAATGAAATCAGCAAAGTATCAGAGAATCGGCAGAGAAAACAGTCGCGATCAGAGCTTCTGACAGCATATTTGAATTAAAGTTCTGCTCCTGATCGGTCACCAGACCGATCAGGAAGGACTCTGATCGATCACCAGACTGATCCAGCAGTCTTCTGCACACTCCTAAATGGTCCCCAGACCTATCCAGCAGTCTGCTGCACACTCCAGATCGGTCCCCAGACCAATCAGGCTCCAGCCTGATCGGTCACCAGACCAATCAGGCTGCTTCCAGACCGATCAGGAATCATCCTGATCGGTGATAGTGATGTTGGGACCGGGTGCATGTTGACAAGGATACGGGTTCGTAAAATTTTAAATTTTTACGTGCAGCGGAAGAATTAGCATAAAATAATTTCTCAAATTATTTTAACCACGTATCTAGCATGCAACCTTATGATGTGTGGACATGATCATAAATTAAAACTTTGCGGAAAAGTAAACTAATTTACTTAGTACCTCGCGTAACTCGAAGTAAGGGACGAGATCCAACCGTAGTGTCCCTTGGAAGCTCCGCCTCTATTTGCGTCCACGCCGAGTTCTCTTCAGGATGACTTCGCAAAGCCACGAGTTTTGTGTCGACGAGAACTACTAGATTCTCCAAAGACACAACTAGAAAATCAAGAGAGAAGGATGGAAACTAACCACCAAGTAACGGAATCAAAATTCCAGGAAAGGAAGGAGTCGCGATCCGCTTCTTCTTCTTCTTCGGCACGAACTTGGTGGAGGAAACTCACGGGCACCCTAGGTGCTTGCGCCGGCCCTAGGGGAGGAGAGAGAGCCGGCCCTAGAGAGAGAAAGGGCGCCGGCCCTAGAGAGAGAGAGAGTTAATCTCTTGATCAATCTATTAAGGAAATCAAACCTAGCCTTGGTTCCTTTATATAGTAGTCTCTCCCTTGCCAAGTCTCCCCTTTAACGAAATTTTTTATAAGAAATTTATCCTATAAATTTTCTTTATGAATTATTCCGTTTAAACCAAGTTTTATTATAACTAATTTTATAATAAAACAAATACATCGCTCCTTTTATTATGGAATAAATTTTTCAAGAAATTTATAAATTTTCTTATTATGGAAAAATCAATTCATAATTGATTTTATAAAATTAAAATAAATCATTCCATGGATCATTTTAATTTCCATAAAAAAGAATAAATTTCTATAAATTTCTTTATATAAATTTCTTTATACAAATTTATTTATCCATAATTTATAAAACAAATCGCGCTAGATTTATTTTATTAATTAAACCAAATAAATTGGTTTCTCCCCATTGTTGTGGCCGGCCAAGCCAAAGAGGGTGGGCACCCTCTTTGGCCGGCCACACCAAGCCTCAACCACACGAATTAAACACATTTAATTCGTCCAATAAGCCTTCAAAAGACTTAGCTATTTTAAACTTCCCACGCGCCTCTGATAAATTCAGATTCGACTTATTTCTCTTGATCGGAAAATCCAATTTTCAACTCGTTTTAAATCCCTTGGATCACTCGTAGTGCGTGTGACTAAATAGGCTTTCGATTTATGTTGGCCGTCTATAATCAACTAATTATAGAACGATCATGAGTGGCACCTAGTAGTACATCATGACCCCCAATTAATCGAAAGATCAACGGTTGACCTCAGAAGTAATTCTGAAACCCTTCAGCAGCTCTAATGAATCGTGCCTCATTCCCTTCACCATCTTATACCCACTTGGTTCAGGACATGGTCTGTGTGTGTCAGTCCCCACTAGGCTGACTACGTCACACCTAGCCCAAGTAGTGTCTTTCTTGTCCTTTGGATTTCTAATTACTCTCATGTATTTAAGAGACTCATACTCTAAACATGATATGCTCTGGCCAGAGGCTTTGAGTAACAATCCGACGATAGGCCTGGGTATACATCTCATCGCAAGGAGTGGTGAATCCTTTGTAGGCTGTTCAAACATCTTCGGGCACTTCGGCTTATACCCAACCATCCTGGGTCCACACCTCCTTGGAGATGCTTGCTTAAGATGTTAAAGTATAAGTCTCCATGACCAAGATGACTTGAACACCGCAAGTCAAAGGAACATCGCACTTAAGCTGCGGTAAGAACTTCATTGACATATCTATATGTAAATTACCATATGAAGTTTTACAGCTAGTCACTCCAATGAACTAGTTCCCTTAACTAGCATCCATGTTTATCTCCGGACATCCCAATGTCACCAGCCAGTGAGAATCAGCTGATTAGAGAATAACCCATGCTAGTCTCAACAGAATTGATAGTGTCCGTTTTTATCAATTCATCGACTAGGGATATTTACAATACTTCACAATTGCACATTTAGAGATAATCACTAGTTGTGATCCCATCACAAATTCTCTTATGCTGTGAATTATATTGCGGACATTCAGTAGATGAGTTTAAGATCCCAATCAAATATACAAACATGTATACTCAAATAGTGAATTATCATTTATTAAAATAAATGTTTACAATCATAAGACGATTGCCTTAGGACACTTCTCTCATATCACTAACAAGTTAGAACCTTGCGACAAATGATCGTTCACTAGACCGATCTGAACAGTATCCCTGATCGGTCACCAGACCGATCAGGAGCAGATCAGTAAGGTTCCCAAAACTTACTGGATGCTCCCTGATCGGTCACCGGACCGATCCGAAGCAGAGCAGCAGGTGAACTATATGCTCCCTGATCGGTCACCAGACCGATCAGCATCGCTGGATCGGTCACCAGACCGATCCACGAAGGAGCACCGTGCCAACTTCCCTGATCGGTCACCAGACCGATCCAGGCAAGCCCAAATGCACTCTAAGTCACAAAAACAAGCCTCCAGCCCTTCTCTGACTCGTGTCATGCCCAGTTTCACTTACTGGGACTTCAACCTAGCCCTCCAAGCTAGGACCTGGCTTCACTCACCAGGGTTTCGGTCACCCGGCTTCACTCATCGGGACCCGGCTTCACTCACCAGAATTTCAACCTAGCTTCACTCACTAGGATTTCAATCACCTGACTTCACTCACCAGGACCCGGCTTCACTCACCGGGATTTCCATCACCTGGCTTCACTCACCAGGATCCGGCTTCACTCACTGGGATTTTAGTCAACCTAGCTTCCCAAGCTAGGACCTGGCTTCACTCACCAGGGTTTCATGCCCAGTCCCCGACCAGGACTTAATCCCAATTCACATAAATCAAAACTTAAATCAAAACTTAAATTGTTGTCAACACCAAAACAATAATTATGGTCAGACTGCATCAACAGGGCGGTCCTGCTAAGGTGGTCAGGAAGGCCCGACACTTGATACCGTCCACATACTGGTGTAGCATCGCAGCGTTTTCAAATTTCATAAGATGCTCTTCCGGATCTGTGGCACCCCCATATTCAGGGATAGATAGGAGTCGGAAGTGCTTGGGGATCGGTTCCTGCAAAACTTAGCTGGAAAAGGGGAACCTTGTATGCTCTACTGGAGTCAGAATAAGGGGAGCTTTCCCCTTGTCAGCTCTGGCTTGACTGGAAGAAGCCTCATGGGGATCAGACTGTCCTGCCCCCTCTGCTGGGCCGAATAGCGCTCGGGGAAAATGGGGGTTGTCCCCATGGCGAGTTCCTCCCTCAGTGCCCACTCGAGCTGTGGGCTCGGCTAGACCTTCCTGAGTGGGGTTGGCGGCTATTCTCTGCTATGCTGCTAACTTCTGAACTCTGGCGGTTATCAGCAACTCGAGGTCTTCTTGTGAAAGTGTCACGGTCACCCGGTTGGAATCACTCATCTTCGACTTTCGATCAGGCTGATTCCCACAGACGGCGCCAAATTTGATCCTGTCGACAAGCGAAGACCTGTTCTCACTCGGATGACTCGGTCTGACCAAGACGACCCGGTCTGCTGTAACTCGGGGGTCGGACTCGGGCTCAAATAGGGATCCGACTCAAGTCACTCGGATTGGACCGAAATGGGGCTCGCAAGATGGTGGTCGATGGTTGCAAATGGCAGCAATCTCCTCTTTGGAGCCCAAAGGGGGGTTTATATAGGGGGAGGAAAGCCCTCTGCCATGTCAGAGATGTCATGTCTCATTAAGGATGAGTCAGTTGTCAGACTGAACCAATGACAGCTTTGGTGGCCCCATGAGGCTGACATAGCCGCCTGATACCCTGTCTACACTGCCTCTTCTGATTCACATTAACATCCGGCGGCCCTGTCAGGCGGCTCTGTCAGGTAATGATTATGTCAGAGATCTGTCAGCTTGTCACTGCAAAGGTGGTCCTATAATTGTTTGGTAGGCTTGCTCTAACTGATAGTCCGAGTTGGTCAGGCAAGCCTGGATCTTGAGCCTATACTCACGGAGCGAACTCAGGGTGCTCGGCTAGGGGCCCCTTGACCTCGGGTGACCGATCTTGAGTGCCCGACCTCGGGTGTCCGACCCCGAGTGCCCGACCTCGGGTGACTAACCCCGAGTGTCTGACCTCGGGTGACCGACCCCGAGTGCCCGACCTCGGTTGACCGATCTTGAGTGCCCGACCTCGGGGGCCCGACCCGAGTGCCTGACCTCAGGTGACTAACCCCGAGTGCCCGACCTCGGGTGACCGACCCCGAGTGCCCGACCTCGGTTGACCGACCCCGATGGCCGACCTCGGGTGACCGATCTTGAGTGCCGGACCTTGGGTGATTGACCCCGAGTGCCTGACCTCAGGTAACCGATCCCGAGTGCCCGACCTCGGGTGACCGACCCTGAGCGCCCGACCTCGGGTGACTGACCCCGAGTACCTGACCTCGGATGACCGACCCCGAGTATCTGAACATGAACCAGGACCTTATCTACCTCGTCCTTCGTTCTTCTGATTAATCATCAAGCCAGGCCCAGGAGCCCGAGGGTGACCTGGTTTAACCTTCCCTGATTCGGGTCACGCTGGATCGAACCCGACTGAGCCTCCGACCTTCTAAAAAACCACCCTAAAAACCCTAAAACCATCCGCCAGGATCAAGTAGAATTGGTTAGTTATCTTATATGGATTATAGAAAATTAAAAGGACACCCCTTATCATTTATATTGTTTCAAGATTATTCTTCTTTTAAAATGCTTGATTGATGGTTCATTGCGAGTACTTTTCAATTTATTTTAATAACCAATATAAATTTTTTTATAAAATTAGATCAGTTACGTCTATATTTAGTCCACATAAACTAGATCTCTAATACCAATTTAAAAAAATTATTCCACTTTTAGTGGGGGCAATGATGCATTAGTAGAGATTATTCCACTTTTAGTGGGGGCAATTATGCATTAGCAGAGCTCATTCTCAATTTTCTAAATAAATGATTGAGTCAGATTCGGTGAATCAACAGATAAAATTTGTTGTTAATAAATAGTTAACTTAAGAATGTTAGATTGATTGCTCATTGTAAATAATTTTCGATTTATCTGATAATCGATTAAAAATTTTGTTAAGACTGAATTATCATCATCGAAATTAATTAATCTAAACCAGATATTTAATGCCAACTTAAAAAAAAAGTTATTCCTGATGGTAAGCTACGAGGAGTGTCTTAATATCACACTGTATAGTTTCGAACGCCCATATAATTTAAACCACCAGTGACATTGAATCTCATGCCAACATCTGCCTACACTTTCATATCTAATGACTAATCTGTCGGGATGGACCATCCATCTCCGGTATTAATTAGATGAAGGTTTCAATGTGTCCGTCCTCTCTATGCACTGACCACAACATTTGGATTAGTAATTTCTATGATTTATTTTTTCTGTATTAATCCTGGGACGAATTGACAAGGACAAGCGAATTGTCTTTTACCATCTAGACTCAAGGTCCAAATACTGGATTAACCAAAAACAAAAACACAAAAAAACAAGAGAAAATTCGTAAAAACTCCCCAAAATGAAACTGATCTTTGCATGTAGTTCCCATCTCATAAAATCTTTGCATGCACTCTCTGATGAGATTGATAAGATGATTTTGTGTATTATTTTTTTATTAGTATAAAATAGTAAAAATTTAATATACATTATAAAAATTTAAGTATAGATTATTTGAGATTGAGTACTAATTTAAGAAATTTAAGTATTATTTAAAAAAATTTGAGTATATATTGTTTCAGTATATAGTAAAATTTTTAATATATATTATAAAAATTAAGGATGAATTGATTTAGATTGAGTATTATTTGAAGAAATTTGAGTATGTGAGATTGCATTAATATCATGATAGAGGGCCGACTGAAATTTTTACTCAAATTTTTTAAATTAGTATTCAATCTCAAATAATTTATACTTAAATCTTTATAATATATACTAAATTTTTACTATTTTATACTAATAAAAAAATAACATACAAAATCATCTTGTCAATCTCATCAGGAAGTGCATGTAAAGATTTTATGGGATGAGACTACATGCAAAGCTCAATTTAATTTTGGAGAGTTTTTGCTAATTAACTCAAAAAACACAAAAAGAAAAGAGATTATTCCTCAATTAAAAATAATCAAAATACTATGATCAAATGGGGTTTTCTTGATGATGAAGGAAGAGGAAGACTGATTAGCAACATATTTTTTTATAAAAATTTTATTACACATAACTTAAATTTAAATAATTTTTTAAAAAGGAGTATTTTTTAATAATGTAATAATTAGGGGCATTTATTTTAATTTTTTACTAATATATTTTATTTGGGCAATAATAGGGAGAATAAAAATGGGAGAGTGAAAGTCATAGTGAATGATGTGGCATGACGTGACATTTTATATGCACATGTCCGATTATCGCTTGGACATCATCGGCGACCTTTGGCCACCGCCCCGAATCAAACTATATCCTAGGGGTACGGTGAACCTATCAGAGATCATGTATGCAAGGTGCCACATCACACTCCCATTTTCACTCTCCCAAACATTATTCATTTTATTTAAGAGCGAGCTTGGATTGTATTTGAATAAATTTTTGGGTGTCTTGTTTGTTATGTCTATCTTTCGCTCCCACTCTTCGAATCCTCCGTTCCATGCTAGGCATCAGAAACCGCCGTTAGGGCGGTGGGATCGGAGGGAGGCCGTAGCCGGTCGATGAGGCTCCAGGGCAGGAATGAACGTCGATCGATTGAGTCTGTCTTTGCTCATCGTACTCTTCCATACTACGATCAAGGATCAAAGGATATCGTGGCCGAGAATTAGGTGAATGTTTTTTCTTTTCTAATTTTATAGTTAGCGCATTAGGAAGTTGCGATATTTTCGTATATTTGTTTACGTTTGTGAAATTGCAAAATGGCGCACGGAAGATCAAATCATTTCGATCTTCTCTTTTTACAAACCTAAAATATCCCTGGAAGAATTATCTTGATGGCTCTAAACTTGTAGCAAGAAGAGATACACATTGTTGCTCCTGGAACTCTTCTACTTTATTATATCTGTTTCCGTTTTGTCATATGAGCAGTGTGGAATCGTGAAGGTAGTTACTTTTGGAAAAAATACTTCGATGTTCTTAAACTTTTCATACGTAAGACTATATTTATGTTAATCAAACTTCCATGGACCTTTGTCAACTTTCATTTCTATCATACGATTAGTTTAGGGTCATCAAGATATTTTTGCAGAAGCACCTTGATGGCTTTGCACTTGTCAATCCATCTTTTACCAAATGACAGCTGAGAGTCCAAGGAGTAGGAGTATCATCATATTTCATGAATTTGATAAGTGCGCATACTCTTGAAGGTATTTTTCCAAAGATACCCAATACAAATCATTCAGGCTAAAAAAATCATAAGAGTGAAAAATGCCCATTAAATTATTTGGAAAAAAGATAATATCGATCCATTTAAATTTGTTTTAGCACTGAAATAATTTTATTTTCTAAAGCTCTTTCTCATTAATTGATTGGTACTTTTTATTTGTCCAAAATGATTAAGTTCTACTTACTCTCTCTATATATACATATATTTTAAAAAGTGTAAAAATGTGACTTAATTCCACAAAGACAACAGGAGTAAGAGAGGAGGTGCAGCATCTGAGACAAAACAAACTAGGAGGGCGTTTAAAAAAAAACAAAAATTTGGGTTCACCCTTTGAGAAAATTTTCTATAATTTCTCTTCCTTATTTATAGATTTGAGGTAGTATATGGAATGTTCCCTTTTTAACCATTCAACCTTGAGTTTCTAATCTAGATATTCATAGTTGACCTTGAACACACTGAAGCAGTTTACAAGACTGAAATTTAAGAAAATTGCAATTTCAAACTTCTAGTGTTCTAGGTCTCTCTTTGATAGAGCTGAGGTTTGCCTTTCACACGCTTATTGGATTTGTTATGGTTAACTCACTAATTATAATTGTTCCATGCATAATTAGGAATTTGTAAGTTGTACTAGTAGTTTTACAATCATAGAGAAATAATCTGAATAAATAGTTTACTTGAGAAATTAATAACCAAAAAAATTGCCTTTCCTGCAGATATCACTTCTGATTTCTTATCATTCACTGTCGTTCATGTTGGAAATGCTAAAAAATACTTCTTCAAGCTGGTTACCATAATATGGTCAACAATAATCTTCACGTACCTTGTGTTATTACTTGCTTTTTTTTTTCCTTTCAAACATGTTTAACACCTCTAAGATCTTTCTTAAAAGTATTTATTGAATGATCCATCAATAAAAAGTTCCTTATTTAATCTCAGAAGAAAACAATTACATATTTTACTTCCAGAAATAGTTCCTGAAAGAAGAAGGCCTGTGTGTTGGCATGGTAGCCTTGCTTTGCACGGGTTGGTACTAACTTATACGGTAACAAATATGGTAGGACTCAAATCTGAAATAGAACAGGAAATTTTTATTTTCAGTTCTTTGTTCTATGATCAAAAAAAGGAAGAACCATAATCAATGGGTTGCCACTATCTTTGTTATTCTTTGCCTTTTGTTTTCTTTTTTGAAAAAAATCTAAAGATATAAAGTGTTATGGCCTGTAGTTAACTTATTATTTTCTTATATAAGAAAACAAGTTGGATTGTTGTTTATTTTCTGACATTCTATAAATCATACCACATATCATGGAGGGAATCTCATTCACTATGCCAACCTCACGCTAACAAGATTTTTATTGAAGGATCATGCAGATAACTCCATATAGCTTTTAACTTCTAACATTGATTTTCAAATTATGTTTTCCATTTTTTTATAAGGAGGATTAATATATGAGAGATGAGGAATCTATGAGAACTAGTAGATAAACTGAACACAGTTTATATTTATAGTAAGACTCGTCAATACTATATTTTATCCAACACCGCACAAAGACCTAAAACATACAAGCCAACACATACCTTGTAACATTTTTCCTGACTTTAGACTTACTTGACCATTTATGAATGCAATACTAAATTTAGCTAATAGCTCACACAAGCACACTCATTGAAGAACTGGAACAATAGGCAAACAACAAACATTGGGACTCCAAATTTATTGAAATTTTATGACAACCACTATTTCAGTGAAATATTGGAGAAGGATGCAAGATCACATGACGAAGAGTCTTAGTTTGTTCATTGGGAAGGGTCAGAACTGCAGTAGCTTCAGTTGAATCATTCTTCATCAAGGGATCTTTGAAACATCCATAGGCTTGCTCTTTCTGAATATCTTCTTTCATGATTTTGTACTTCTTACGTACCTCAAATTCAGTTTTTTCCTTGGCCACAGTAATGCTTTTCGATTCCGCCGGAGCATCCGTCTTAAGATAAAGTCCTCTTTCTGATGAACCACTCTGCAACACCAATAGGGGCTTCTCGGAGTTTGTTTGTCCTAACCGTTTAAGTCTCTCCTCCCTATCTTTTGCTTTGCTTACCTTACTATGGTGGCTCATATGCCCCCCAAAGGATTGTGGATTTTGGAATTGCAGACTACAAAGTTCACATCTATAATGATATTTTGACCTCAATGGATTTGGTGTTTTGAGTATTGATTTGCCGCAATTGGGATTGCTTAAATTATTACCACGGTTTACATAATCTATATTTGAATCAAGGTGAGTATTCTGGGGATAGTTGTTGATGTTACATGCTTGGGCCAGCAAAGTTGAGTTTTGGAAGCTAAAGTTTGGCAATACCTCTCCTAAACATAGTTTCCCAAGAGAGGTATTGTGGGCAAGGCTCGAAAATGGGCAAAGAGGAAATTCTACACTGGATGAATGCTTGAGCACTACCAATTCAGATGCAGAACTAGTGTGAACTTTAGCAGGTATGTTTGAAGTGGAAGAGAACATCAAAGATCCAACTAGCTTTGTTTGTGGATTAACAAAGTTTTTGGAATATTGGCTTACCGTATCAATGGGATTAGCTAATCGTTGGTTCTCCATGGGAAGTTGAGTAACATTTTCGCCAGAATTGGAGTTGAAGTTATTTTTGATGGTTGCCATCTTCCTCTCTATTGCAGAACTGAATGTGGCTCTTGGCGTAGATAGCGGAATGAGTCACCGGTGATGGAGAAAGGTAGTTGGACTTTGAGGACCTCTAGGTAATACTTTTGGGGTAATAACTCATTTGGACCCTCTTTCTTAAACGAAAGGAGTGATAAGGCGATAATGAATTAAGGAAAGTATTAAGGATTAATGGAAATTAATTCAATGCATAGCTTTCTTTTCAAGCTGGTATTGTGGACAAAATTAGAAGGAAACAAAGTAGCATCGACGGTTACTGTATTAAAAAGGAGGGCAATATATGTTTTGCAACGTGTTTCTGTGCTATTTGCGAGCTCTTCGGGTTTGGTTCTTATCTATGAGGAACTCCCTTCCATTTTATTTATGGTATTTAAATTTTTACAATTTGACCTATTCTCATGAAAAATCCAAATTGATAAATATGGAGGGCATTTGTTGTGTATATGTTGCAAGTATTCAAGAGCTTGGACGGTTTCCTACCGTATTTACTCCTTGACATACATCACAAAGTAACGGGAGAACGATGCAAGTGAAACCATTATTCAATTGAGTATTAGAAAAGGTTCCAAATATATCTTTGGAAA
The DNA here is from genome assembly GCA_024364735.1 of Boesenbergia rotunda. Lineage (NCBI taxonomy): Eukaryota > Viridiplantae > Streptophyta > Magnoliopsida > Zingiberales > Zingiberaceae > Boesenbergia > Boesenbergia rotunda. The sequence continues at coordinate 509,619 of JAGFNQ010005385.1, read as the reverse complement.
TAACGTTTCCTTAAGAGAATTACCGAAGACTAAGTGATCAAAACATTTTTATAAATTTTCAATTTTGTTAACCTTACATCTTTCTTTTGTAAACATATTAGGAAAGCAAATGTTTAACATTTCCTTTTAGCCAACCCCACCTAGTGGGATAAGGCTTGGTTGTTGTTGTTGTTGTTACATCTTTCTTTTGATGGTGTATAAATATTGAAAAACTGGATGGGATAAAAGAGGTAAAAGACTAAAAGAATTATAAAAAATAGGTTTTGTATGGATTTTCTTTAATGTATTATAAAAGATATTTATTTTCAATTGTTTTTTCTTTGTTGTTCTTATTAGTACTTTTGTTAAATAATTGTGATTGGCTATATTTCCCATGAAGTGTTTTGTACTCCAAACTCCAAAGTACTTATGAATTTCATAATTTGTTTTGCAAACTTTTGAAAAAACATTTGCCTGGGGCGTGTAGTGGGTCAATGCATTGCGTTAACATAAAATAGGGATTGTGCTGTTGTTGAATGTCAGGTTAATTGGAAAATTTCTTAATTTCATAAGACCACAATACAATCAATATTTATTGAAGTGTTTTGGATTGTTTGGTAACAACATGTATAGAATGTCAATATAGTAGAGGTGAAATTGTTAAGATGAAAGAACGGAACTATTATATGTTTAGATGGTAAAACGAGAGAAAATAGATTGAGATAGTATGGATATCTTTGGAGGCGATTTATATATATTCTATAATTTAAAATAATAGAATATATTAGAGTGGACTGTATAAGTTGTAGTTGGAGACCAAATAAAATATTTGTCAAAACACAAGTTAATTGATTTGAATATTACTAGTATATGCTTGTATAGAGCTTAATTGCCACCTTATATAGAGCTTAATAAGATTCATGTAGTTGAGAAAAACATGATTTTTGATGACGAGGAGAGGAGGATATACAGAAGAAATATATATATATATATATAATTGATTAATTTAAATAATTGTCTAGAATTATATTAGCTTAAAAACCTTATCTGCGAGCCGCGGTGTTATCGACTAGAAATATACTACATAAGTTTTTATTTGTTGATTTTTGGATTTATTCAGTTTAACACAAACTAAATTGTTCGCTTACATGTATACACTAATTCTTTTTCATCCATTCTTATGTATATTAATTTGGTCCAAACCCAACCAATAGATGTTATTAGCTAATTTAAAATTTTAAGCAATATGCTTCTCTAATATTTTTAGTCACATGGCTAGAAATAAAGCATTCATTCTATAGTTGCTTTGACACTAGTCATTAGTAGGCTAATGTTTGTTATTAAAGTTAGAATTAAGAGAAAAATTGGAACACGAACTATTTTAGAAAGCATGAAGCTGTCTAAATTCAGTGAGTTATATATTTGGTTACACAAATATCTGTTAGTTATACTTTATCTACTATTGTTAACACAACTACACTTGTTGATACTTCAGATTCATAAATGTCTTTTTTGTATGGAATACCTAGTTGTGTTCAAAGCGTAAACTAGATATATATGTCAAACTCTATAAAATTTAGTCCATATCTACTAATATATGGTCATAGTAAAGTCATTTGGATGATGCTTGAACATAAAGGTATTATGAATATACGATGCCTTTTTGTTTCTCTCATGGACCTTTCCAAATGCTTTATCGTACTTATGTGTACTTAGATATGGTATTGGAAGTAGTTATCCATCTATATGTTTGACATGAATGTTTCTTAAATATTTGTGCAAGTGATCAATAGGTATTCTAATATAAGCTAGAAAAAATTTGAAAATTAAAATTTTAAAATTTGAATAAGTTTGATATACGCAAATGTTTAATTATGTCAACTTGACATATTAGGAAAGGAATTAATTAGGGGGCATGTACACGTGTTTTCCATTTTCATTTTATGTAGAAAATGCGATTTTCTAGAAAACGTGTTTGATTTACATTTTCCAGCCTTGTTTTCCAGAAAAAGATATAGCATTTTCTGGAAAACTAGAGAATGAAAGAAAGTCATTTTCCAGAAAATGAGAAAATACGGGGGCGTTTGGTTTGTGTCATTTTCCATTTTCATTTTCCAGAAAACCGCATTTTCTAGTTTTCTGGAAAACGACTTTTTTTCATTCTCCAGTTTTTCAGAAAACGCTATGTTTTTTTCTGGAAAACAAAGCTGGAAAATGCAAACCAAACATATTTTCCAGAAAATCGCATTTTCTACCGAAAATGAAAATGGAAAACAGACTGGAAAATGCAAACCAAACGCCCCCTACGATTTTTTGGAAAATGAAAATAAAAAATGGAGCAAACCAAACGCCCCCTTAGTTTTTCTATTTTATTTTTGTTTCTTGTTGTGAAAGAACTCCCTATATATTTTGAACCCGTAGCTTAATTAATGTTCTGAGAAATCGAACTTGCTACCAGGTTGATGGTCTAACCCAAAAAAATAGTTCTAGATAATTATTTATATTTTTATATGTGAGAAATATATTATATGAGTTAATAGCCATATTAAAAATAATATTTTGATCAACCAAACAATCAACTCATAAAATAAAGCCATAAATTATATTTTTTATATCAAAATACTTTATATAGATATAATAAGCTTTTTGAAAAAGTTAATTTTAAATTACTTGAAACATATAAAACTTGTATATAATTAACCTATTCTAGCTTATATCAGCTAATATATAGTAAAATGAATATAAATTCAAAGTAAAAATTTTATAACACACAAACTATAATTGTATATTACCAAAGATTATGTACCATATATAGAGGTGACAAATGAGTCCGCCTGTCTATATTTGGTTTGGTATAGTTTGGGTTGTGTTATGTTGGACCTAACTTGGGAATTTGGTGGGGCTAGGCGACAATGGTTTAGGCCAGACATGACTTGCAATATGGGTTCAATATTGCTAGCAAAAGGCGATTCGCTCGCCCCCAGCGCCCCCGCCAACCCGTCCCAGGGCCAACACAGAGGAGATATATCACGGGGTCTACTAGCCCGGATGCTGTGGCTAGTGCGTGGGGAGGGTGGGCACATTGACTTTGCCAAGTTTTGACCCCCAGACCTCATGCTGGCAACATCCTACGCACTAACTATCAGTCCGTCCTGTGGGGACTAATATGGGTTCAATATTGAAGGTGTATGAAGTGACCCAACTACCCTTGATTTTAAAAGACATCTAGTTTTAGGATATTTTGATTAAATTGTGTAAAATCACCAAGTTGACCCTAACAAATTTAAAAAATTTCCTAATAGATTTTCTATTAATACCAAATTTTAAATTAAGATTTTTTTTCTTCACTTATTTTCTGTTTTTTCCCCTGTTATTACAATGTCTCTGTTTCCTGAATTTTTGAATTTTTTTCTGTTTATATATATATATATATATTTATATTTCTGTTTATCTATATATATTTTTATATTTTCTGTTTTTTTCCTATTTTTATTATTTTAAATATTTTAAATTTTGTTATTTTTTAAAATTATTATTTTGGCCTGCGTGCTCATGCCATGTTGGGCTATGTAATGCAAACAATAAAACGCTATGTAAAAATTGAAATACTTGGTTGCTAGATTACTAGATTAAGAATTTTATATTAATAATTTTCATTTTCACTGATTTTATACTAATTGGTTTATAAATCAAAATAAACCAGATTGATTATAATTCCTGGTATAAAAAAACACTACCTATAACTCCAAACAAAAAACAAAATGAAGTGGTGCGGTGGAACAAGTGCCTAGGATAAAAAGGCTTTTGCTATGTCTCTGTTAGGCGCCTTTATCAATTTTTTGCAGTGAACATTTTTATTATTATCATTGTTGCTACGAATTTTTTTTTTCCTTCTATTGTTTCTCGTTAATCTGGAAAATGAGATACTTGTCATGCCATAATTTTTCAATGTGTGATTATTTTTGCTTCCTTACCCTGACAAAATTTTTAACTTATGGTTTATTGTAATTCCAGATTCAAGAAAAATTATAATTTTTTAATCTCTACGCTACTTTATTGATTTTTTGCTAATTCTTTATTATGATCCTAATAGAAACTAAACATCCCTAGAGAATGTACCTATTTCCAAAATTACCTAGCAGTACCTGGTTTTATTGAATGTACCTATTTCCAAAAGTACTAAACTGTAATGAACCGTGAACAAATGTTCATTAGAGAAAAGTGAGTGGAATACCCTGTTACACTGAGATCCTATTCATGATAAAACACCACAATGGGTGACATAGGTTTGATTAGCAAAATGGAATTGACTAATAATGGAGTGGGGGCTCTTGGATAATATAATAAAGTAAAAAAGAAACAGAAACATATGTTCATAATTTGTTCAAAAAGAAAATGAAACAGAAATATATCTTCATAATTTGTTCAAAGCATGTAATGGATGATTCAGTGTCATTCCTATGTTTGGTTTGCCAAAATTGTAAGTCAGATAAACTAAGGTGGATTAAGAAGATTTATGAATTTGGATTCTAGGTCTATTCTTTAAACTTAAATATAAGAATAGTTATTCTATCAAAACATATGCTATTCTTGCAAAGCAAACATACAGGTACAACTGAGGGCCACACTAGTCATGAGGTGTATTGACATTATCAGGAGGATTGGAACAAGGCATTCTAGGTGAATTTCAAAACATCCACAATCATGCTAGATTGGAAGATGTGTTTTTTAGTCTTGCCTGTAAATTTGTTTTTTCTCAACCCTTAAACAGTTAAACTTCAAGACAAGAAGCAGTGTTGAATCTCAACCATTAAACAGTTAAACTTCAAGACAAGAAGCACTGTTGAATCTCAATTGATTGGTCTCATCCCACCTTATATCTATTCCATATCATCGGTCTTAGTGTGAGGTTGTTTCTTCAGCGATACCAAGAACATCTAGATCTTTTCTCATTGTACTAGGTGAATTTGTCTTTAATTGTTGTACACCTCCTTATAACATAGTACACTTATCCAACTATGAAATCTAAGGGCCAAGTTTTGGTATGGCCATATCTTAATCGTGGCTGCAGCTTCTCCTAATTGATTGGGCATGCTACATCTATTATTCTTCTCAACATTCTCATTCCTCTTACACTACATTTTTGTATAGGTTTTTTGAACTACCAAAAACTCTTAATCATGCATTATGTTTGGTAGCACAGTGGTCACATGTAAGTTCTTCAACCATAGAGCAAGAGAAAATGTTAAATACGACGACTTAAAACCGGTCCAAAATTTTTTTGCAGGATTTACTAGATAGGTTCTAGGGTTTCTGGGCCTAGGGACGAAGTTTTAGGAACTCGAAACTTCTAGGAGGTGAAGAGGATAAAAAATCCTAAACTAAGGGCCTAGGTGCGATAGAGCATAATTAGGGAGGGCTTGAGTGCTTAAAACCCTAAAGATGAGGGTGTGATTTGAATTGGCTAAATGTAGAAGGGTTAAAGAGCACAATGGCCACCCTTTTATTTCCCCCTTTCTTCTTCCTTCACTATGTTTCGAAACTTTTAATGAGATGGAATTGAATTGAATTCCATTAGGAATTGAATTCTATCAAAACTTGAATTGAATTCTTATGTTTGGAATGAGCCGGTAAACAAAGGAATTGAATTCAATTCCATTTTTTAGAATGAGTCTAAAAATGAATGAATTTGATTGCTTTTACTATTTTACCTTTCATTGATAGGTTAGGAACAAAACATTATATTTATGTAAGGTTATTTTAGTATTTGTATTTGTTGGAATTCACTTCCCACACCAAATCACACCCATTTGGGTCTGATTTCAATTCCTTAGTTTTATTGGATTTCAATTCCCATGAGAATTCAATTCCTTCGCTTAAGTTGCTTCCAAACCATGAAATTCAATTTAATTCCTTGATAGAATTGAATTCCATGGGTTTCCAAACGCAGTGTCAGCCGATCGCAACCAACTCACGCGAGTAGAGCCACACCTCCTTCCCCTCCTTCCTTTCTTGCTCCTTTCTTCTTCACCACGTGGGAGGAGATCCAATCGGAGCCGGAGTGCGTGTTCGTTGCCTACGCTTCGGATTGATCCCCTTCTCTTTCCCAGATCGGCTGCGATTGTCCTGTTTTTGTTCTCAACGATTCAACAGGATCCCTTAGATGGGGGAAACAATTGGGAGGTATTAGCTGGGTCTTGAGCTCTATAGCATTGCCGGAGCCGACGATCTTGGGGTTACCTTCCGATTCCGGGTAAGTGTGTATAGTTTGGGTCCTCGTCAAATTCTGTGCGATGTGTTTCCTTTCCCATCGTTGAACCCCGATCTATCTCCCATCGCCATTTGCTTTTAGGGATCTTGGTGAATTGAAGTTGGCGTGGGTGGCTAGCTTAGATCTGGTTCTGAGATCAGTGGATTTCTCTTCCCCTATTGCTGAATTTGGGATTTGGCCGGCACAGAAGAGGTAAGATCTGGGTTAAGGATTGTTCTGTTTCGGAATTGGATTTTTGTTCTGTAGAGCTTTCCCCTGCTCAGTTTTAGTTTTGATGGTTGGAGTTGAGTTTGGTTGGATTTGGAATTAGTGTTTGAATCTATGATCTTGCGATGCTATTGTATCCTGCTGAGAGCTCCTTTTGGAGTTTTGGATACTTAGATGACCTTTGTGCCATGTGACCTAATTTTCGATGTTTTGAATTCCCAATTTGGTTGGTGAATTGTTGCTGTGAGCTTAATTGCTAGAATAGGGTTTGTTTTTGAGTTGGAATTGGGGATAGATCAGTTTGAGGGTTAACATGAACTATTGATTGTGATCAGTAAGTAGATGTTGGTAGCATACATGCTTGGTTTTGGTATGGAGCCTTAGGTTAGCTCTATTTGCCTGTTGGGATTTTGGATAACTATTAGATTCTTATAAGAATTCGATTTTGGGGTTTAATGTGAAGTTAAACTTGCTAAGTTTTGCATGTGTGCCATGAGTCTTGGATCTTGCCGTGGGATGTTGGTATGAATGGAAATGGAGTTTGGAAGTTAACTTGATTTCGGGATGGTGTTTGAGGGGTCACAGGTTGGCTGTGTGCATTTTGGATTTTGGAGCATGTTGATCATGGTTTAGGTTTGGGTTTAACTCCGTGGGATAAAACCTAATTTTGGAATTTAGGTTAATCCTAATACGGCTTGGTATTTAGTTCAGCAAGCATCATTTGTTATGATAACTAAAACTATGTACCTTGTTACAGGACACTAATTGTCTTGCGTTGGATACCTTGGAGGAGGGGGGGGGGGGTTCTCTTCGCTACGAGCACCTACATTAGAGGCGGGTACCTCTTATCTCCATAGATTTTATATCTGTTATGCATGGTTAGGCTTTGGCCTTGCAGTAGGATTACTTTTCCTTATATCTGCTTTGTATATCTCTGTTTGATACTTGTCTGCTTGTACTTGAGATACTCGTTTCCCTGTCAATACGGTCTCACGTTGATATTCTTACTCTGTAGAATGCGCACCCGTTATTGTGCGTATAGGAGTAGTGATTTGACACATCATACCTAACATTAGGGTTATGACATAGCGATGATAGGAGGTTTAGCTAGAGGATGTTGCATGTAATAATGTCATGCATTATCCCTGCACAGTTGCATATGCTAGCGACCCTTGGCTCCCTGGTGGTTGAGATTGGTCGTCAGTCATACTCTTGGTGTTATGGCATTAGCGGGCGACCCTTGGTTCTCTGGTGGTTGAGATGGGTCATCAGTCATGCCACTGGTTTTAGCCCTGTCGTGCAATCCTAGTTCCACTCTTCGTTAGTAGATATAGGAACGAAGCTCAAGGCAGGGTTCCCTTCTCTATCCGGTGATATAAAGGGGATTGAGAGCGTGGTTTCCTCATATGCATTAGCACGGAGTGCATTCGCTGAGCACAACCCTTCCCACTCGATCTCACATATTAGATGTGACTAGCGTCTGGGGTGACACATGACATCATGTGCATACGATGCATGGATGCATTTTGCTTGTTTTTGTTGCATATGTTTGACATGCACATACAGGGGATGTTTCTGCATATGGTCTTATGACCTTGCATTTATTCGTATGATACGAGATTGCCCGCGGAGGGGTATTGAGGGTCTTCTGACGTATATACCCCCAGGATAGGCTGACACTGGTATGTATCATTTATTCAGTACATCAGTTATGCACTTCTGCTATTTTCTTATGAGACTGTATCCATTGATTCTTTACTGCTTGTATAACATTTCTCCATTTGATTCCATGCATATCTGTCTATAACCCGCCGAATTCACTTGGACACACCCCCAATAGCTCCTATTTTCGTTTGTAGGCTATTAGACTTAGTGCCACCCATAGAGTTCCTACTGCTAGTCCCAATATGATGAGTCGACTTTTGGATTATGTTTTGTGCATGACAATACATTCGTTCTGTTTCCGCATCGTGAACTTGTATTCCTTTTCGTCTTGTTGACATGTGTGGTGATACGATGTACTTGTGATTTTGTGCGCTAAGGGGCTGATGGGATTGCTTTTCTTTTATTGTCAGTCGTGCCAGCACACATTTTCTTTCAGTTTTGTACGAGATTTTGTTTCTTCCACTTTACTATATTCCAACCATGTTAGCTGAGTGTGTGGGCCATGTGGCCTTTGTATGTATGCTATATATTGTCCATCTTAATTGGAGGTGCTGTCCAATTTTTATCGGACGAGCAGTTCGTCGGAGCATCACAGAAAACTTAAGGAATACTATTTCATTTTAAGAATCCAACTTTATGATATCAATAATATCTTCATTGTTCTTTTTATCTTGATGAATAATAGATCCAACTACTTTGATAAAAGCACTTTTCATTTTATTAGGAAATTACATTGTATTATAGTATTTCTTTACTGAATTTTCATCATGGAGTAATCAAGTTTTTGTGTTTACATTTTGTGTTTTCTTTTCGGTACCATGCAACTTAACTATCAGTGTGCACAGCACTCTACTAAACGATTTGTTCTTCTTATGGTGGTGATTAGTTCTCTGTGCTTGGGGCTCAAACAAACTATTTGATGTGAAGTTATTTCCTAACCACACTATCTATGCATTCCCAAACACATCCATCTAATTTTCAATTCTATAACAATTTGTTTCGTGCTCCCTTCATATGGTATGTGTGCTTCAGAGAACATTAGTGTTTTGATCTCATTATATGGATGATCTATATCAGAGTGATTATTAAGTTTTAACTTGGATATGAGTAATCAGATCTGGTGTGGTACAACCAATCATAATTCCACTATCGTCCTAGTCTTGGAGGAAATGAACTGGATGGTGTTCAATCTCGTATTTCTGCACATATCTGGCTCTGGTGCTTTGATTGTTTCTCGCAGCAGTTTCCGATTTAAATGAATATTATATTTACTATGGTTAGTTTCCTGGAGTGGTGCCTTATGTTAGGACCAGTAGGCAAGCTAGAAGGGGGGGGGGTTGATTAGCTCCGAATTGCTTGTTGTAGATTTATCGCTGCGGAAGACTCCAAGCAATGCTAACATTTTGATTTTACTTGGTATTCACCTCCTTGAGGTGACTAATCCAAGGATTCTCTCTTCCTTACTCTCTTATACACTATGAAAGATCTCATTCTTGAGGTGGAGAAACCTTTTACAAACTTACAAGAAGAAACAATAAGAGTAAGCAAATACAATAGAAAATCTTACAAGATTTACAACAATGAGCTCTCTTTGCTTTCCTTGCTTTCTTCTAGCTTGAGATCGCTTCTACAACTTGAAGTGCAGCAACACTATGCTCCAAGACTTCTCTTGAAATGACGATGAAGGAGGAGAAGAGGTGTGAAAGCTTTGCTGAAGAAGTGCGCTTCAAACCTGTGTGAAAACCCTATATACCTGACGCCTAGGATTCCTTAATCGATTGCCCAATCGATTCAGCACTTTTCTGTACTTTCGCGCAATACTGTTGTAATCGATTGCCTAATCGATTACTGGACACCTTAATCGATTGACCAATCGATTAAGAGGAGGCTGAATCGATTACCCAATCGATTCAGTCAACTTCTGTTCTCGCAACTCATTTCTCCCAATTGATTACCTAATCGATTCACTCATTCTTTAATCGATTTCCTAATCAATTCACTCCTTCCTTAATCTATCACCCAATCAATTAAGAAGGCTTCTGTTCGCGAGAAATCAACACCAATCGATTACTCAATCGATTGACCCCAACCCTAACTTGTGTGCTTGTCCCTTGCCTAATCCCGGTCAACCGTGACCTATTAGGACTTCCTCACCAAGTGTTCGATCATCTCTTTGACCGACTTGGATTTTTCCTTGCCTAGTTCCCAACTAGGACTTAACCTAGTTCCCAACCAGGTTTGCTTAACCCTCGAGTTAGGTCTAGTCTCTCGGTAGACTTCCACCTTGCCAACGTACAATCTCCCCGATCCACCTAGACTTCACCTAGTCCCACTTGGTGTGCCTAGTCCCACTAGGACTTTTTCCGTGCCAGCATGCGATCTCCCCGATCCACCTGGATTTCACCTAGTCTCACTAGGTGTGCCTAGTCCCACTAGGACTTTTACCATGCCAGCGTGCGATCTCCCCGATCCATCTGGACTTCACCTAGTCCCACTAGGTGTGCCTAGCCCCACTAGGACTTTTCCCGCCAAGTCTCTAGTCAACCTTGACCCACTTGACTCATACGATATTCAAACATCATATGATATTCAACCATCATACGATATTCAAACATCATTGTCAAACATCGAAACTTAAGCTTACCAAACATAAGCTCACCCGAGTCTAGTCAAACTAGGTCAACCCTGACTTAACCAAGATTGCACCAACAATCTCCCTCTTTTTGATGTTTGACAATATGTTTGAGAAAGACTAATCCTTATTAACCTTTCAATCTATCCCCCTTTGACATACATCAAAAACTCTCCCTGAGAGTCTATATGGTCAACCTTTCATTTGAACCCAAAAATGCTTTTAAGGAAGACCTCTCCCTTAAAACATGCTCTAAACCTCTATCATTGCACCAACAATGATTTTTGAATTCCTAAAACTTTAGGAAAACTCAACTTGAGGTTATGAGATTCAAAACTTGAATCAAAACCTCTCCTTAACCCTATAGTTTTTACCAAACCATCTCCCTTTTGATTTCATAATGAACTTTACCCAAATATACTTATACAAGTATTCCAAGGGGCTAGGGATTGTTAGGTTACTCAAAATTGGGATAAAGGACTAAAATCAGACAGTTTCAATCATACTAATCGATTGGTGTTGGGCCCCAATCGATTAAGCTATGCCTTAATCGATCAACTGATCGATTACGGCAACCCATCGATCAACGGATCGATTACGCGAGCTTCTGTGCTCGCAGAAAAGGTTCACCAATCGATTGGTTACTTTCCTAATCGATCACCTGATCGATTGGGAGTTTCTGATTTCTGAAAACAATTTCAGACCGAATTTCAAAAACTCCTAAATAATTCTACAAAATTTGAAAAATCTTGAAATTTTGTGTAGACATTATAAATGATATATACTATCATGGAAAAATAGTTTTATATGAAAATAACTTCTATTTTTAACAATTTACACAAAATTGGAAACCATTGAGATACTTCAATGTTTCACTCTATTTTGTATCCAATTCATTAATGATGAGTTCTATCAAAAGATAGTCTTCACCAAGGTTTTTTAAAATAGTTTTGAAATGATTTTTAAAAATAATTTTCAACCATGTTCTTTGGGCTAAATGCATATGACTTGTACATTAGCTTTCCCAATGATTGGAGTTAATTTAAATTCATATTTTGATGAACCTAAAGCTCAATAAGATGCACATTAATCAACACTTTGAGTTTTATTCATCAACCTAACAACTCACTTGTTTCTAATATGTCTCAAAACACACACAAGTCAACTTATGGTGTTCGTGAGATGTATAAATTTGTTCTCCCTAAATTAGGGTTCATGTATCTCTATCTAGACATTATAAACTTTGATCATCCACCTAGGATGTCAAGTAATGCGAATGTCCTTAATTTCAATAAAAATTAAATTAATGGATGATAAAAACCATGACATGCTTCATATGAGCATTTTCAAAAGAAAAACATTTATTATGACTAAATGATGCATATATGACATGACACATGATATTTTCATAATAAACTATGAATGATAAATTATGATGTCATGGTATGTGATAGGGCATATAAATCATGACATAATAGCACAAAAGAAAATACCTAGATTTCCTATCTAAGTATCAATAACTCATTACTAAGCCATTGATAATCCTAATTTTGCCTCTAATTTTCCAAAATAATACCAAAACTCCCCAACTTGGCATATCATTGGATTCTAACCTAGTTGCGCCAACTTTATTTTGTTCAATCTTCTAAAAATATAGTTTGACACAATTTTACTCTTCCAAGAGTAAACAAATGACTTCTTCATTTTCAAAGGTAGTAAACCCTTGAAAATGCCTCAAAGTGCCAACTTCATCAAGGTTAGGTTAATTACCCTTCCAATTTGAGTTGACACTCCCTAGACCTATCTAGGGTGTGGCGAACACACTTTTAAGAACCCAAAACCTATTGGTGCTCCTAGGGTGTTCTAGGTCTTCATTAGGGACAACTTCCCTTGATACCTTCCTAATGACTTTTCTAGGATTCTCCGAAGCCTTAGTCATGTTGGTCTTGCCTTGGTCAACTCTAGAGATGACTTCCCTTGTGACCTTGACTTGACTCCTAGATCTAGATTGAGTTCCATACCTATATGAAACTCTATGGTAAGAAGGACCATCATCCTTGGTTTTAGATTTGTACCCCAAACCTTTCTTGTCCCTAGAGGGTCCTTGATTTCCTAAATCTAGATTTTGAACCTTAGATCCCTTAAGAAGATTTTCTATTCTTTTGAGGGATTTTTCTAATGTTTCAAGTTTTGACTTCATAACTTGATTTTCAATCATTACTTTCTCAGGGCTTGATTTTCTAAAGTTTCCTTGGTAATTATTCTTCTTGGCCTTGGGTTGTGTAGGTCTACCATGAAATGTTCTAATTTGTTCCCTATCTTTTGATGTGGTAGTCCTAACATGGAAGACTCTATAGTTCTCCTTAGGTTTTTCATGCCTCCTATTTTCATGATAAATGACATTAAAATGATAATAATTATTTCTAGCATGCGTTTTATCATGATGAAAATAAGTACCATTACCTAATGGTACCTTAGTCTTGTTCTTGGAGGCTCCCTCTTGGTTCGAGCTCCTTCTTTTTGTCTTGGTCGGATCCTTCCCCTTTGGACATTGGTTCCGATAATGTCCCTTTTGTTTTCGCGAGAAGCACACAATGTACTTCTTATCCTTCCGTACCACGGGGCCGACCTCCTTTGGTTTCTCCTTGGTCTTGGGTGCCACTTGCACCTTCTTCTTGACCAAATTAGGACACTTACTTTTATAGTATCCTTTTTGCCTACACTCAAAACAAATAATGTGATCTTTATTTTTACAAATTGAAATTGTTATACCTTCATGGGGTGTAGAGGTGACACTCGATTCTTCTTCTTCTTTATTGACCTCGGATGATGATGTTGAAGCTTTTCTTTGATCCGATGTCAATGGCGAATTTTGCTCCCTCTTAATTCTTGAGGTAGAAGCTTCTTGCATTTCATCTTCGGATGTTGAGCATCTCTCTTCTGAATCCTCTTCATCGGATGAATCTCCCTCTTTGGATTTGTCTTGATTTGGTACGGTAGAGGGATCTTCATGAAGCTTTGTCAATTTGCTCCAAAGCTCTTTGGTATCTTGAAATTCTTCAATTTTGTCCAAGATGGTGCTTGACAATAGATTGATCAATAATTTGATCACTTTGTCGTTGACCTCGCATCTCTTGATTTGCTCATTCCATTTGCTTTTCTTGAGGAGCTTCCCTTTGCTACTTGTTGGAGCTTTAAAGCCTTCCATCAGAGCAAACCATTGCTCTATCTCCATCATGAGGAAATTTTCAATCTTTGTTTTCCAAATATTGAAATTGGCTTTGTCGTACGGTGGAGGTGCTCGAATGTTGTAGTCGAACTCCATTTTGAAGTTGAACTCTTTTGATGATGACTTCTTGAAATTAGGGTTTCTTCAATTTCTTCTTCTTTCTCTAGCTCTTGCTCTCTTGGCGATGAGTCCAAAGGAGAGCGACCTCGCTCTAATACCACTTGTTAGGACCGGTAGGCGAGCTAGAGGGGGGGGGGTGATTAGCTCCGAATTGCTTGTTGTAGATTTGTCGTTGCGGAAGACTCTAAGCAATGCTAACACCTTGACTTTACTTGGTATCCACCTCCTTGAGGTGACTAATCCAATGATCCTCTCTTCCTCACTCTCTTATATACTATGAAAGATCTTTTTCTTGAGGTGGAGAAACCTCTTACAAGCTTACAAGAAGAAACAACAAGAGTAAACAAATACAATAGAAATTCTTACAAGATTTACAACAATGAGCTCTCTTTGCTTTCCTTGCTTTCTTCTAGCTTGAGATCGCCTCTAGAATCTTGGAAGTGTAGCAACACTATGCTCCAAGTCTTCTCTTGAAATGACGATGAAGGAGGAGAAGAGGCGTGGAAGCTCTGCCGAAGAAGTGCGCTTCAAACCTGCGTGAAAACCCTATATACTCGACGCGTAGGGTTCCCTAATCGATTGCCTAATCGATTACCACGTCAGACTTGCCGTTCAACGACTAATTTTTGAAGCTTAATCGATTAGCCAATCGACTAAGCAGTTCTTAATCAATTGCTGAATCGATTCAATACCTTTCTGTGCTTTCGCGCAATACTACTGTAATCGATTGCCTAATTGATTACTGGACACCTTAATCGATCGACCAATCGATTAAAAGGAGGCTGAATCGATTACCCAATCGATTCAGCCAACTTCTGTTCTCGCAACTCATTTCTCCCAATCGATTACCTAATTGATTCATTCCTTCCTTAATCGATCACCCAATCAATTAAGAAGACTTCTGTTCGCGAGAAATCAACACCAATTGATTACTCAATCGATTGACCCCAACTCTAACTTGTGTGCACAAGTTTAGGGTTCCCTTGCTTAACCCCGGTCAATTGTGACCTGTTAGAATTTCCTCACTAAGTGTCCGATCATCTTTTGACCGACTTGGATTTTTTTTTTTTTGCCTAGTTCCCAACTAGGACTTAACCTAGTTCCCAACCAGGTTTGCCTAACCCTCGAGTTTGGTCTAGTCTCTCGGTAGACTTCCACCTTGTCAACGTGCGATTTCTCTGATCCACCTGGACTTTTCCCGTGCCAATATGCGATCTCCCCGATCCACCTGAACTTCACCTAGTCCCACTAGGACTTTTCCCGTGTCAACATGCGATCTCCCCGATCCACCTGGACTTCACCTAGTCCCACTAGAACTTTTTCCGTGCCAGCATGCGATCTTCCCGATCCACCTGGACTTCACCTAGTCCCACAGGTGTGCCTAGTCCCACTATGACTTTTCCCATGCCAGCGTACGATCTCCCCGATCCATCTGGACTTCATCTAGTTCCACTAGGACTTTTCCCGTCAAGTCGCTAGTTAACCTTTATCAGTCAACCTTGATCCACTTGACTTACACGATTTTCAAACATCATATGATATTCAACTATCATACGATATTCAAATATCATTGTTAAACATCGAAACTTAAGCTTACCAAACATAAGCTCACTCGAGCCTAGTCAAACTAGGTCAACCCTGACCTAACCAAGAATGCACCGTCACCGTACCAATTGAATAAACTTGGATGTTTGATTGTTACAAACAGCCAAGGTGAGAGAAGCATTTGACTAATGTTTTATTCGATTGCTTATTATATCATTCTAAAATCAATCAGTTTGAGATTCTTTCATGTGATTTTGCAAATCTTACATCATTCAGACCAAAATTCTTTAAATTTATTTTCAGGTTTGAAATTACTTTTTTTTTTGAAAAAAATTCGTGTTGTAGTTTCAGGAAGGTAGAGGAAGAAGAGTCTAATTACAGCAATACGGGGTTGGGATGACTCAAGATGGAAATTTTATAGAAAGAGAGGAATATGACTTTGAGGTATTTGCAATATGCTTTTGTTTTGAATATTTTAAAAAAATGTAAGATTTTAATAATTATTATATTGCTGACAATTTATATTATTCTATTCAGTGTGAGTTGATTTTTTTTATATAAATTCAAATTTGAGTCTTTAATTATATTATACAATGTTTCAGAATTGTGCCTGTATGTTGTTTGCGGATGATATTATTTTGATAGACAGGCATGTGGAGAAGTAAATACTAAATTAAAATCTTGGCGAGAAATATTAGAAGTAAAAGGTTTTAGACTTAGTAGACTAAAGATAGAATATATAAAATTTAAGTTTAGTAATATTAGACGTATGAGACAATTGTTAAGATAGAGGATGATTTGTCTGGAACTGAGAGTTTTAAGTATTTAGGATTATTTTTTTGCAAAATAATGGAAAAATTGAGAGAGATGTCTTACATAGAATACAAGTAGAATGGTTGAAATGGAGATTTGCGTCGGATGTTTTATGTGATTGTAAAATACCTTTAAAACTAAAAGGGAAGTTCTACAAAATGATTGTTAGACCTGTTGTAACGACCCGGCCCTTCGGCCCCTTTGACGGTCAAATCTCTCTGGCCAGTGGATTTTTGCCTTCCTCAGGATTCGAACTATAGACCTCCAAGCTTAAGTACTAGAGTTTATGAATCTTGGTAACCAATTGAGCCCAGCCTCAATTGGTTACCAGGATTCATAAACTCTAGTACTTAAGCTTGGAGGTCTAGAGTTCGAATCCTGGGGAAAGCAAAAATCCACTGGCCAGGGGTGGGAAGTCCTAGTGAGTAACGGCACGGCCGACGGTCGTCGGTCGACGACATAAGGGTCGCCAAAGGGGCCGCCAAATGAGAGATTTGGCCGCCAAAGGGGCCGAGGGGCTGGGTCGTTACAATAAAAAAGAGCGCCTTTTTATTGTAATGACCCGGCCCCTTTGGTGGCCAATTCTCTCATTTGGCGGCCCCTTTGGCGACCCTTATGTCGTCGACCGTCGGCCGTGCCGTTACTTACTAGGACTTCTCACCCCTGGCCAGTGGATTTTTGCCGTCCCCAGGATTCGAACTCTAGACCTCCAAGCTTAAGTACTAGAGTTTATGAATCATGGTAACCAATTGGTTACCAAATGGGATTTGACAGCCAAAGGGGCCGGGTCGTTACACCTGTTATGTGATATGGTACTAAATATTGGGCTATGACTCAGGCACATGAGCCAAGATGAAAGTTGCAGAGATGAGGATGTTAAGATGATGTGTGGACATACGAGGATGAACAGAATAAGGAATGAGAGTATTAGAGAGAAAGTCGAAATTGTATCTATTGATGAAAAACTTCGAGAGTCGTTTAAGATGATATGAACATGTACTTAGACGACTAATAAATGTTATGACAAATATGCAAATCAAATGGAGAGGAAGGTTAAAAAAAACTTGGTTAGCAACAATAAAACAAGATAAAATTTATTTAAATATTGATAATGATATAATAAAGGACGAGTCCAATGGCGTAGAAGGATCTATATAGCTAACCCATCTAATGTGATAAAGCTTGGTTGTTGTTGTTGTGATGTTTTAGAATCTTATACCTATGCAATGACACAAGGATTCTTGTAAATCTCTACTTTATGAATATTTATTAGGGGAAATTTCATTATACTATCCCAGGTTTAACATTTTCAAACGACCTTTTAGAATTTTAAGATCGTCAAAATTTGCCTACTATCTAAAACTCTTTATCATTTTATCCTTAAATTTTTGTAGTGCTACCTTAAAGAGAGGACATTGTAACTGAATACTTAAATTATAAGTTACATTTAATAATCATTAAATTTATATAATCTTATAGAACTGTTTTAAAAATTTTAGTTTTCAGAAATAGTTCCATTTCTTTGTTACAATGTACAATTTGATTAAATTGATATTCATTATATTATAATTAATTTAATGAAACAAGTGAAATTCTATTTTTTGTATCAATTTTATTATATATATATATATATATATAAGGACTATAAATATAAAATCTAGATAATATAGAAATCACATGAAAATAAAAATATGCATATATATGTAAATACATTATGTTATACATTATAGTTAGAAGGACAGTTAGGAGTTCTACGTATTACTATTCTTTTTATTTAGATGTATGGCTTGTTAGATAATATTCAATAAAACATGTATAGTTCAAATTTGTATTAAATTTGAATATGGTTAGTATAAAATTGAAATAAATAGCTAGCTAAGATTGGCCAATAGATGAAATCTGGTAATTTCTTTGATTTCCATATACATTCTCTTATGTGATATGTGAGCGTAGCCGAGTTGGTATTCGGGTGACAGAGTTACTTCATTGTGCATAAGTCGATTCCTGCGAGATTCATTCCCTTGAAGATTAAATGCCCTCCCACCAGTACTGTGATTTACCTCCCTTCATCTCGATGTGGAGCTGGTGATGAGGAGCGATTGGGGTGAACGAAATCACCTTTTTACTTCGTTGTTTAGATGTTAGAGCATCACATTTGTAATGTGATGGCCATCGATTTGGCTTTGAAAACTGTTTTTTTTCCTATTGATTTTTTATACGATTGAGAGTCTCTCTCCTCATTTTCTCAAAATGTTGAATTACCCATCCATCTATTATGTTGTTGTAATTTGCAATCATAAATAAAAAACATATGAAAGGATTATCTCTTTGGACAGAATAGATGATAAAAAAAAACACAAATCATAAAATGGAGCCACAGCTTCTCATATATACAAAAAAATATAATTAATAATTATATAAACATATATGCCAGCAATACGGGCAGTAATGCAATTTATTTTATTCTGTTTTGTAGGATTTCAAAAGATTTATCTTTGCTTTGGTTGGCCTTTAGTTCAGTCTTAATAAATTGCTCTGGTGGCATTAATTGTAATCAGGGACCAGCAGGTAAAACGTGAAGCCTCCACTAAAAAAATCCAAATCTCCTTTGAAAGAGATTCCTATAACTCTCCATTCAGATCCTTCGCTGAAGTCAATACTTGTATTATTAGTTTTTTCAAACACACGTTGCCATAATTAAGCAACCAAACGACATGAATGCCACTTCCTCTCCTACTAATTCCTTCTTAGTCAATACTGGAGCATTGAAAATGCAAGGACAAACCCCTTTTGCAACCACAATGGCTCATGGGGTTGCAACAAGGCTTCTTCTTCCTCTTTTTCTCCTCATTTCTCTTGGTGGATTTCTTCTTCCTCATTTCTTCATCATGGAATCGATGACATCACCGTCGTCCCCCCAAAATGATGAGAAATCAAGTGCTTTGCAGCTAGATCGGAACTCCTTTCCTGAAGGTTTCATGTTCGGGACTGCTAGTTCAGCATATCAGGCATCTTTTCCTGGATAGCTTGAGCTTTTTTCTTAAATAAGTTGTTTGTAAAATTCTTACAGCCAATGTTTGTCTTGGTCGATTTAATGATGACAGTATGAAGGTGCAGCAAATGAAGGTGGCAGAGGGCCAAGCATTTGGGATACTCTCAGTCACAGGCACCCAGGTTTGTTTTTTCTTCTTTTAGTTTCTTTTACTTTTGTGTGTGTGCCCCCATTTTCTTTACACTTTATCTTTTAAATTAACATGAAGAAACTTTATTCTTACGCAGAGTTAATAGCTGATGGAAGCAATGGGGATGTAGCCGTTGACTCTTACCATCTCTACAAGGTAGATTAGTTCTTTTCCATCTAAAAGAAAGATTTGCCTCAAATTTTTTTATTCCAATTTCTGATTAATAATTAGATCAAATCACAGGAAGATGTGAGCATCATTAAGAGAATGGGCATGGATGCTTACAGGTTTTCCATCTCTTGGTCCAGGATTTTACCAAGTAATTATTAAACAAACTTATTATTATTTTTTTATTTTCTCATATTTATGTATATATATTCGAGTAATACTTGTAAGTTCACTCCAGCTGGAAGCTTAAGTGGAGGAATAAACAGGGAAGGAGTGGATTATTACAATAACCTCATCCATGAGCTAATAGCCAATGGTCAGATAAAATTCCATCTTTCCATATCTATTTTTTCCCCCTCTTTTGTTTTCTCAAGTGAAAAAAAAAACAAATCCTAATATTTGCAGGTTTGCAGCCGTTTGTGACACTCTTCCATTGGGACTCTCCTCAAGGATTGGAAGACAAATATGGGGGTTTCTTAAGCCAATTAATTGTGTGAGTACATAGTTTCTGCACTTACTGCACTTAAAGTTTCAAGATCTGAACATTAATAATTAGCTTGTTTTTCTATTTCTTTTTTTACGTTATGTTTCAGTGAGGATTTCAGGGATTTTGCAGAGGTGTGCTTTAGGGAGTTCGGGGACAGGGTGAAGCACTGGACGACCTTCAACGAACCATGGACTTTTGCTTTGATGGTGTACCCTGATGGAGACAAATTGGGGCAGTGTTTTCCTTGGGCATCAGGGGAGTGCCATGTTGCAGATTTGGGTAGGGATCCCTACACAATTGCTCATCATCAGCTTCTAGCTCATACAACTGCTGTGGCTTTATTCAGAGAAAAATTCCAGGTGCCGCTCCCATTGCGCCTACTTACTAGGGTTTTTTGTGATTCTGGTCGGATTAGAATTTCATTTGAAATCCTAACAAAAAGTGATATACAAGCAACTCTAGGGATTCACTCCCTAGCTAACATATAGGATCTGAACAGTAGCACTATCCTAACGGGGTCCATATGTAGGATTATAACTTGCATCAGCTTCCTTTTCTTAAAGTCTTATTTGTTAGTTAACCTAACTTTTCAAATATCTTTAGTTCAGGCTATACAGAAAGGCGAAATAGGGATAGCCCTGAACTCCCATTGGTTTCTACCCTACAATGGAACAGAATCTGACCATGAAGCTGCTTCCAAATCTCTTGACTTCATGCTTGGATGGTAGGCACGACATCAACTCCATCATATATAAAGATGATGACTATCAAGCAAAAAGAAAAGAAAATCAAATTAAATCCATAATTAATTAGCCATTACTCTGCCTATGGTTTGTCTGTCTTTATATATACAGGCTTATGGATCCCTTAACACAAGGGGATTACCCTGCGAGCATGAGGACTAATGTAAAAGACAGGTTGCCAAAGTTCACTGAGAGCGAGTCCCAGATGCTTAAAGGATCATTCGATTTCATTGGAATTAATTACTACACCAGCCTCTATGCTTACAGCAATCACCCTTCCGCTGATGCGAACCCTAATTTTTACAGTGATCAGCATGCTATTCAAACAGGTACATATAATTAGGGAAATTTTCATTTCATGCCCAAAGATATACTTGCTTTTGAAATGCCCTCCCCATATTTTTAAAATTGTTGAAATGATCCCCAGAGATAATGGAGCGATGATGACTTAATTTTCTACTTCCAATGAAATGAGATGCATGTTTGTATGTTGTCATTTCGCTAACAGTGTTGGCGGTTGGTGGCTAAAAGGAAAAGATTTTTTAAACTCTGGGAAGCATCGAATCTTGATGATCTTAAAACTCGAGGCTGATACTTCAAAAAATAAAAATTTGGGGAGCAACATGATTTTCCCATATAAGAATGCACATTTTGATAATTCGAATGATTTTTTTTTGTTTTTATTTTTTTACCTTGTAAAATTTTGAAACAGGGAAGAGAGATGGAGTTCTCATTGGTCCGAAGGTGAGAAAATTTTTATTTTACACAATGTGGAATTTCCTTTTCTTTTATCCTTCTAAACCTGGACGGGTCATCAAACATACTCAACTAAGAATTGGCGATTTAAGCTGGTCTTGTTCTATTAGGGGAGAGCACCAAGTTGAATCAAATTTCAACTGGCTCAATAGGATTTCTTGACCGGCTCAACAGGGTTTTTCTTCATTTAATTGAACTGGATTTTTTTTTTCCATTTTTAGGCTGCTTCAGATTGGTTGTTCATCTATCCACCAGGATTGAAACAGCTCTTACTCCATGTAAAGACCAAATACAACAATCCAGTGGTGTATATTACTGAGAATGGTGAGTTGATTTCCTCAACCTTAGTGCATTATTATTCTAGAAAAAAATATCAATACTGAAGGTAAATCAGGGATTTGTTTAAATCTAGAGTTTATCCTCCTTTTCAAAATGCCTTTGGAGTTCTAGAATCATGAAACTAACCTTCAGGATTTTCAAACTCTTGTTTCACTTCTTGATCATTAACAGTGTCAACAAAAAAAGGATGTGGCACATATATGTATGTTGTTTTCTTAAGACAAATTAAGAGGCGAAATAAATGAGTTTGAAAATTTTAGAGGTATTTCGCAGATCCTAAAACTGTGACAGTGTAGATTTCCCAACTAGAACCAGAAAGTATCTCTATTTCAAATACATCTTTTATTGATTGTTATTAAATTGATCAGGAGTTGATGAAGTCAACAATGAAACCTTATCACTGGAAGACGCACTGAAGGATGATTCAAGAACAAGCTACTTTGAACAACATCTCTTTTATCTTATCAAGCAATCAGGTTTTTCATTTTTCCCCCCTCTTAATCTATGAAAAATTTGTATAAAATTTCATGAGCAACTCGTATATTACGATGTTTTGCACAACTGCAGGGAGGGTGCGAATGTGAGAGGATACTTTGCATGGTCTCTTTTGGATAACTTCGAATGGAGGTCAGGGTATACACTCAGGTTTGGCATAAACTTTGTGGACTACAAAAATGGATTGAAGAGGTACCCAAAGAAATCTGCCATTTGGTTCACCAAATTTTTGAAGAGAGAGATTTAAAATCTTGATGCTATTCTTTGTTCAATATAAGAAAAAGTTAGGGAAAGTTCTATTGCTCATTAAGTTATTGAACATGGTGCCATGTTATCTTGAGGTTGATTTTGGAAGACCAAAAAAATTATGTTGAGTTCAAGTCTATTTGGATTAATATAATTTTGACTCGGATTAAGGATTGTCATTAAGCAATTGAACATGGTGCCATGTTCTCTTGAGGTTGATTTTGGTAGACCAAAAAAATTATGTTGAGTTCAAGTCTATTTGGATTAATATAATTTTGATTGGGATTAAGGATTGTTATTAAGCAATTGAACATGATGCCATGTTATCTTGAGGTTGATTTTGGAAGACCAAAAAAATTATGTTGAGTTCAAGTCTATTTGGATTAATATAATTTTGACTCCGATTAAGGATTGTCATTAAGCAAGGAATATATTTAAGTATTGAATGGATATTGTGTAAATTAAGGTGTGAGATCTTTGATAAATTATCACTGTAAGTTTTTAAAATAATAATAATAATATTTTTTAAAAAATGAACTTCAATAAAGAAAGCATATAAATTTTGGGTTGAAAAGCCATTCGTTTGCAATTCAATCATATAAAAGGAAGTGGTTGATTAGAGTGTTGGGCACAAACTTAAATTCAATAATTTATTCCTTTTTGTCCTCCTTGACAACTAAAAAATCGTGTTGAAACCAACTTCTCACCAACTACTAATACTTATAAATTACGTTACGAAACAGTCCAAATCAATTGATGCATGGAATTCCGGATAAAAAAAAAACACACTGAAATCATTTCCTTGTTCTATTCTTCTTAGAATATAATATATATAGCTTCTATGGCGAAATAAGGCGACATAAGGTGATTTATTCGTTTTAATATTTTTATCAATCCGTCTCAAGATTAAATTACGAAGGTTACTAACTCGAATACTATAGTTAACGTGTGAGGAGGATAAACATATTGACTGTCAATTTTTAACCCCTTAGATTTTAAGATGATAACACTCACATATTAACCATCAATTTATCCTGTATAAACTAAATATAACTTCCATGGTGGCAAAAAGGTGAATCGCTCGCCCCCAGTACCCCTGCCAATCCGTCTCAGGGTCAACACGGAGGAAGTAAATCACGGAGGCTATTAATCCGGATGTTGTAGCTAGCACGTGGGGTTGGTGGGCATATTGGCTTTGCCAGAATTTGACTCCTAGATATTTTGATGGTAACATCCACGTACTAATCATCAGTCCATTCCGTGGAGACTATATATAAAAATGATGAACCAGACAACAGACAAATTAAACCTGGGGTGACCGGTCCGGCCCTACGAAAGTTTTCCACCGGTCACAGGGTAAATCGGGAAGCGCTCGCGGTGGCCAGTAAGCCAGCGTCTCAGGGTTCGCGTCCCATTTAATGGAAAAATTTTATAAAATACAATGGTTGTGAAATAACAGAGATAAAAGTGAATGTTGCGATTTGATCATTTACTGAGACATGTTGGTGTTAATTTAATAGAAAAATAGATTGGGTAGTCGTGGACTGAAGCATTCATGTGTAGAAAAAGTTTGAGTTTGCTTTCGGAAGTAAAGTACCGATTCTATTATAAGATTTGGACAGAATTATAAAAAAAAGAGATTAAATGATTTTGAGTTGGTTTGCATGTGGTAAAGTTTTCCTTGAATTTTGATTTTTGTTGAGATTAAATGATTTGATAATTGACATTTGAGTGGAAATTAAAAAGAGAATTAGAGATAATAAAAAAGGAAAAGGCTTTGTTGGCCCATCTACTTCCACATTAATGTATGGCTCTAATGACTCTTACCACTTACCAAACTTATTCCTGATTAAGAGATTTTAGGTATCTTTTATTTATTTTATTTAAAATAACTTTTTCCATTTCACTTCACGCATAATATATGCGATCGAGACAAAAGATGAACGGGAGAAAAAAAATCATTTACTTAGTATAATAAAATAATATATGTCCAAAAAAATCTATTGATTAAAATATTTTAATTTATTGTATGAAGGATGGTAATAATTTAATTATTTATTTTAACAAAATGAATATCTTTTATATTTTTATCATAATCGATGTTTTTATTTAAATACAAGTGTGTTTTTTTGGACAAAAAATTGACCACAAATACTTGTTATTGAATTTCTGTAACATATGTTTCCATTTGGTTATTTATAGTAAATCTATTTTACGATGTTTATTTTTGGCAAAAATTATTAAACAATAGATTTTTTATCTAATTATGATAAATGTTTTTAGGAATGTGTGTACTTTCGTTCAATTATGTTTAAGTGTTTTAATTTTTAGGGCAGCCTTATTACTTCAATTCCAATATTAGCTCACATTATTTATAATTTAATTACTATAATTTATTCCACAATAATTGTGCTCCTATTAATCAACATGTTCATTTCAAATCAGTTTATTATCTTATTTTGACTCCAAATCTTATTTTTGAATTTTGTATCTTAATCTAAGCCAAAATGTATTAATAAATTACTTAACTTAAACTAGTCGAAACCAAAATCAAAATGAATCAACAATTTAATTTAAGAATCAACTTTAGTTGATGCGACAACACACTCAACAAATAGATTTCTAAATGAATTACTTGTTGACTTATTTTAACTCAAAAAAGTTATATATGTGATTGTGTTGGTTAAATAGTCTAAATCATTCAAAATAAATGATGAGAAAATTAAATGTGCATTTTTTATTATTTATATCATCAAATTTTTAATTAATAAAATAATAATTTATCTATAATTTAATATCTTAAATACCAATTTATACTCCATTTTGAAATAAATTTGACCATTAGTTTGGAGTAATTTTATTCTAAATTACTCCACTTTAGGTTAATATTGTTGTAAGAGGTCTGAATAATTTTAATTAAAACTATTTCTGAATATATAATAGAAAACGATATTTTATAAATTAAATTATAAATAAGATGCTATTTTAATAAAAAAAATTGTAGATCAGCATTTTAACAATATGAATAATTTGATGTTTTTTTTAATTTTCAACCAAATAAATTAATGAATGGTGAAAAAATTAACTTATTAAGTGTAATAAGAACCATGGAATATTTAATGAGTTAATTTTGGTTTTTAGATCAGTTTTCAAACCAACTTTTGCTTTAAAATGGTATATAAAATACTTACTAATTTGATTTTAATAGACTTCTTTGACTGTGCTTTACCGTACGGACTCCTCTCCGTTTCTCCAAGGGTCCACAAGTGTGTCTGTCCTCCGATGGGTCGAACCTAGGTTGCTTGTGATTCAAAGCAAGTCAACAGACATCGGCTTAGCCAGTGTGACCCCTTCAATAGTTAAGTTAACTCGGAGATTAGGAATAAAACTCGCGGAAACTCGAGACGAAGAAGAGAGAAGAGAAGGGTAGTAAAGAAGAAGAGTAACCTCCACGCGCAAGAAGAAATCATACTTTCACTTATCGTGGTAGGACCTTATATAGCCGATGGAAAAGAATTTCCTCGTGGACTACCACGTACGGGGGACTTGCAGACTGTTGCCCAAGCCACATAGACGACTGCATGAGGAAGCATCGCAAGTTGGCTAGCGAGCGACAACACTTGGGTTGTACCTCTGACATGGTCGTGTCGTTAGCTAAGTGTAGCTTTTTGGCGTAGGCTGCTTTCGCTATGGTCGATGATGCGCCTTTCTAAAATTGTCAGAGGTTGAGGTTATAGAAGACCCACTTGACAGGGATCCTTCTGTGTCCAGGAGCAACTATAGTCGAGCAAGATGGAGAGGTCGGGACTAAATGGGGTCACTAAAGGGTATTTGTTCGAGTAGGGACGTAGAAGAGGGCGATGATCCAACCAAGTTTACCGCAGATACATCATTGATTTATCATTATTTAAATCAGATATATGAGCTCTAGGATTGATATTTTTAAAACAAAATGACAAGTATCGAACCATGTACGAAATCAAAATTCTAGAATATCTAAATCATTTCCACCCGTAGTTACTTGACGATCGGTTATAAGCTGACCTCATCAGGGGCGGAGCCACCCTTGGGCTAGAGTGGGCTCCAGCCCCACCACATTAACTATAAAAAAAATATATAACTCATTGAGCCCAATTTTCCTGCTGGCTGTTGCCCTACCCACCTTCTGCCTTATGTTGAAGACCAAGGGCGAAGCAACATCTTCTGCCGCCTGCCAACATCTTCTGCCGCCAATAGCAAATCTATTCATTGGGCAAGCAATTTTTTATTATGAAATTTTGATTATTTTATCTTTTCTCTTCATTGGATTAGAGCAAATCTATTCATATTTAGGATGAATTTCTTAAATCGATTCGTATTTGAGATGAATTTCTTTTAATCTCCATTTTCTCTATTTCTTAAAAACTTTTATAATATTTTTCATTTATATATTTCATATTTATGTCATGTACAGTCGATCGACAACGATTCGACGAGTATAACCGCGACATCTTTTCTCTCGAATAACACATGATATCTATGCGTCCATCACTGCAGGTTTATTTTCTTTTAATTTTGTACGAGTCAACTACAATTATTTTCTTTTGATAAATTGATTAATTTTATTAACAAGATCATTAATTTATTTGGTTATTTTTATTTATATAATTGGTTACTTTTTTTTATTGTTTGTTTGATATTAACAAGTATGACTTCATATGCATTATATTATATTAGATTAGTCAATAAAGAATATTTCTTCATTATTGAATATGATAATTTTTGTATCTATTCATTTTAATACAAGAAACTCATGAAATGAAGAAAAGAAAAACTATCAATTCTTTTTTCGGCAATTTACCAAAAGGCGCACCCAAAAATGGGTATTTACCAAAAGGCGTCCCATGGTTTCATTTTCACCAAAGGGCGCACTAATTTTAGTGAACTTCCTCTTATACCCCTCCTGCTATACACTGCCTTTCTCTTTCTCTCTCAATAACAAATTCCGAGACGCCAGCACGTGATGTTTCATACTTTTATTTTAAAATAATGTATTTGGAATCGGCGCTAAAAAAACATATAAATAAATAATTTTTATCCTAATGTGCACGCATACAAATAGAAATTCCTAATGTAAGGTCTACAGTAATTGAAAAAAAAACGTAAGGTCTATAGTAATTAAATCATCTAACTTATTTAAAAATTAAATAAATAATTTTTATAATTAATTAAATGAAATTAATATATTAAATAATATTTAATAAATTCATTAATGTAAAAAAAATTAAAAAAAATTGAAAAAAAAGAGCGTGGGCCTGAAATGTTGATTTCAGGCCCACGCTGGGCCTGAAATAAATTATTTCAGGCCCACGCTGAACCTGAAATAAAAATATTTCAGGCCCAGCGTGGGCCTGAAATTTTTTATTTCAGGCCCACGTTGGGCCTGAAATCTTATGATTCAGGCCCGACGTGGACACAATTTTTTTTTCTATTTTTAAAAATATAATAATATATACAAAACGTATCAAAACACTTAATTTCATATTCAAACACAGGGCCTGAAGTCATCCCAAGAGGGTCTGAAGTCAAATAACTTCAGATCCTATAAATAATTAATTTAATAAATAACAATTAAATATAAAAAAATATTGTTAAAATTAAAAAATTTTCAGTGCCCTGGGGCCTGAAGTCATCAGACTTCAGGCCCTCCATTATTGATATAAAAATTTTTTTTATAAAAATGTTTAATATATAATTACATATTATATAGGAGTAGTTTAGGTATATCAGTGAGTTTAGGTGCCGAAACATCTAATAGGAGTGGTCTAGGAGATGAGATTTTGGGTGTCGAAACATCTAATCTTGTTGTATCACCAATGCTATATGAGTGGTTTAGGTATATCAGTGAGTTTTGAGCAAAACTCACTGATGGACCTACCATATTAGGAATTCTGAAAACCCTATATCAGTAGACAGGGTTGAGATAGGAGATGAGATTTTGGGTGCCGAAACCTCTAATCTTGCTGTATCACCAATGCTATAGAAGTGGTTTATGTATATCAGTGAGTTTTGAGCAAAACTCACTGATGGACCTACCATATTTGGAATTCTGAAAACTCTATATCATTAGACAGGGTTGAGCTAGGAGATGAGATTTTGGGTGCCCAAACCTCTAATCTTGCTGTATCACCAATGCTATAGGAGTGATTTAGGTATATCAGTGAGTTTTGAGCAAAACTCACTGATGGACCTACCATATTTGGAATTCTGAAAACTCTATATCAGTAGACAGGGTTGAGCTAGGAGATGAGATTTTGGGTGCCGAAACCTCTAATCTTGTTGTATCACCAATGCTATAGGAGTGGTTTAGGTATATCAGTGAGTTTTGAGCAAAACTCACTGATGGACCTTCATATTTGGAATTCTGAAAACTCTATATTAGTAGACAGGGTTGAGCTAGGAGATGAGATTTTGGTGCCCAAACCTCTAATCTTGGCTGTATCCCAAAGCTATAGGAGTGGTTTAGGTATTCAGTGAGTTTGAGCAAAACTCACTGATGGACCTACCATATTTGGAATTCTGAAACTCTATATCAGTAGACAGGGTTGAGCTAGGAGATGAGATTTTGGGTGTCGAAACCTCTAATCTTGCTGTATCACCAATGTTATAGGAGTGGTTTAGGTATATCAGTGAGTTTTGAGCAAAACTCACTGATGAACCTACCATATTTGGAATTCTGAAAACTCTATATCAGTAGACAGGGTTGAGCTAGGAGATGAGATTTTGGGTGCCCAAACCTCTAATCTTGCTGTATCACTAATGCTATAGGAGTGGTTTAGGTATATCAGTGAGTTTTGAGCAAAACTCACTGATAGACCTACCATATTTGGAATTCTGAAAACTCTATATCAGTAGATAGGGTTGAGTTAGGAGATGAGATTTTGGGTGCCGAAACCTCTAATCTTGCTGTATCACTAATGCTATAGGAGTGGTTTAGGTATATCAGTGAGTTTTGAGCAAAACTCACTAATGGACCTACCATATTTGGAATTCTGAAAACTCTATATCAGTAGACATGGTTGAGTTAGGAGATGAGATTTTGGGTGCCGAAACCTCTAATCTTGTTGTATCACCAATGCTATAGGAGTGGTTTAAGTATATCAGTGAGTTTTGAGCAAAACTCACTAATGGACCTACCATATTTGGAATTCTGAAAATTCTATATCAGTAGACATGGTTGAGTTAGGAGATGAGATTTTGGGTGCTGAAACCTCTAATCTTGCTGTATCACCAATGCTATAGGAGTGGTTTAGGTATATCAGTGAGTTTTGAGCAAAACTCACTGATGGACCTACCATATTGGAATTCTGAAACTCTATATCATTGGTGATACAACAAGATTAGATGTTTCGGCACCCAAAATCTCATCTCCTAGACCACTCCTATTAGATGTTTCGGCACCTAAACTCACTGATATACCTAAACTACTCCTATATAATATATAATTATATATTAAACATTTTTATAAAAAAATTTTTTTATATCAATGATGGAGGGCCTGAAGTCTGATGACTTCAGGGCCCCAGGGCACTGAAAATTTTTTAATTTTAATATATTTTTTTATATTTAATTGTTATTTATTAAATTAATTATTTATAGGATCTGAAGTTATTTNGCCGACTTCGAGACTGAGTTCTTCGAAGAATACTTCACATGCAAGTAACCAACAAGCATTATGATGAATTCACGGAGTTCAGACAAGGAGAACTATCCGTGGATGAAGCAGTGAAGATGTTTAAGCGGTTAGCTCATCTGTGCCCAGAGCTAGTTAGCACAGAAAAAGAGATAGTTAGGCTAATGCTCAAGATGTTAAGGCCTGAGATAGCGTTGAAGGGGGGCTAGCGGTGTTAGAGGCTGCAAACCTCCGAGGAACTAATAAGTAGTGCTTTGATCACTGAGCACTACTTAAACAGTATAAAGGCCACCAGAAAGGTTGAACGATGAAGTTCTTAACAACCTTACCGTCAGGGGAAGTAATGGCCTCTACTGAGAGGCTAAGGGCAGTATCAATCTAGATTTCCAACCGAGAGCTCTACAGTGACTGTTAGTCCTTGAGATGAAGGATTACGATGTCATTTTAGGAATGGACTTCTTGAGCAAGTATAATGCTTCTATAGACTGCCGCAAGAAAAAGTCAAGTTCACACCAGAAGCAGAACCTTCGTTTGAGTTTATTGGAGACCCAAGGAGAAAGATAAATAGGTTCCTACCTACCTTACAAGCTCAGAGAATGTTAGAGAAGGGGTGCTCTGGTTTTCTAGCTCATATAGTGGATGCGAGTCAAGGAGAAGGATTGAAGAGAGAAGAAGTGAGGGTAGTCTGTGACTATCCTGAGGTGTTTCCTGAAGAGTTACCAGGACTCCCTCCCAATCGGGAAATTGAGTTTGAAATTGAGTTGGCCCAGGAACCAACCCAATTTCGAAGGCACTTATCGCATGGCACCAGCAGAACTGAAAGAATTACAAGAACAATTGCAAGAGTGCTTGACAAGGGTTTCATCCGCCCTAGTCATTCACCTTGGGGAGCTCCTGTACTTTTCGTCAAGAAGAAGGATGGGTCTATGCGTCTGTGCATAGACTACAGAGCTCTGAACAAGGTGACCATCAAGAACAAGTACCCCCTTCCTAGAATAGATGATTTATTTGATCAACTCAAAGGGGCTACAGTGTTCTCGAAGATAGATCTGCGTTCTGGGTATCATCAGCTAAGGTTAAAGAAAGTGACATCCCCAGGACGCCTTCAGGACAAGATACGGCCACTACGAATTTGTAGTAATGCCTTTTGGAGTAACCAATGCTCCAGCAGTCTTCATGGAGCTGATGAACCACATCTTCAGGGAGTATCTCGATAAATTCGTCATTGTATTTATTGATGATATTCTCATATACTCACAGACTCCAGAGGACCATGCTACACACTTGAGGATAGTGCTGCAGATCCTTCAGCAGGAGAAGCTCTATGCAAAATTCTCAAAGTGTGAGTTTTGGCTAGATCAGGTGACCTTCCTAGGTCACATTGTATCCAAAGAAGGCATTCAAGTTGATCCAGCCAAGATAGAAGCAGTCAGCAACTGGTGTAGACCCAAGAATGCCAGTGAGATCAGAAGCTTCTTAGGCCTGGCAGGATATTACAGAAAATTTGTGGAGGACTTTTCCAGGATAGCCTCTCCACTCACAGCCTTGACCAGAAAGAACAAGAAGTTTGAATGGTCAGATAAATGCGAGCACAGTTTTCTAGAGCTGAAGAAGAGACTGACCAGTGCTCCCATCCTGACTGTTCCAGAGAGTGACAAGGCCTTTGACATCTACAGTGATGCATCCAAGATGGGCCTTGGAGCTGTCCTCATGCAAGACGGTAAAGTAATAGCATATGCCTCCAGACAGCTCAAGGACTATGAGAAGAATTACCCTACCACGACCTTGAGCTAGCAGCTGTGGTTTTGCACTGAAGCTCTGGAGACACTACCTGTATGGAGTGCAGTGCAGAATCTTCACAGACCATCAGAGTTTGAAGTACTTCTTCACTCAGAAGGATCTGAATATGAGGCAGCGCAGGTGGCTAGGTTGGTCAAAGATTATGACTGTGAAATCCTCTACCACCCAGGTAAAGCTAATAAAGTGGCAGATGCACTGAGCAGAAATCCTGTGCAGCACTGATGTCCTATCATCACTGTCTCTACCACTTCAGAAAGAAATAAAGATTTTGGAGTCGAGGTAATAATTGGGCAACTTTCTGCATTGACTCTAGAGTCAACCCTGCTTGTGGATATACAAAGAAAGCAAAGTCAAGACCCAGAGATCCAGAAGATCAAGCAGGGGATCCAAGAGGCAGAAAATTCAGAGTTTCGAGTATCAGATAGTGGCATCCTCTATTTGGAGACCGCCTTTGCGTCCCCAATGATGAGGAACTAAGAAAGAATATTTTAGAAGAAGCCCACAGTACCCCGTACTCTATGCATCCTGGTTCTACCAAGATGTACCAAGATTTAAAGCAAAGGTTCTGGTGGTCTGGACTCAAGCGAGACGTGGCCAGATATATCAGTACCTGCTTGACCTGCCAGAGGGTCAAAGCCGAGCACCAGAGACCAGGAGGAGTTCTGCAGCCTCTTCCCATTCCAGAGTGGAAGTGGGAAGAAATATCCATGGACTTTATCACAGGTCTTCCAAGAACCACCCATGGACACGATGCAATTTGGGTGATAGTGGACAGATTGACCAAGTCTGCCCACTTCCTAGCCATCAAGTTATCGCATTCGGTAGAGCAATTAGCACAGCTGTACGTGAGAGAAGTAATCAGGCTTCACGGAGTCCCGAAGTCGATCGTTTCTGACAGAGATGGGCGATTCATCTCCCATTTTTGGAGGTGTGTTCAGGACGCCCTAGGCACCAAACTTCAGTTCAGCACAGCCTTCCATCCCCAGACAGATGGACAAACAGAGAGAGTAAATCAGATTTTAGAAGACATGCTCAGGGCTTGTGCGTTGGACTTTAAGGGTAGTTGGTGCAAATTTCTGTGCTTAGCTGAGTTTGCCTACAACAATAGCTATCAGGCCACCATCAGGATGGCACCTTATGAGGCATTATATGGCAGGAAATGTAGATCACCCATATGTTGGCAAGAAGCTGGTGAGAAAAAAGAGATGGAGTCAGGACTAGACAGCCAGACTGAGCTTATAGAGGAGACCACTCAGGCTATCCAGACGATCCGCCAGAGGATTGAGACTGCTCAGAGTAGACAGAAAAGTTATGCTGACACACGCCGTAGGCCACTTGAATTCCAAGTTGGAGATTCAGTATTTCTCAAGGTCGCTCCCATGAAGGGAGTGGTGAGATTTGGCAAGAAGGGCAAGCTGAGTCCTCGCTACATAGGACCCTATAATATTATAAAGAGAGTTGGGAAGGTAGCCTATGAGCTGGACTTACCAGAGGATATGTCAGCTATCCATAGTACATTTCATGTCTCTATGCTAAAGAAGTGTATTCACGACCCTAGCCAAGTGATTCAGCCCCAGTCAGTACAGATCCAAGAGGATCTTAGCTATGAGAGCAGACCGACACAGATAGTGGACAAGGCAGTTAAAAGATTAAGAAACAAAGAAGTGCCACTAGTGAAGGTCATCTGGCAGAATCAAAAGCATGAAGAGGCTACTTGGGAACGTGAGGACAGCATGAGAGAGAGATATCCAGAATTATTCTAAGTTCGAGGACGAACTTTTTATAAGGTATGGGGGATTGTAACGCCCCAAAATTTCCATTTTTAGTACTTAAAGTCCTTAGAATTATTTAGAAATGGTTTAGAAATATTCTAGATATTTTTAGGAATTTTTAGAGTATTTTTATGGAATTTTCCGAGTCCGTTTGGTATTTTTGGAAAAAGAAAAAGAAAAATAAAAAGAAAAAATAATAAAAACGTTTAAGGGCAGCCGGTGGATTGAACCCGCGACCACCACGAAACAGCCCGCGCGCGCAACCAGCCGGGCTAGGGTATCAAGCACAGAAAAGGAAGGAGAGACCTATATTTAAGGGGTAGTTAGGTCGATTTGCCCCCATAAGTATAAATGGAAAAACCAATTAAGTGCAGCTGGTGGATCGAACCCGCGACCAGCACGAAACCAGAAACGCGCGCGACCAGCTGGGCTAGGGTATCAAGCACAGAAAAGGATGGAGAGACTATATTTAAGGTGTAGTTAGGTTAATCCGCCCCATAAGTATAAATAGGTAATTAAAGAGAGAAGTTTTATTTTCTCTCCTCTCCAAACCCTCACGCCGACCCCTCCTCTTCTGGGCGAAACTACACCAAGCTCTAGGGGGCCGGTCAAGGCTCTTCTCCAAGAGATAATTCTATATTCGGGATCCCCGCGGCGAGAGGAACGCGTAGACGTGAAGAATTCTCCGAGATCTCAAGTTTCTCTCGAGTCCTAGACGTCAATCTTGGTTGTAAGTCCAAGATATCAATGTAAGTACTGCTCACCTGCAGTAAGAGGCGGTTTTTCCGCGAGAATTTCCTTTAAAAGTTTTTAGAAGAGATATTTCCTTTTTGTTTGAGTTTTTGCATGTGATCTTAGTTCATTATATGCTTATATATGTTGATTAATACCCTATGTGAGTTTAGGGTCCAAGAAAAGCTATGAGAAAAGAAAAGAAAAGATAAAGATAAGAAAAGAAAAGGCCAAGGCCTTAAGAAATCCCCAAAAGTCAAGACTTAGGGATTTTAGCACGCAAGGTGCTCCAGAAAATGCCAAGGCATTTACAGATAAGAAAGAAAAGAAAGAAAAGCTATTTTATTTTATAAGGCCAGTACCCGGCGTCCAAGGGCGTCGTTAAAGAAATCCAGGTGTCCAATTCCAAGGTCTTGGCCCTGGTAGACCAAGGTCTGCTCTATTAGGATTGGTGGCTCGCTACCCCAACCTTTTAGGGAACGCGCATATGAGATGGTACTTACGTCTTCAGTGGATCCAAGTGATTATTATTTTCAAGTATATGCTTTAGCAAAGTTTCGAAAGTTTAAGAAAGTTTTCAAAAAGTTAAAGAATAGCTAAAGTTTCAAGTTGAGCCAAGAAAAGTAAATTGAGATTTATTAATGCTTGAGTATGCATGTTTTGAGTTATACATGTTCTTAGTTTTCTTTCAAGCATATAAGTATCTCATGTGATTTCATATTGTTCAAGAAGCATGTTTGCACATTTCGAGATTTTGTGAGCTAGATAGTACTTACTAAGCTTTTTGCTTACTAGTTGCATTTCCTCTTACTGCAGATAAAGGTAAAGGCAAGCAATTCTGAAGGAAGGCGACGAGGCGGTGCTGAGTAAAGTGTGTGTGGTGGCTGATTTTGGAGAGATCCTTGAGACGAGACAATTTAGTTATTTGAATTACAATGTTTTAGTTTATTCAAATTTCAAGTTCTTGCTTTATGGAGTCTAGCGAACATTAAGCTTTGGATAGTTTTACATGCTCAATTTCTTAGAGTAAAGATTTCATGTCATTTCATTTAGCATACATATCCTTATGATTGCATTGGATGAGTAGAAGTGTGAGTAGTTTAGAATATTGATACTTTGTTGGAGTTATTGATGCATGTGCCAAGATAGTGCTAGCTTCTCTTTTGAATTAAGTTTTATTGCTCAATTATGCTTAGAAAAGTTGCTTGCTCATTTCATAATGCCTTAGTGATGTTATAGAATTTTGTGTGATGAGTTTCAATAAGTAATTTCTTACGAGTTTTTGAGAAAGGAAGTATGCCATTGTATCATGCATGACTAGTAGAGTTAGTATATCATAGATAGATTTAAATTGAGAAGAAAAAAAAAAGATTTCCGCATTCTTAGTCATGCATTAGAGTCAAGAAGTAAAGAAAGTAACGATCCGTCTAAGGCAGAGAAGGCGGGTCGCTACAGGTCAAGCACCAGTCTACTAGTCCCACTTGGATTCGAACATTACAGCCCAACGTTTGAATTCCAGCCGCCATCAGTTGACTGGTCCTTGGTTCAGTCGACTGATCTTTCTGTGGACTTCATCAATCGACTGATCCAAGCATCAGTCGATTGGTCCACCCCTAAACTTAAGGTTTTCCTTCCCGAGTACATTTCTTTCAGTACTCGAACCCTAGGATTTCCCGAGTACACTTCTCTCAGCACTCGAACCCTCACGACTTAGCTGACTCTTCATCCAGCAACCTTGACTTGTTGCCTTCGAGCATTCTTCGACTTTGGCTCTCGTCCCTCGGATGTATGCAAGCCCACGACTTGTCTCCCCATGTCATCTTTCACGTATGCATCAAAGTTTGCTTCCCTCGACTCATCGTCCCTGCTTTGTCCACGGTTCCTCGGATGCATATAAGCCCACGGCTTGTCTCCTCACACCATCCTTCATCGGACCCGAAGCCGTCCAGCTAAGTCTATGTGTATCCTGTAAACTTGCACACTTAAATACACACATCAAATACAAGGGTGAACCTAATTTAAACCGTTTGCCCAAATATCAAAACACATGATCACTCCGGACCATAGATTGCCCCAACAATCTCCTCCTTTTTGATGTTTGGCAATACGTTTAAGTTAGGGAAAACAAATAGCAAATACAATGCTAAGAACCATTTAGACTTACGTTGTCAAACCTTCACCTTGGACTTATACCGTCAATGTGTATGCAATGCAAACATGCATGGATCCTATCACAAGGCATCCCCACACCTAAACCACCCCAATGAGTTTAGGACTTTTACCAAACCTGGCTTTTTAAGACCTCTCCAAGATTCCCCCTATATTGGACTTATAAATGCTTTTTAAGAACCTTCCCAAGGTTCCCCCTTTGCCACCAAATGAGCAACAATGCTCTCCCTTTACCTAAGCTCTCCCTTAACCTAGGATTTTTTGCAAAAGTGTGTTTGGTTTCCCACTTAAACCTAACACTTCTCCCCCTTTGCCACACATCAAAAGGACTTCAACAATTTCCCTCTTATTAGATCCTTTGACCTCTAATGATCATAAACAAAGTGTATTACCCCCATAAGATTATACAATTGTTTTACATCATTATGACACTTGTCGATTGTTGAAAAAATAATTTCAACATGTATCAGTCGACTGCCCTCTGAACCAGTCGACTGGTACCCTAAAAACCTCATTTTCAGCATTTCTGACCCAATTTCAGGAATACATCAGAAATTTCATAAATCTCCAAAAATTTTCAAATTTTGTGGAGAGGTTTGTGGTACCCATATCTACTTGGGAAAAATATATTAAAAATGTATCTATCACCAATCCCAAGATTGACACAAAACCCAAAATTATCTAAATAGTTCAATTGAACCTTGACCTAAAGTCCTAGTTTTGACCTCCTCTTGATGTCTTTGCCCATACCAAACCATAATGTATCCCTAGCATTGGTTTATATGACATATACACATCAAAAATCAACTTTCATGCTATATAACCCCCAATGTCATATTTTATGAATGATATCCAAACCCAATGTGCCAATCCCCTAGGATTGAGACTTCAAATCCATCTACAACTCTTTTGGCACACTCCATGACCCATCTAGACTTCCGAGAGAAATCCTCCCGGGATCCATAGACCATGGGTCCCAACTTGGCTCCTAGAGCTCCCCCTTGAGCCCTTAGCCTTAGCCACCTCCCTAGGTGATTCACTTATAAACACAAGGCCACACTGGTGTACCTCTGGTGACTTTTGGCCAACACCCTTAACCTTCTTAACCTTGGACCCCTTGTCCTTAGTTAAGACTTTCTTCTTGCTTTTAAATGACATCCTTTTGTCATTTTTGGACTTCTCCTTGCTATAGTCATATTGCACCCTTGCATATGACTTCTCCATAGCGTTGGAGACCTTAGATTGGTATCCTAACCCCGATCTATCATTATTGAGTTTTTGACCACCCAACATCATACCTACACCCTTAGATTCAATAGTGAATCTATCTAGGGTTTTCTCTAATTTATCAAGTTTTACCCTCAAGGCTTGATTTTCCCTTTCTAAGTTCTTAAACCTAGAATCAACATGTTCACCTTGGACATTCCTAGACCTACCCATTCTAGGCATGTGTCTCCCCTTCTTGGGATTAATGCCTTGGTCCTTAGGTCTAAAGGTTCTAGGTTTATTATGATGCATGAATTCTCTAGGATTTTGATATGCAACACTAACCCTATTTTTATCATGATATCTAAAACCAAAACTATGCATAGATAAATAGTTTTCATTATTTCCAACATGCATGAATGATTTTAAATTTGAATTACATTTAAACTTAAAGTTAGGGATTACCTCCCTTACCCTTGTAGCTCTCCCTTGATGTGAGCTTTTCTTCTTCTCCTTCTTCTCCCACTTCCTCAAATGCTCCAATTTCTTGAATTCTCTTTTCCTTGAGCATTTGGTGTGGTAGTGTCCTAGCTCACCACACGTGTAACACCTAATATGCTTTTCTCCCCCTTTTCCCTACAACCCATGTTAGATTTTAAATAAATTGACTTGGGTTTAGGTTTTACCTCTTTTTTACCTAATGGACACTTGTCCTTGTAGTTTCCCTTCTTGTTGCACCCAAAGCAAATGATGTGGTCTTTTGACTTTGCTTTGGTGGTGATGGAAACTTCTTCTTGCTCCGATATTGAGGATGGTCTCTCCTCCCCGTCAATCCTTGAAGTGGAGACTTCTTCTTCCCCCTTTGATGAATTGGATGGTTCTTCAATTTCTTGTGCCACTTTACTTGAGGAGATGGATGAATCTTCTTCTTCTTTCTCCTCCTCTTCGGATGTTGAGCTTCTTTCCTCATCTGATTGATCTTTCTCCTCTTCTTGGACCGTTGAGCTCATTTCTTTTGGCTCCTCTACTAATTGAGATTGTGTAGGGTTCTCATGAAGTGTTAATATCTTACTCCATAATTCGTGTATATTTTTGTATTCACCTACACCACTAATTATATCATTAGACAAAATATTAAGTAATATTGAAATTACCTTCTCATTTTCCTTTGATTGTATTTGTTGTTCCTTATTCCAATATCTTGGTCGGAGCTTTTTCCCATGTTTATCTTTTGGGACTTCAAATGGCTCTTCTAGCGCGATCATAAAATTCCAATCCATGCCGAACCATGTCTTTGTCCGCATCATCCAATACTCGAAACTCTCGCGGTCGTAGGGAGGTGGAACATTGATATCGTCACCCAATCTTTCTTCGATCACCATTTCCTCTACCTTTTGCTCTCTCGGCAGTTAGTCCGTAGATAAGCGAACCTTGCTCTAATACCACTTGTTGGGATCTTGATGTTTAGCTAGAGGGGGGTGAATAACTACTTTTCGATCTTCTTCCTACAATGGTTAGCAAGCGCAAGCGGAAATCTAAAACAATAAACTAAGACAATGCTAACACAAGACCTTTACGTGATTCGGAGATGATACTCCTACTCCACGGCTGTCCGTAAGGTGGACGATCTCGATCCTTCGGTGGATGACTCCCCGGAGCACCTCCGGCTAGCTCTTGTCGCTCCTTGTGGGTGGAGAAACCTCACCACAAACGTTGACAACCTCTGAGCACGTTTAGGCTACTTACAGGCTTTACTCAAGCTTGTTTCACCAAGAACTCTCAGTCAAAACCGAGCTCTCTTAAATAGAGCTCTTTGCTGAAATGACCGTTACCAGTCAACTGGTCAAGCACTAGTCGACTAGTCCCACTTGGATTCGAACGTTAAGGCCAACGTTTGAATTTCAACCGCCATCAGTCGACTGGTCCTTGGATCAATCAACTGATCTTTCTGTGGACTTCATCAGTCGACTGATCCAAGCATCAGTCGACTGGTCCACCCCTAAACCTAAGGTTTTCCTTCCCGAGTACACTTCTCTCAGCACTCGAACCCTCACGACTTAGCTGACTCTTCATCCAGCAGCCTTGACCTGTTGCCTTCAAGCCTTCTTCGACTTTGGCTCTTGTCCCTCTAATGCATGCAAGCTCATGGCTCGTCTCCCCATGTCATCCTTCACGTATGCCTCGAAGTTCGCTTCCCTCGGCTTATCGTCCCGATGCATACAAGCCCACGGCTTGTCTCCTCACACCATCCTTCACCGGACCCGAAGCCGTCCAGCTAAGTCCATGTGTATCCTGCAAACTTGCACACTTAAATACACACATCAAATACAAGGGTGAACCCAACTTAAACCCTTTGCCCAAATATCAAAACACATGGTTACTCCGGACCATAGATTGCCCCAACAACCTCCGCGCGCAAGAAGAAATCATACTTTCACTTATCATGGTAGGACCTTATATAGCCGATGGAAAAGAATCTCCTCGAGGACTACCACGTACGGGGGACCTGCAGACTGTTGCCCAAGCCACATAGACGACTGCATGAGGAAGCATCGCAAGTTGGCTGGCGAGCGACAACACTTGGGTTGTACCTCTGGCATGGTCGGGTCATTAGCTAAGTGTTGCTTTTTAGCGTAGGTTGCTTTCGCTATGGTATTTGATGCGCTTTTCTGAAATTGTCAGAGGTTGAGGTTATAGAAGACCCACTTGACAGGGATCCTTCTGTGTCCAGGAGCAACTATAGTTGAGCAGGATGGAGAGCCCGGGACTAAATGGGGTCGCTAAAGGGTATTTGGTTCGCGTAGGGACGTAGAAGAAGGCGATGATCTAACCAAGTTTACCGCAGATATATCATTGATTTATCATTATTTAAATCAGATATATGAGCTCTAGGATTGTCACGTCCCGAGACCCCAGGAGCCGCTGTTCCAATAGAAAATCGGACAGCACCTCCCCTGTCCGGCGGACAATTTACACAAATACGCAGATAAATATATCACACACAATATATATATAACAGCACCACGCAGTTTAAAGGGCCTCAGGCCTCCAATTCACACATATATAACGGGTATATAACTATAACCGTCGTAAAACCAAAATCCGAACTCACCTGAGCTGCCAGGGGGCAGGAACAAAACCAAAACCAAGCGAAGTCCAACATAGGACTCAAAAGTACAACACCATCGAATAAAAACATAAATACATGTTCAAAACATGGCAACGGAAGCAAAGTATATACTACAGGGTCCATAACCGAAAAACAATATAAACTAAAACAAAGTCAAAGCTCCTCTCGAGCTGGGGACTGGCTGCTAGGGGTCTCCTGGCAGGCATCAACCTGAAATAAAATGTATGGCAACGGAGTGAGTCCATAGCTCAGCGAATACCCAACAGATATGCATAGAAAGTTATACCAACAATAAGGGTTCAGCTAATACAGTCTCATATCAACAGTAAGGATAGACTAATACTGAACATACTGAGGTAGATACATACCTGAATCCATCTAACATGTAAAGAGGGTAATAAGTACCAAGAGAATATCAAAAGACATATAATCTCAGATAACAAGTCTCCAGAATATGCATGTCAAATAAGTGCAGCAATCAAGTGCAGCAAACAATGCACGATGCAAAATATGCACATGGTGCAATGCCATGGTCACCCCCTAACTCCAGTCAAGCCACCGAGACAGGCGATACTGTGTCGGCCGAGTGAAGTAGAGCTGTGACACTGTCCGTACTCTGCCATCACTGCTCCTGAGTGACCGAGTGGACAGGATGCTGGTGGAGCTATCGCTCCGCCCCATGTATATATGGGGGAGATATCTCTCTCATCTTCTCTGGTCTATGGGTAGAGAAGGGATCCCTGCTTGCTACCACGCTCCGAAACCACTACCCCTGAGCGGACGAGCGGAGCAATACAGAGCAAATGCACACACCCAGCGGTATCCACTAACCCATGAGTGGCCGTGTGTGCATATCATGTGCCGGAAGACGATTAGGCTCAACCACAAGGGAGTCACTGATCGCCGGCATGCAACAATGCAAGGATGGTGTATGATAGATACACATACCTCCCTCCCCAAGTCCTCAGTATACTAAGTCTCAATCTGAAATCCTATAACAGGAAGTACAGGGAACCTACACGGTATACTGACTGGAACTACAATTCCCTCAAGGTCAAAGGCAGGAGATACAACACGATCTCTAAGCATACATATAGTTATGACAATACCTGAGACTGTATGGAACTACAACATACTAACTCAAGGGTAAACCACATGTATCCAGAACAAGTATAATAACTCAGGGATAGACAACAAGTATCCAGAACAGATATAATAAACAGGGATAGCGTATAATCTTACTGCTATCTATAACAGTCTATGCATAATCACATGACAATATCGAAAGAGATAAGTCAGAGGGTACCCGCCTCCAAGATATAAATCCGTATCAAGCCGGAAGAACCACCCGCCAATAATACAATAGATCCGTCAAGTCCCTGTAAAGGACAATTTAATTAGCTATTACAAAATTAGTAACTAGCTAATTAATCCCTAATCCGTATTAGGGTTTACCCTAATCCATCTCTTCCATTTAATTACCCTTGGTAATTAAGATTAGATTTACTTTAAAGGTAAACTCGAATTCCAGTTCCTTAAGCATAGGTTGTTAGGTTTAAGTTTCAAATTAAACTTAACCTCAACCCAAAGTAAACCCACGGCATCAATTTCACCTTCATTACTGATGCTACAATGATCCACACCTTATACCTAAACTCATTAACATAAAAATAGAATCACTGAGCTTACTCCATTCCTACCAATCATCCACTAAGCCACAACAACAATCTTATACATACAAGATATCAATGATAATTGATGGATTGAACTCCACCAAATTCAGCTTCTGATCTCACATCAAACCCCACTAATCTATTCGATTCAGACCTAGCCATTCAAAATTAACACAAACATATAACCTTACCTGTGTTGATACGCAGGTAGTCCTCCTCTGA
Source organism: Boesenbergia rotunda (assembly GCA_024364735.1). Classification (NCBI taxonomy): domain Eukaryota; kingdom Viridiplantae; phylum Streptophyta; class Magnoliopsida; order Zingiberales; family Zingiberaceae; genus Boesenbergia; species Boesenbergia rotunda. The sequence goes on along the minus strand of JAGFNQ010005385.1, from coordinate 466,366 downwards.
AGAACCCTAGACCCCTTCCAAGTAATCGCACGCCCAATCTCACAGGGAAGGTCCGGAGCGATCCCTAGATCAGAATACAAATGGTATCACCAAATCGAATAGCTCCAGGACATGTCAAGATTGGACGAACTCAGACTTACCAGCCGAGATGCGACACCCCACGATCACGATATAACTTGCCACAGAGGATGGAAATAATAAAGTTATCACTAGGCGAGACTTATCAGACGATGGTCGACGGAACTTGGCACAGAGGAGGAAAAGATCAAGCACGTCACGTTTCAGCTGCAGCTAGGGCACACGGACGTAGGAGAAGAGAGGGGAAAGGGGTAAAACGATTGGGTGCTGCTCGGTTGCGGCGGCTTTGGCTTCGATCGGGTAGGGAAAGAGAGACTGCGGCTAGGGCATGCGGCGGAGGAAGGTGAAGCAGCGATCGGGCTTGGGGAGGTCGGCCGAATGCGGCTTAGGTCAAGGCATATATGAGAGGGACGTTTTGCAATTTAGTCCCTCATGAGTTTCGGCTATTTGCAATCTCATCCTTATGTTTAAAATTTCTTACGCAATTGCCCTTGTAACCATTAGTTCTATTACATTTTGATCCCTAAGTTTATGTCCAAGGACTCGGAAACCCCGGAACCTATCCGATAATTCTCCGAAAATTTCCGGAACCTAATCAAAAGTGTCGGATTTAACATCGATATCTTGAAGTGGTGGTCACAGAAGGCTCAAAGCTTTCCCGTTTTCTCCGTGACCGCAAAAGAAATTTTAGCTTCTCCAGTGTCAACTGTTGCTGTGGAGCAGACGTTCAGTGCCGACGGCAACATATTAGATGAACGACGATCAACTATGTCTCCCGACTCATTGGAAGCTCAAGCATTACTTGATGATTGGACCAGAGCCGAGAAGCGAATCCAAGGAATGCAACTTTCAGAAGACGAAGTCGAAGAATTTGATACCGAAGGAACAAATACAACGGGAACGGGAGGAAATGGAAGTGCGTGAGAAAGGGTAAAAATATAAAAGAACTACGTGAGCTTTGATTCCCCTACACCCTAAGGGGATACGTAGACAACTTATATAAGTGCAAGCCTTTTTTTAATAAAATTTATTTATTTTTAATTTAATTTTTAATTTTTTTAATAGAATAATCTTGAACCGTGGTGAACCGTGAACCGGCGGTTCCGAACCGTAAACTGTAACCGGTTTGGGCGGTTAAGGTTAAGGGTCGACCTCGCACGAACCGTTGAACCAGCGGTTTCTAACCGTCGAACCGTCGATTCTGAACCGTGGTCGGGTCTACTCTTCACGCAAAGCCCTAGCCGACTTCGTCTCCCAACTCGATCTCTATTCTTTTTTTCTCCTCTGCTATCCGACGAGCGAAGCCGCTCGCCCTTCTTCCTTTCTCCGGTGATTGTTTTGGGTAAGTGCCTCTCGCCCAATCTCTGGGTTTAGGGTTGTTTGATTTCGGCTCTGATGCGAGATTATTTTTCTCGCTGTGGGTTGCCGACACCGGACAAGGGCAGAGCAAGGGTTTCCGTGATTGGATGCGCCGAATCCGTGCGAGGTGATCCTACCAATACAACAGAGGTAAGATTTGAGTTGATTAGTGTTTGTCTTGTGTGATTGTCGTTGGTTTATTGTAGATCAATAGATGGATAATCTTGTGTAGTTATGTTACTTTGCATTAGGAGTGTAGTCTCTATATGAAAGGGCTGTGATGAACGGAGGTTAATTAGCACGGAAGGATTTTTTTTGGGTGATGCTTTGCGGTTGGATCTCAAGTTTGGTTTGTGTTGCAAGTGATTAGATCTAATGTTTTGAATCGAAATTTCTGTGATAGTTGAAGTTGGGTTCCTGTGTAAGTTCTAGTGTGGTATCTCTGTTTCGAGTGAAATATAGTGTTTAAATTTCCTAATGTAATTGGTATTAATCTTCGCCAAATGTACAATATTATAAATTGATCAGAAAACATTTTGATACATTATAGGGATTGATTGTGATCGCACTTGATATTGTGGGACCTCCTTGTTATGGATACCTCAAACTAGTAGTTAACAGATTCGAGGATTAGGTTGGTAGTCGTGGTAGTTCCATTAATTTGAGGAATTTACTTAATAACCTAATTGTCACAATTAGGTTAAGAAGGAACCCATGGTTAAATTGGATTTAATTAAATAGATGGTGTAATTAGAGTGTGTCTTAACTATGTTTAATATAGTTTAGCTAATTTATTACTTGTATAAATAGCTAAACTTTATCATTGATACACGACCTTGATTCAGACGCGTTTGGTTGATCATGAGGGGGTTCTATCCGACATATACTTAATTTAAGGCGGGTACTTCTCTTTTGTGTTTTTGTAGATCATTGATTTTAAATGTATGACTTTTTATGTCTGAGTAGGACTGCTTTACCTTGTCCTTTATTGTTTTAATATCGACCATGGATATTTTCATTGCTTGACCTTCGATTTAATCATATTTTATGTTCGTATAGTCTCTTCGTTGATTTTCTATTCTGTAAAGTACCGCTTGTACGCGAGTATTTGAAAATGATCATTAAACACAACTAGGATTGTTGGCATTAGAGATACTCTATCTAATAGTTTAGTTGCATATTTTATTGATTTTTGGTACTTATTAGTTGTATCGTTGCATCATTGTTATTTGGTTGGTTGTGCATTTTGTAATCATGTACCATATCTGCACAGTTGCATGCTGACGAGTATTAACTTGCATATAGTTAAGTCGTCGTCAGTCATTTAGTTGCTCTGCCCACGCAACCACTCATCGTGGTAGTTGCTAGAGTGTGAGCAGCTGTCTTGTTACGCCACACTCGACCACTTATGCACAGTGGATGTTGGAGTTGTAGGCAAACAGTTGACACCCTCACCGTTATTTCCGAGGGATACTAAAGCTATTGGTGGCTCCCCTTTTTCTTGAGGTTTTTGGAATAGTTGGCTCCCCAACATCCTGTCTACTTAACCACATATACTAGTGGTATTCGTTAGAGTGCGTACAGTTGTCACAGCCATACCCACTCTGTCACACGGATGTGATGTGATGGCGACTTAATTGGCGTCAGGGGTGACACATGTCATTGCATCATATGCATGTATTGCATTATACATTTTCTTGTGTTTGCTGCATTTATATGAGCTATAATTGTTGCATTTGGTTGATATGCATGTATGTTTTTGATATTATGTTATCATTCAATTTTCATACATGCTTAGTTGTTCTTCTATTTTCTAGAGACTGTATATAATTGTTTCTGTTGTTTGTTATATATTTTTTTTGTTATGCCATGCATTTGTCTACTCTTATACCTATAGAGTGCCGGACTCACCACCCCCACCATCTACTTTTGTTTCAGGTGACAGATAGATGCATTGCCTGGAGCCAGGAGAGGGCCCAGTTGTCAGTTCCACCGTGTCGATTAATTTTGGAGTTTGTTTCAGGGTTTATGTTTATTTTCGTAGTTATTACTTTTCAGCACTTCCGTTGTTTTACATGTTTTCATTACTATAGTGATGTTATTAGCTCAGGGGGTTTTCGTTCTATTGTTGGTAGTTTTACTTTATTTGTTGTTGCTTATATAAACTTACTATTATTCGTTGTGGATTGAGTTTTATTTTTGAATATAAGACTCCTTTTAATTTTATCAGTCTTATTCATGTAAATTGCGTGGTTGTGGAGTTTTATTATATATTTGTGATGGTTGAGCTATCGTATGTATTGTGAGTTATGTATAAATGCCCCAACTTGTTCGTCATATAGGAAAGATATTGTCCGATTTTCGAGAAAGTATGAGCCAATGAGAGCGTGACAACGCAATCAAATCATGAAGAATAGGCAAATTTATAGACTCTCATGCTGCTTAATTACACACTAAAATATAATTGTAGCAATTAATGGAAACAAAGAAAGTAAAGAATAAGGAAAAAAACAATTGCCTGACTTTCTCATTTATCCCATGAGCTCTTCATATAACTATAACTTCACATCCTCCTCCATCTTTAAGCAGAGAGAAAAGGAAAGACAAGTGACAAAAAATGATTCGCTCACTCTCAGCGCCCCCATCAGCACGCTCCAAGACCAACACGCGAGAGATAAATCACGATGATTGGAGAGGCTAGTACACAATTGGAAGAGATATACAGGGACCAATAAATTACGCCCTGACTACCCCGAGTTTCGAACCCATACTCTTAAGTGGTAAACTTTTATGCACTAACCACTCCAACTAAGCCCGTGGGGGCAGAGAGCAAAGGAAAGACAAGTGACAATAGTCAGAGGAGGTATTAGGACAGGAAGCTTTAAAACAATAGAGATTAATTATCTTTTATTAACTTAGATTATATTATTTTATTTGCCAAGAAACACACATAGGTAGGAGTGAGTAAAAACTAAAAAAATTGAAATAACCGAACTGATCAAATTTTGAAATTCGTTTTAGTTAATTCGATTTTTATTTTTATTTTTTCAAAATTTGGTTCGATTTTCAGTTAAATCGGTTCGGTTTCGATTTTAAATTTTTTAATTCGGTTAAACCGAATAAGAATATTAATTTAGTTATTTTTTATTTAAAAATATAAATAATTAAATAAAATCTTATTTTTTAAATTAAAAATCGAATAAAGTTTTAAAATTTCGGTTAAATTGATCGAAAACTGAATTAACTAATGTTTTATCGGTTTGGTCAGTTCGATTTTTGTAAAAAATTCGATCAATGTGGTTAATTCCAAAAAAAAATTAGTTTATTTGATTTTCGATTTATTCAATTCGATTGGTTCGATTTTAACTAGTGCTACATATAAGAGAAAAACATGAAGGTATTAGAGAAAGGGAGAGGGTTCCCAAGAAGATGACATAGGGTTCTTGTTGATTGCACTGCCCTGTACAATGTAAAGGGCGTTCTTGAAAAATTTAATTTCTCACAAGTCAACTTGTAAGTTGCCACAAATTTAAAGAGACCCAGAGGGGATATTATGATCATTTAATCATCTGTATTATTTAAATGAGACGGGATAATTAGTATGATTCTAATAAATTAGGATGGCTTATTTAGTTAAGTATCATATTTTATGATAGTTAAACTTGTGTCTTTTATTATAAGACCTTGATTGGGCACAGATTAGCTGGACGGAGGTTCTCTTCATTTCGAGCATCTCCATTTTATACGGGTACTTCTCCTTTGTATTCTTATAGATCATTGATTTTAAATGCATGGTTATTTGATTTCTGAGTAGGACTGCTTTACCTTGTCCTTTATTTTTTTTATATCGTCCGTTGATACCTTCTTTGCTTGATCTTCGAGTTAATTATATTTTATATCTATACAATCTCACCGTTGATTTTCTATTATGTAAAGTATCGTTTATACGCGAGTATTTAGAAATGATCATTAAATACAACCACGATTGATTGACATTAGAGATACCCTACATAGTAGTTTAGTTGCATATTTGATGATTTTGGGTACTTATTGATTGTATCATTGCATCATTGTTATTTGGTTTACTGTGCATTTAGTATCATGCACCATATCTACATAATTGTATATTGACGAGTATTGGCTTCCATATGGTTAAGTTGTCGTCGGTTATTTAGTTGCTCTGTCCACTCAACCACTCATCGTGGTAGTTGCTAGATTGCGAGCAACTACCCTATTATGTCACACTCGACTACTCATGGATAGTGGATGTTGGAGTTGTAGGCAAGCAGTTGACACACTCATCGTTGTTTTTGAGAGATACCGGAGCTGTTGATGACTCCCCATTTTTCTTGGGGTTTTGGAGTAATTGACTCTCCAACATCCTGTCCACTCAACTACATGTACTAGTGGTATTCGTTGGAGTGCATATAGTTGTCACAACCCTATCCACTCGGCCACACATGTTATGTGATGACGGCTTGACTGAAGTCAAGGGTGACACATGTTATTGCATCATGTGCATTTATTGTATTTTACATTTTCTTGTATTTGTTGTATTTATATGAGCTATGATTGCTGCATTTGATTGACATGCATGTATATTTGATATTCTGTTATCATTCTGTTTCATAAATACCTAGTTGTTATTCTTTTTTTTAGAGACTGTATACATGTTGTTTCTTTTGCTCGATATACCTTTTTATTATGCTATGCACTTATCTACTCTTATGCCCGCAGAGTCTGTCCGGACTCATCACCCCCACCATTTACTTTTGTTTCAGGTAGCAGATAGGTGCATTACCTGGAGCCAGGAGAGGATCCATTTGTCAGTCCCACTGTGTCGATTCATTTTGAAGTTTGTTTTAGTGTTTAGTTTATTTTCCGTAGTTACTACATTTATGCAGTTTCATTATTTCCGCATTTTCGTTGTTAGAGTGATATTACTAATTCAGGGGTTTTATGTTTTATTATTTAGCAGTTTTAATTTGTTCATTCATGCTTATATGAACTTATTATTAATTGTCGTGGATTGAGTTTTATTTATGGATATAGACTCTCTTTTATATCTATCTTTTATATCGATATTAACTGCGTGGTTGTGAGTTTATTTTGTATTTGTGATGGCTGAGTCATCGTATGTGTGAGAGTTATATATAAATGCCCCAACTTGTCCGTCGTACAGGGGAGATGCTGCCTGATTTTCGAGCAAGCATGAGTCTCTGGGGTGTGACATGTACCTATATTCGCGTGTTGGTGTAATTTTATCACACCAATACTTTGCTCTACTTCATTATATGTCATATTTGATGATGATGAGGAAATTTTAACGATGAACTTTATTTCATCTTCATTTAATTTTTATTTATCAATTTAAAATTTTGGTAATTTTTTTGATTTGGTGCGAACGGTGGAATGAGCTTTTAGTTAGTTATCTCTTTTCGAATGGTTGATTTTCTATTATTTATGCTAGTGCATATATGAATATTATGAGGGTTTTTACCAAAGGATATAATGATCTGTTGGAGGAAATTCTGAGATTTTACACTAAATTGAAATTATAAAATTAATTCTAACTTATCTCTGTTGAGTGGCCCGAGCTCCAAACTGCAGTCTACAATCTCCCGAGCGTAATGGCAGAGTGAGCTCTCGAGTGGCCGCGTGAGCTCCCGAGCGGACGACCGAGTGAGCTTCCGAGCGGTATTGCCGAGTGACCGAGCGAGCTCCCGAGAGGAAGGCCGAGTGAGCTCCCGAGCGGTATCGCCGAGTGACCGAGCGAGCTCCCGAGTGGAAGGCCAAGCGAGCTCCTGAGCTGCGAGCGAGGTTCGAGTGGAAAACTCCCGACCCGAGCAGTTTTCCCGAGTGAGCTCCGAGCGGCGGAGTGAAGTTCCGAGCGACCGAGCGGAATTCCCGAACTGGAATTCCCGAGTGGAGTTTCCCGACTGGGATCTCCCGAGTAGTGGTCGGACGTCTCTCGACCGGGAAGTTGCTGAGGCCTGCGCAGCGCAGTTTCCTTGAAACAGATTCGTCCTCCTCCGGCGGTGCTTCGAGGCTCAGATGGACTTCTGTCTCTCAGGATACAACAGCAGACCACGGGGACAACGGAGCACACGTTGCTCGTGGCGAACTGAGGATGTACCTGACTGCTATCAGCGGAGCGGAGGTCGGGAACGAGGTGGAGTCAGAGCGGAGGAGAATTTATCTGTGTCTGTCTCTATTTTGCTCTCGGTCAACCCCTTTATATAGGCTCAGACCCCCGCAGGAGTAAATGACGAATTAATCGTCATTTACTGCCATTTACCCGACCAGATCCAAACGTCTGGGGGTTACTGATCTCGCATTAATCAAATTTAATGCATCAGTTACATTTGAGCAAAAATCAATTTGGCAAAATGTTGGTTTATCTGCTTGGACAAATTTTGCCCCGACCGGTCGGACATTCGACGTGCGCTGGTCGTGCACGCACACGAGTTCACTTGGTTCAGTACAAATCCAGACCCTGGATTTGCGCCCCCCTGCGCACCCACGCGTGAGAGAGAGCCTCTCCCCTAGCATTGTTCACAACTACCATGCTTGTGATACAATATAAACCAAATATTTTACCTTAAAACTCCCAATGTGAGACTAAGGTTCCACTCACAAGGGAGTCCCTTTATTCTTCTCCTCACATTCCATTCAATGGAAAATTCCAATATGGAATTAAAGTCCCACCACCTTACTTTCTATTCACAATAGATACCCAAGGTATCTAACATGATCAATTTAACATATTTTTCTCACTTATTGTTTATCCAAAAATGATTTAAAAAATAACATAATTATCTTTTATAAGTTTTTTCATATCTATCTTTTATAGGTTTTCTCACTAACTTTTGGTCAAAAGGTTAAATATTATTTTTTAAATAAAGGATCAAATGTTATTGGATAGAAAATATGCCAGTAAAATATGATTTGATAGAAAATAAAAATATTAAATATAAAAGTTAAATGTATCTCAATAGAAAATACTCAAGATTTAAAATTATTTACTCCTTTTAAAATAATCAAGAGTTCTTTGTTTGTTGGCAATATAATTAATTTATATGTTGATATTCATGATGATCAGCATGCACGATTACGCGATCATATAATTTCCCTCTAGAACGATTTTCTCGGGCGGCAAAAATAAAATAGAGAAAAAAATTAAGAAAAGGAATTTCCATGCCCAACATCTGGCGCTGCCAAACAAGAACAAAGTTGGCAAGCAACGTCAAACGAACAAGAATCCCAACAGAAATTCATCATCAGCCTCGTCTCCTTGTGAATTGTGATCTCCGTCTTCCTCGCTCCTCCGCTCAACTTGGTGTTTTGCAGAACCCAACGTGGCCTCCACTCATCACTTCAACATCCCTCAATCCCCGCCTCGCCTCTCCTCTCAAAAATGACGTTTTCCTATAAATTCCCACCATTCCCCTCCCTTCCTCCTCAGGTCTGCAGCTGCAGGAGCAAAGGAGAAACCGAATCCCTTCCAAAGCTCCCACCTTTCTCGTCTCCTCCCCAATTCGAGCTCCCGGCTCGCCGCCGCAGCAGTCAATGGAGATGAGGAAGATCGCCTGCGCCGCTCTCATCGTCGCGGCCGCCGCCACCACCTCCCTCGCAGCCGAGGCTCCTGCCCCTGGCCCAGCCAGCGCCTCCTTCGCGGTCAGTCCCGCTGTCGGAGCCGCCATCGGCGCCTCCGTCCTCTCCTTATTTGCCTTCTACCTGCAATAACCTCAGCGGTCGAGAAGCAGCGGCCGTCGCCGGGGGCACTTATTGTTCGTGGTTTTGCGTTAATTCTTTCCTTACTTCGTGTTGTGTTCGTTTCTATGGATTGATTTGATTGTGAGACTGTGAATCATTTCAAATGGGATATAAAAAAAAAAGAATCTTTATGGGTTACTTTGTTTCATCATGTTGTTATCGCTTGAATGGTGTGCGCATAAAGGCCCATGAGCTAAATCAACTTTTATTGGGTCGATACACTACCTACAAGCAATGGTTTGCTATTTTCACTTCTTCTGAACCTCGCCACAAGGCCGGCTCAAGTCTATATAGGTCCTAGACGAACAAAAAATTAATTAGGTCTTCAATATTATTTTAAAAAAATTCTACTCGTCTTATTTCATTCCAACTTTCAATTGACAACTGACTTTGTCAAACATAAATATATGTTTAATATTATTTTAAAAAAATTTTAGTCGTCTTTTTTCATTCCGACTTATAATTGACAACCGACTTGGTCAAACAAAAATGTATTCAAAATTATTTAAAAAGTAAGAAAAATAAAAAAATACCTCTAATTACTCAAATTAAAGATGAAGATAACAATCCTTACAAAAAAAAATAAATAATATGAAATAATAAAAAAAATCATGTTTCCATCCTCAACTCATCCTCACCGTAAATCATAGAAAATAAATAAATACATATACAAAATGATAAAACTCAATATAATTTTTTGAAAATAAAGATCGATGAAACTAGTGATTATCATTTATTAAAAACTAAATAAGTCATTTTAGACACCGAACAAAAGAAAAAATAAATCATATTTTTTATCATCTAAACCAAAATAATTGTAAATGATAGAATAGAAATAAAAGGGAAATCAAAAAAATTATTTTTGTAAATACATATAAATAAAAGTTAAACTTAATGTCTATTAAGAAAGCGAAATGACAAAGATATCTAACTAACTATTGCTCAAAAATAATAAAATCTTCTATTTCAATTGAATACAATATGAATGAATCCCTTAATATTTGAACTTAATCACTCAAGGAGCATAGTAGCACCAACCGGATCAACGTGATAGCGTTAGGTGTAATTTCTCTTTCCCAATATTAACGAGCGAGAGAAGTATAAAGTGGAGGAGTTAGTCAAGGGAAGAGGGGGAATTCGAAAAATACTAATAATTTTATTTTGCATTGTATGGATAAAATTTTTTTTAATTCATGTTCTTATCAATCAGAAGAGAAGTGTCACTAACAAAAAAATAAATGTAATAAGAGAAGACTAAGGTTGAAAGATGATCCTATCGATAAGCGAAGATCAGTTCTCGCTCGACTGACTCGGTCTGACCAAGACGACCCGGTCTGCTGTAGTAGGTGGGTCGGACTCCGGCTCAAGTGCGGATCAGATACCACTCACTCGGGTCGGACCACAATGGAGCGCTCAAAATGGAGTTAAGGTTGCAAATGACAGTAATTCCCTCTTTGGAGCCCCAAAGGGGGTTTATATAGGGGAGGGGAAGCCCTCTGACTTGTCAGAGTTGTCTTGTCTCATTAAGGATGAGTCAGTTGGAAGTCTGAGCTAATGACAGCTTTAGTTGCCTTGTGAGATTGCCACAACCGCCTGACAATCTGTCCAATTTATCTCCTCTGATTCCCATTGATATTTGGTGGCTCTGTCAGGTCATGATTATGTCAAAAATCCACTTCTGACAATGGAGAGATTCAGATGATCTTTACTGCTGTTGCGACCCTTCACTCACTCTGGGTCGACCACCCTGGGTTTGTCACTCTGGGTCAGCCACCCTGGGTCGGTAACTCTGGGTCGACCACCCTGGGTTTGTCACTCTAGGTCGGCCACTTTGGGTCGACCACCCTGGGTCGACCACCCTGGATCTGTCACTCTCGGTCGGGCACCCTGGGTCTGTCACTCTGGGTCGGCCACCTTGAGTCGGGCACCCAGGGTCTGTCACTCTGGGTCGGCCACCCTGGGTCGACCACCCTGGGTCGGCCACCCTGGATCGACCATCCTGGGTCGGCCACTCCGGGTAACCCCGACCGGGAGACCCTGCTTGGGAGGTTTATTGCTTACCGAACACTCATGAAGAGATCCGACAAAATACTTCTGCTTTATCCCGACTAAACTTTCCTGACCGGTGATCCCCGACCGCTAAAGTTCTCGGCCGGGAACGTCTGCTCGGGTGCCACTGATTGGGCCCCGTCTCAAGTTGCTTCGAATCCTGATCCTCTCAACCAGATCAGTATCTAGCGCACTAATCCGATACTGTACCCGACCCACTTCGTCTGACCCAGACCCAATCCGACCGGGCCCCTAATCAGCTCCAAAAACTTACCCTACCAGATCACACAAGCCTCCCCTTCAAGTCTAGTCGAAGGAGGCGTCAAGTCCGAATGACTAGGTTGCTTACCCGGTCGGATAAACCCTACTTTCGCACCCCTGACCCTCATTACGGCCTCAAGATCTTTATCCTTAAATGTCGAGTCCCCTGTCAAGTCAGCCATCAATGCATCTGCCATGCGTTTATCTCCCCGGATCATATATCTCCCTTTCAAGTCTAGTCGAAGGAGGCGCGAGTCTGACTGACTAGACTAAATCTAGTGGTTTAACTTATTCCACCCGTACTTTCCAACCGGGAATTTGGTTGGAATGAATCTCTTTTGATAGAGGCACAACCAATCAGAAGTTACGGGTTGGATTTTACCCAGTTAATCAGTATTTCATGCCTCGGAATGTCGCCGCTAGAGTATTTAGTTATATCAAGTGAGCAATTGGATCGTGTTAGATGAGTGACAAATCTGTGTATGGCAAACAACTAAGCATTTTTGCCGAACCAAACAAATGGTTGCGAGTGCCATGCATGTGGCATAGAGTCGAGTAAACGACTGAGCAATGGCTGAGTAAGTAAGCAACTGAGTAGAGTGACTAATTGCCTGGCAGGTGGCAGAGCCGAATGACGGAGTGCCGAGCAGATGGCATAGCAGAGTGGTTGAGTAGCTGAGTGCCGAGCAGAGCGGTTGAGTAGCTGAGTGTCGAGCAGAGCGGCTGAGTAGCTGAGTGTCAAGCAGAGCGGCTGAGTAGCTGAGTGCCGAGCAGAGCGACTGAGTAGCTGAGTGCCGAGCAGAACGGCTAGGTAGCTGAGTGCCGAGCAGAGCGGCTAGGTAGCTGAGTGCCGAGCAGAGCGGCTAAGTGCCGAGCAGAGCGACTGAGTGCCGAGCAGAGCGACTAGGTAGCTGAGGCGTGTGAGCAATCACCTTTATAACTGGCTGAAGAGCAGCTGAGTGCTGAGCAGAGCGACTGAGTAGCTGAGTCGTGTGAGCAATCACCTTTATAACTTGCTGAAGAGCAAGTGTCTCAATGCCGCTTGGGAGACCTTATGGAGTGTGGGTAGCCACGTCCGGTCTGTAGCGAGGTCAGTGGTTGTGTGGGAGCATGCCCACTTATAACTTGCAAGAGCAAGAATCTGGACACCGTCTGGTTTACTCGACCGAACGTGGACCGTCACGCCAGGCCGGGCCCGATCGAACGTGGAGCGCCACGCCCAATCGGCACCGAGTCCGGTGGGTGCGTGAGAGCATGCCCACTTATAACTTGCAAGAGCAAGAGTCTGGACACCGTCTAGCTTACCCTGACCGAACGTGGAGCGCCATACCAGGCCGGGCCCGATCGAACGTGGAGCGCCACGCCCGATCGGCACCGAGTTTGGTGGGTGCGTGGGAGCATGCCCACTTATAACTTGAAAGAGCAAGAGTCTGGACACCGTCTGGCTTACCCTGACCGAACGTGGACCACCACGCCAGGCCGGGCCCGATCGAACGTGGGTCGCCACGCCTGATCGGCACCGAGTCTGATGGATGCGTGGGAGCATGCTCACTTATAACTTGCAAGAGCAAGAGTTTGGACACCGTCTGGCTTACCCTAACCGAGCGTGGAGCGCCACCCAAGGCCGGGCCCAATCGAACGTGGAGCGCCACGCCTGATCGGCACCGAGTTCGATGGGTGCGTGGGAGCATGCCCACATATAACTCGCCTGAGCGAGAGTTTGGACCTGTATCTTTCAGATATCTTGAGTTTTCACTATCATACTCATGTGATACAATTACAGTGGTTACTCAACTCAACTTTCCTCACGATACAATTTTAAGTGTATTGCATTCCAAGACCTTCCCAGCTTCTTTCCTTGGGCATCTTGCAAATAATAAGCTCCCGACCCCAACCTCTCGATCACCAGGGAGAGTTCTCCCCATTGGGGCTTCAACTTGCTCACCTCCCCTACTGGTTTGACTCTCTTTCACACACGGTCGTCGACTTAGAAACTCTAGGGTATGCCCTCTGGATTACATCTTCGCTGCATCCTTTGCCGGTAAGCAATCATTCGGACCGATGCCCGATCCTGAATCTCCTCGATCAGGTCCAGCTCTAGACGTCTCTTCGCCTGCCACAACAGCAAATTCACCTTCGTCCTTTTCGATCAGCGAGGAACTCTGATAACTCACGATCGCCGAGCCTGCGAAGGAGCAGACTCCTTCACTAGTGGTCATATAATTTCCCTCTAGAATGATTTTCTCGGGCGGCAAAAATAAAATAGAAAAAAAAAGAAAAGGAATTTCCATGCCCAACATCTGGCGCTGCCAAACAAGAACAAGAATCACAACAGAAATTCATCATCAGCCTCGTCTCCTTGTGAATTGTGATCTCCGTCTTCCTCGCTCCTCCGCTCAACTTGGCGTTTTGCAGAACCCGACGTGGCCTCCACTAATCACTTCAACATATCCCTCAATCCCCGCCTCGCCTCTCCTCTCAAAAATGGCGTTTTCCTATAAATTCCCACCATTCCCCTCCCTTCCTCCTCAGGTCTGCAGCTGCAGGAGCAAAGGAGAAACCGAATCCCTTCCAAAGCTCCCACCTTTCCCGTCTCCTCCCCAATTCGAGCTCCCGGCTAGCCGCCGACGCAGTCGATGGAGATGAGGAAGATCGCCTGCGCCGCTCTCATCGTCGCGGGCGCCGCCACCACAGCCCTCGCAGCCGAGGCTCCTGCCCCTGGCCCAGCCAGCGCCTCCTTCGCGGTCAGCCCCGCCGTCGGAACCGCCATCGGCGCCTCCGTCCTCTCCTTCTTTGCCTTCTACCTGCAGTAACCTCAGCGGTCGAGAAGCAGCGGCTGTCGCCGGGGGCACTTATTGTTGGTGGTTTTGCGTTAATTCTTTCCTTACTTCGTGTTGTGTTCGTTTCTATGGATTGATTTGATTGTGAGACTGTGAATCATTTCAAATGGGATAAAAAAAAAGGAATCTTTATCGGTTGCTTTGTTTCATCTTGTTGTTATCGCTTGAATGGTGCGCGCATGAAGGCCCATGGCCTAATTCAACTTTAATTGGCTCGATACACTACCTAAAAGCAATGGTTTGCAATTCTCACTTCTTCTAAACCTCGCCACAAGGCCGGCTCGGCCTATTTAAGGTCCTAGATGAAAAAAATAGGTGTTTAATTTTATTTTAAAAAAATTTTACTCGTCATTTTTAATCCGACTTGCAATTGACAACCGACTTTGTCAAACAAAATATATTCAAAATTATTTAAAAAGTAAGAAAAATAAAAAAATATGTCTAATTACTCACGTCTAAATACTCAAATTAAAGATGAAGATAGCAATCCTTATAAAAAAAAAAAGGAATGAATGAAATAAGATAATAATAGAAAAAATCATGTTTTCATCCTCAATTCACCGTAACCGCAAATCACAAAAAATAAATAAAAAAAATACATATACAAAATGATAAAACTCAATATAATTTTTTGAAAATAAAGATCGATGAAACTAGTCATTATCATTTATTAAAAACTAAATAAGTCATTTTAGACACCGAATAAAAGAAAAAAAATCATATTTTTCATCATCTAAATCAAAATAGTTGTAAATGATAGAATAGAAATAAAAGAAAAATCAAAAAATTTATTTATGTAAATATATATAAATAAAAGCTAAACTTAATGTCTATTAAGGAAGCGAAATGACAAAAATATTTAACTCACTATTGCTCAAAAATAATAAAATCTTCTATTTCAATCGAATATAATATGGATGAATCCCTTAATATTTGAACTTAATCAAGCAAGGAGCATAGTAGCACTAACCGGATCAACGTGATAGCGTTAGATGCAATTTTTCTTTCCCAATATTGACGAGCGAGAGAAGTATAAAGGGGAGGAGTTAGTCAAGGGAAGAGGGGGAATTCGAAAAAATACTAATAATTTTATTTTGCATTGTATGAATAAAAATTTTTCTAATTCATGTTCTTAGCAATCAGAAGTGAAGTGTCACTAACAAAAAAATAAATGTAATAAGAGAAGACTAAGGTTGAAAGATGATCCTATCGACAAGCGAAGATCAGTTCTCGCTCGACTGACTCAGTCTGACCAAGATGACCCGGTCTGCTGTAGTAGGTGGGTCGGACTCGGGCTCAACTTCGGATCAGATACCACTCACTCGGGTCGGACCACAATAGAGCGCTCAAATGGAGTTAAGGTTGCAAATGACAACAATCCCCTCTTTGGAGCCCCAAAGAGGGTTTATATAAGGGAGGGGAAGCCCTCTGACTTGTCAGAGTTGTCTAGTCTCATTAAGGATGGGTCAGTTGGCAGACTAAGCTAATGGCAGCTTTAGTTGCCTTGTGAGATTGTCACAACCGCCTGACAATCTATCCAATTTATCTCCTCTGATTCCCATTGATATTTGGTGGCTCTGTCACGTCGTCAAAAATCCACTTTTGACAATGGGGAGATTCAGATGATCTTTACTGCTGTTGCGACCCTTCACTCACTCTGGGTCGGCCACCCTGGGTCTGTCACTCTAGGTCAGCCACCCTGGATCGGCCACCTTGGGTCTATCACTCTGGGTCGGTCACCCTGGGTCGGTCACCCTGGGTCTGTCACTCTGGGTCGGCCACTCTGGGTCGACCACCCTGGGTCGGGCACCCTGGATCTGTCACTCTGGGTCGGCCACCGGCCACTCAGGGTCGGCCACCCTGGGATCGACCACCCTGGGGCGCTACTCCGGGTAACCCCGACCGGGAGACCCTGCCTGGGAGGTCTATTGCTTACCGAACACTCATGAAGAGATCCGACAAAACGCCTCTGCTTTATCCCGACTAAACTTTCCCGACCGGTGATCCCCGACCGCTAAAGTTCTCGGTCGGGAACGTCTGATCGGGTGCCACTGATTGGGCCCCGTCTCAAGTTGCTTTGAATCCTAATCCTCTTAGCCAGATCAGTATCTAGCGCACTAATCTGATACTGAACCTGACCCACTTCGTTTGACCCATACCCAATCCGACTGGGCCCCAAATCAGCTTCAAAAACTTACCCGACCAGATCACACAAGCCTCCCCTTCAAGTCTAGTCGAAGGAGGCGTCAAGTCCGACTGACTAGGTTGCTTATCCGGTCGAATAAACCCTACTTTCGCACCCCTGACCCTCATTACGGCCTCAAGATCTTTATCCTTAAATGCCGAGTCCCCTGTCAAGTCAGCCATCAATGCATCTGCCACGCGTTTATCTCACCGGATCACATATCTCCCCTTCAAGTCTAGTCGATGGAGGCGCGAGTCTGACTGACTAGACTAAATCTAGTGGTTTAACTTATTCCACCCGTACTTTCCATCCTGGAATTAGGTTTGAATGGATCTCTTGTGATAGAAGCACAACCAATCAGAAGTTACGGGTTGGATTTTACCCAGTTAATCAGTATTTCATCCCTCGGAATGTCGCCGCTAGAGTATTTAGTTATATCAACCGAGCAATTGGGCCGTGTTGGATGAGTGACAAATCTGTGTATGGCAAACAACTAAGCATTTTTGCCGAACCAAACAAATGGTTGCGGGTGCCATGCATGTGGCATAGAGCCGAGTAAATGACTGAGCAATGGCTGAGTAGGCAAGCAACTGAGTAGAGTGACTAATTGCCTGGCAGGTGGCAGAGCCGAATGACGGAGTGCCGAGCAGATGGCATAGCAGAGTGGTTGAGTAGCTGAGTGCCGAGCAGAGCGGCTGAGTAGCTGAGTGCCGAGCAGAACGGCTAGGTAGCTGAGTGCCAAGCAGAGCGGCTAGGTAGCTAAGTGCCGAGCAAAGCGGCTGAGTGCCGAGCAGAGCGACTGAGTGCCGAGCAAAGCGACTAGGTAGCTGAGGCGTGTGAGCAATCACCTTTATAACTTGCTGAAGAGCAAGTGTCTCACTGCCGCTTGGGAGACCTTAATGGAGAGTGGGCAGCCATGTCCGGTCTGCCGCGAGGTCAGTGGTTGAGTGCCGAGCAGAACGGCTAGGTAGCTGAGTGCCAAGCAGAACGGCTAGGTAGCCGAGTGCCGAGCAGAGTGGCTGAGTGTTGAGCAGAGCGGCTAGGTAGCTGAGTGCCGAGCAGAGCGGCTGAGTAGCTGAGTCGTGTGAGCAATCACCTTTATAACTTGCTGAAGAGCAAGCGTCTCAATGCCGCTTGGGAGACCTTAATGGAGCGTGGGCAGCCACGTTCAGTCTGTCGCGAGGTCAGTGGTTGTGTGGGAGCATGCCCACTTATAACTTGTAAGAGCAAGAGTCTGGACACCGTCTGGTTTACCCGACCGAACGTGGAGCGCCACGCCAGGCCGGGCCCGATCGAACGTGGAGCGCCACGCCCGATCAGCACCGAGTCCGGTGGGTGCGTGGGAGCATGCCTCCTTATAACTTGCAAGAGCAAGAGTCTGGACACCGTTTAGCTTACCCTGACCGAACGTGAAGCGCCACGCCAGGCCGGGCCCGATCGAACGTGGAGTGCCACGCCCGATCAGCACCGAGTCCGGTGGGTGCGTGGGAGCATGCCCACTTATAACTTGCAAGAGCAAGAGTCTGGACATTGTCTGGCTTACCCTGACCGAACGTGAAGCGCCACGCCAGGCCGGGCCCGATCGAACGTGGAGCGCCACGCCCGATCGGCTCCGAGTTCGGTGGGTGCGTGGGAGCATGCCCACTTATAACTTGCAAGAGCAAGAGTTTGGATACCGTCTGGCTTACCCTAACCGAGCGTGGAGCGCCACGCAAGGTCGGGCCCAATCGAACGTGGAGCGCCAGGCCCGATCGACACCGAGTCCGATGGGTGCGTGGGAGCATGCCCACTTAACTCGCCCGAGCGACAGTCTGGACCTACATCTTTCAGATATCTTGAGTTTTCACTATCATACTCATGTGATACAATTACAGGGGTCACTCAACTCAATTTTCCTCACGATACAATTTTAAGTGTGTTGCATTCCAAGCCCTTCCCAACTTCTTTCCTTGGGCATCTTGCAAATAATAAGCTTCCGACCCCAACCTCTCGATCACCAGGGAGAGTTCTCCCCATTGGGGCTTCAACTTGCTCACCTCCCCTACTGGTTTGACTTTCTTCCATATACGGTCGCCGACTTGGAAACTCCAGGGTATGACCTCTGGATTACATCTTCGCTGCATCTTTTACCGGTAAGCAGTCATTCGGACCGATGTCCGATCCTGAATCTTCTCAATCAAATCATGCTCTAGACGCCTCTTCGCCTGCCACAACAGCAGATTCGCCTTCGTCCTTTTCGATCAGCGAGGAACTCCGATAATTTACGATCGCCGAGCCTGCGAAGGAGCAGGCTCCTTCACTGGTGGTCAGATAATTTCCCTCTAGAATGATTTTCTCGGGCGGCAAAAATAAAATAGAAAGAAAAAAAAGAAAAGGAATTTCCATGCCCAACATCTGGCGCTGCCAAACAAGAACAAAGTTGGCAAGCAACGTCAAACGAACAAGAATCACAACAGAAATTCATCATCAGCCTCGTCTCCTTGTGAATTGTGATCTCCGTCTTCCTCGCTCCTCCGCTCAACTTGGCGTTTTTGCAGAACCCGACGTGGCCTCCGCTCATCACTTCAACATCCCTCAATCCCCGCCTCGCCTCTCCTCTCAAAAATGGCGTTTTCCTATAAATTCCCACCATTCCCCTCCCTTCCTCCTCAGGTCTGCAACTGCAGGAGAAAAGGAGAAACCGAATCCCTTCCAAAGCTCCCATCTTTCCCGTCTCCTCCCCTATTCGAGCTCCCAGCTTGCCGCGCCGCAGCAGTCAATGGAGATGAGGAAGATCGCCTGCGCCGCTCTCATCGTCGCGGCCGCCGCCACCACCGCCCTCGCCGCCGAGGCTCCTGCCCTTGGCCCAGCCAGCGCCTCCTTCGCGGTCAGCCCCGCCGTCAGAGCCGCCGTCGGCGCCTCCGTCCTCTCCTTCTTTGCCTTCTACCTGCAATAACCTCAGCGGTCGAGAAGCAGCGGCCGTCGCCGGGGGGCACTTATTGTTCGTGGTTTTGCGTTAATTCTTTCCTTATTTCGTGTTAGTTTCTATGGATTGATTTGATTGTGAGACTGTGAATCATTTCAAATGGGATAAAAAAAAAGGAATCTTTATCGGTTGCTTTGTTTCATCTTGTTGTCATCGCTTGAATGGTGTGCGCATGAAGGCCCATCGCCAAATTCAACTACGAATAATGATTGAGAGAGTGAAAATGAAAAAATAAAAATTATAGTGAATAATGTGACACTTTACATACACGATTTTCGATGAGTTCATCGTGCCCCCATGATATAGTTTAATTCGGGGCGGCGGCCGAAGGTCGGCGATGGTGTCCAAGCGATAATCGAACGTGTGCATGTAAAGTACCACGTCATGCCACATCATTTACTATGGTTTTCGCTCATCCATTTTCACTCTCCCTATCATTGCTCTTCAACTAAATTGGGTCGATACACTACCTAAAACAATGGTGTGCAATTTTCACTTCTTCTAAACCTCGCCACGAGGCCGGCTCAAGCCTATTTAAGATCCTAGAGAAAAAAAATGTGTTTAATATTATTAAAAAAAATTTACTCGTGCTTTTTCATTCCGATTTGCAATTGACAACCGACTTGGTCAAACATAAATATATTCAAAATTATTTAAAAAATAAGAAAAATAAAAAAAAAATACGTCTAATTACTCAAATTAAAGATGAAGATAACAATCCTTACAAAAAAAAAGGAATAAATAATATGAAATAATAATAAAAAAATCATGTTTCTATCCTCAACTCATCCTCACCGTAAATCATAGAAAATAAATAAATACATATACAAAATGATAAAACTTATTATAATTTTTTGAAAATAAAGAACGATGAAACTAGTCATTATCATTTATTAAAAACTAAATAAGTCATTTTAGACACCGAACAAAAGAAAAAATAAATCATATTTTTTATTACCTAAACCAAAATTGTTGTAAATGATAGAATAGGAATAAAAGGAAAATCAAAAAATTTATTTATGTAAATACATATAAATAAAAGCTAAACTTAATGTGTATTAAAAAAGCGAAATGACAAAAATATTTAACTCACTATTGCTCAAAAATAAGAAAATCTTCTATTTCAATCAAATACAATATGGATGAATCCCTTAATATTTGAACTTAATCAAGCAAAGAGCATAGTAGCACCAACCGGATCAACGTGATAGCATTAGGTGCAATTTCTCTTTCCCAATATTAACGAGCGAGAGAAATATAAAGTGGAGGAGTTAGTCAAGGGAAGAGGGGGAATTCGAAAAAATACTAATAATTTTATTTTGTATTGTATGGATTAAAAAATTTCTAATTCATGTTATTATCAATCAGAAGAGAAGTGTCACTAACAAAAAAAATAAATGTAATAAGAAAAGACTAAGGTTGAAAGATATTGAAGAGGAATACATTATATCTTATAAAATAACTTACATAATAAAAATTAAATTTAAATATTAAAATTAGAGCCCTTATAATTTTATCCATTGAAACTTTAATAAGAATTTTATAAAATTTATAGTTTTAACTACGTAGATTTTTTATGAGGATTTTTTTTCTTATTGGAACCACTCTTCTAGATTTTAGGTCTTTTCGAACCAAAAAAAAAAACATATATGAACTTGAGTTACAATCGGAGTTTGAAATCAATTGGGAAGTTTTTTTTTTTTTTTTTTTGGGTTAGATCCTATTTTTTTCATTCCTTTAAAATATATAATAAAAATATATTTAATATATAAAAATAAAAGACCAGTAAATCAAAAATTGAGGCCCGGCCTAGGCGGCCCTGCCTCGCCGCCTTCATCCGAATCCTCCTCTACTCGACAACCACGCCGTCATCCCCCACTGCTCGGAGTCCACGGTGGTCGATGCGCGCCGGTGGTCCCTGGAGATTGGTTCTGCCACAACGCCAATCCCCACGGCCTGAGCGCGTCGGAGTGCCAGAAGGGGTGAACCGCCTCGCGGTGATCTAAGCCTTCGCCCGGAAGGTGGATTGTCACTTCGACTTGAGTTTCATCGTCAAAGTGATGCAGGTCATAGAGATGATCCGCAAGTATTGAAGGCCGAATCTTCTTCCGCATCCACTTCTTGCCGATCTCTTGCCCAGCTTCGATCTACAAGCGAAAAACATAAACAAAATGGTGAGGCCTATTGTCCTTCTTGGATTCAATTGATTCACAATTTGTATAAGAAAATTTAAGTTATTCGATCCGATTCCGTTTCAATATCTGTTCAAATGAATCGTGATTTAATCGTTACATCCAAAATGGATCTTAATTTGAGTTTTCCTATGTGCTCTAAATCTCTGCATTAGAACTACTTGTGAAACCCTAGATTAGGCTGATATGTTGTATAATCTGTAACAAAAAGTCATCAATGATAGAACTTTAGCACCTAATCTTGCATTTTCATTGACACTTGGCATAGACGGGTAAAGTGTTTTTTTTTTCGTATCTTGTCTTTCCATCCAGTTATTCATCCCTTGATCAACTCCTTTCAAACCCATACCAGGAGTTTGAACCTGTCAGCCCCTTGCAACACTGTTTTTCCGGTTTGAATTGTTCACAACTCCAATTCTATACACTGGTCTGAACAGTATAACACCGTCGGATTATCTGGTTGAGTTGTTCATAAATTCGATTCCACTGAAATGCATTCATGGTTTCAACTGGACTGTATTGGTTTGTGATACTCGGTTTAACCGATTGAACTACTTGATATAATCGAGTTTTAAAACCATTGCGTTATCAAGACAACAACTGTCTTCTCTTACAAAGTCCGTAGTTCTTGAACACTGTGCATGATCCGGATGATTTATGTATTATATTATAAATACTTGAGAGTGGTATTAGTATATTCAGGTTACTTAAATTTCAGTTAACAATATATTCTTATCAGTGAAATGAATATTGGATATTTATATTAGTACACAAAATTCTTGTGTCCCTTTAACATTTCCCCACGAGTAAGTAATGAGTATAATGTATAATGCTCAGCTGAATTTGTTGATAAGCACCATAAACCTTTACCCTTCAATTTAACAAATTCGCTGAACACTATCTTATGATATGATTTATTGATTTTCATGCAAAATTAAGTTGTTTGGGTTTCTTTGTACTAATGGTGCGTAAATATTCTGAATGCGTATGCAAGATGATCTTGGTCTAATTGACACAAATTGGTTTACAAATTGATCTCCAAATTAGCTTGTTGCATGAATTCTCTCAATATTGATTTGTTTAGGAAAAAAAAATAAATAAATATTGATTTGTTTAGGGGCCGATGGCTTGGTTGTTGTTGATGTATTGATTTGTTTAGGGTCTTTTCACACAAAATGTTTATTTTGTGTCCCTCACACCTTAATAGTGCATAAATATAGGTGAATGCCCATGCCGACTGATTTTTGAACTACTTAGGTTTATTTGACACAAAATAGTTCATAAGCTTATTTGAAAATTTAGTTTTGAATCAACTTGTGACATGAATATCACTCAAAATTGACTAGTTTGAGTTCGTTGCACTTAAAATGTTTATTTTTGAGATTCACATCTTCATGGTGCATAAAATTAAGAGTTTGCCCAAGCAAGTTGGTTCCAAAATCAATTTGCACGGGGCTGATTGGCATAAAATGGTCCATAAGCGACATGATCTTCAGTTAACATCAAGTTTAATTTCTGTTGTACGTAAAATGATGAGTTTTGGATCTTACAAATATTATCGAGGGGTATAATTTGGTGCAAGTCAATTATTGAGGAGTTGTTTGGCAAAAATAAATTACAAAATTTAATAGAAAATACTGATCAATGGCTAAAATGAATCTTTATGACATATATCAAAGATATATAATGGTATATATCATACGTGTGTTTATGCTTTCCTTTGTTGAAAAAAGGTGTTTTCATGAATCATGCTTGAACATATACTTTGTAAATAAATACCATTTTATGTTAGTGTTGAAATAAATATAACAAACAGGACTGTTGTGTTACATAGAACATGGGAAGGAGATCTAACTGCAATGAGTTTCAGAACTTAGCATCTATCTATGCCAATCTTTTACTCTGGAAATGTTTGATCCTTCTCTAAGCTGCTCTCCTATGCAAACAAAACAGGGGGCCGCTGATCCCGGCCTTGCCTACAGGTAGGGGCATAGGCCGGGACCACAGGCCAGCCTGGTGCCGAGAAGGCCTGGCAGACAGGTCAGTAGCTAGATCAACGGACAGGGTCCCGCGCCCGTAAACCCCTCTAAAGAGAGGGCGGGGGGATGGGGCCCATCGGACCATCAACAAGGGCGACTGGGCCACCTCTCTGCCGTCCCACCAGATAAATGCTTAGTTACCAATGCTCTGCGAGCTTGCCTCGACCTGGAGCAGGACTCGGCACCACCAGCAAGTGGTTACACACGCTCTCTCTCTCTCTCTCTCGATAAGACCATCACTCGGACCGGATGACCGACTCAGGTCAGATTCGCCTCGCGGTAACCTCCGACCCAGGGCGTACCTTGCGCTACCTCTCCCTACCAGGCGGACGCGTGGCGACCCACGCTCCCCGGCCTTTACCCGATTCGGTCCCGGCGTGCGCACCCGCTAGTCGGCGCTCGGGGTACGGGCTGTCTCACCCTCGTGACTCCGCACATCCTTACACCCAGGGTATGACCCCGTTAACGGAGTTCCTCGCGTCTTATCTACGGTCTGACATCTCTACGCGGGTTACCCGCGCATCCAGTACTCTTGTACTGCGCACTCGATACTCACGTACTGCTGGAGCACCCCGCGCCATGCCGCACCGCTCCTCGGTGCTCCACGCGAGCTGACAGTCACCACACCCTTGTCCCCTCAGTACGAACAAGGGTTGTCTGCTCCCCCGGTCATATAAGCTCGGCACTCCCCCTACTGCAGGTACGCGCGCGCGAGCTCACGCATCCCTTGCCCCCTTTCAATTCAGTTTATGCTTATCTGCCCTCGGAGACTGACTTGACCGTCGGAGTGCCTGACCGGGGATTTCCCCGGTGGGTTCGCTGACGGTCTCTCTGTTGCAGGAACGCGGTAAGGTGCGGTCGACGACCGGCCACCTCATCAGCTCGTGGTGCCCGGGAGGCCTGTCTGGCTTAAGTGGCTGCCGCCCCACTTCGCGACAGGATCAGCCGCTAAAGTGGCGGTTCCATTTTTTTTTTTTTTTTTTTTTTTTTTGGTGTAAGTCGCCTTTATGATACACTTGTATGAAAAACTTCCAGTAGTGTTCCAGGACAATTGTCATTATATTGCTACAGTTCTCGTGCTCAAAAATATATTGGATCAGAACTGGAGCAGTCTCCTGCAAGTTGGCGCCAGGACTTTCTTGACAGGTCGATATCATTGTAACACCCGACCACATCAATCCAAATTCATTAACAATCAAGTCTTTGCTGGTGAAAGTAGATCACAGAAGGGCCAAGGAAGGGACGGTCCCAATTTCCCCCACTAGTTTGTCTTCCTCTCTCTTATTTTCTGTTTTCAAGTTGTACAAGTCAATAATGGCTGATGCTGACATTTTTTTTAACCTATCTGATGAAATGGATTCTGCTTCACAAAGTAAATCGCATTGGATAATTAGATGTGCGTACTCTTTCTCCATGGTGTCATTCTTGAATCTTCCCTCCCGGAGTTTGACTCCTTATAACTTTTGGTTTCGAGTGCTACAGAATCAGTCAATACGCTGACATTTTTTTTTAACCTATTTTGTGAATTGGATACCGATCATAATTTAACTTGCAAAGTAAACATGTGCATTCCTTCCTCGTGCTGCCAATCTTGAATTTGACTTCTTTGGTTAATGTTCAATAACTTGCCTCCTACCTTTTGTAGTCCTGGCTGGTGCTCGAGTCCAAAAGATTATGGCAGGTTCTCTTATCAAATCTATTGGCTGAAACTCCCAGATGCAAAAATGTTGAACCGGACTCGGCTTTGCTGCGTCGTGATCATTAATCCAAAAAAATGTTCTTCTTGCTTCTAATGGTTGGATGGGATTCGGGCTCACGTCCAAATCCAGTGGCAGGATTGGCGATAGAGACCATCCTCTGCCGTTTAAAAACATGATAGTAATGCCAATAGAGAACTGCATCAGTGGGTCCATTCTGAACAACTCAGGGAGCAAGTAAAACAGAAAAAAAACTTACTTCAGTTGTAAATCACGGGTTGTTTTGGCTTATCAACTGCTCTACATTAGAAAACGCAGCCTCCATGTTCACCTATTTAAAAGAGCAGAGCACCACAGTAACACTTTTGGACTTTTCCATTACTATATTGCCTTAGTGTACGTCCACCGTCGAATTCAACAACTGCATGGGCACGGATAACTTCATCGCAGACGTCTAATGGGACTACTATTATCCGACTCAGTTCGTCTTGAGGTGTTTGAATTTTATCCGATTAATTTTACACATAATGATTCTCTTCCTGCTTTATTTATCAGATAATGTTATCCTTAATTTGAATTCTTTGTCTAAATAAGCCTGTTATCTACTTATCTATCTGTAATTTGTAGTTCGGCTGTTGCAGTATACTTGCCGCTGCAGCTGAATGAAACCAACCAAGTTAATCGAGAAAATAGAAACAGTGGTAAGTGGCAGGTTGCAAAGCAGATGATAAATTGGGAGGATAATTTGATTACAGAATCAATCATGAGTATTTACTGTGGCTACGTATTCCATTGAACATGGAGTACTTGTTCTATGTCCATGATCTGCGTACGTCTTCAATGCAAAGGGGCTGAATCTAACAGTGGCGCAGGAACACCATCCAGAGCATAGCAGAATCAGCAGAGCCGTAGCTGTCAAGACGCTATTGAAAACAGGTCCCTTCTTTAACTATAATAATGAGACTGCCGTTCCCTACTCTCAAACCTTAACTAGGGAAGAGAGGGAGCAAGGAACACCTCAGCGGCTAACCTCCAACACTCACCATGGCATCCTCCTCAGCTCACCTCCCTCTCTTCCTGTCTCTGTTACTCTCCTTCGGTATCATCCTCTGTTCTTCCTCTGAATCAGACCTGCTTCTCAGCTTCAAATCCTCCATGGAGGACCCTACCTTGGTTCTGTCCGACTGGTCCCCGAACGACGCACATCACTGTAACTGGACTGGTATCACTTGCTCCAAGACTACGTTTCTTGTTACGTCCATAGATCTTCACAACCTCAACCTCTCTGGCTACATCTCTCCTTCCATATGCCAACTCCCTCAGCTTTCAGCCCTTAACCTGGCCAGCAACAACTTCAATCAGGCCATTGCTCTCCAACTCTCTGAGTGCTCTAGGCTTGTCACCCTCAACCTAAGCAACAATCTTCTCTGGGGAACACTTCCTGAACAAATAGGTCTACTGTCAAGTTTGGTTACTCTTGATTTCAGCAGGAACCGCATTGAAGGGCAGATACCACTCAGCTTGGGATCCTTAGTGAGGCTCCAAGTCCTCACTTAGGAAACAACTTATTCTCAGGTACCATTCATCCCCTGTTTTGACGAACTTGAGTGAGCTAGTCCTCCTTGATTTGTCTCACAATCCATCTTTAGTATCTCAACTGCCTCAAGAAATTGGGAGACTTACTAAATTGAGATGGCTGTTGATGCAAAGATCTGGTCTTTTCAGTAGGATTCCCAAGTCCTTGCTTGATCTCCATGAACTTGAGGTTTTAGATCTTTCCCAGAATAATTTGACAGGATCGTCCTTTGGGTTTGGCTTAGGCCTTCTTAAGTTAGCTCTGTAGACTTCTCACAGAACATGCTCTCTGGGCCCTTTCCGACTGATGTCTGCCATGGAAAAGTTTTGTAGAATTAAATCTTCAAGAGAACTCTTTCACGGGTCCAATTCCTAAAATCATTGAGAAATGCTTCAGTCTCGAGAGGCTCCAAGTGCAGGATAATAAATTTTCCGAGGAGCTTCCATCTGGTTTATGGTCACTGCCCAGTTAAAGCTACTTAGAGCCGAGAACAACCTGTTCATTGGTCAGATGCCTGATGTGGTTGGTGTTCCGTCGCAACTGGAGCAAGTTCAGATTGATAACAACAACTTCACAGGTGGGATTTCAAGAGGTCTTGGATTAATCCACACCATGTACAAATTCTCAGCATCATTTAATTGCTTCTCTGGTAATCTCCCTGATAATATCTTTGATTCTCCTGTCTTGAGCATCATGAATCTGTCCCACAATTCTCTGACGGGACGAATTCCAGAGCCCAGAAACTGCAGAAAGTTAGTTTCTTTATCCCTGGCAGACAATAGTTTGACTGGAGGCATACCACCTTCTCTTGGCCACCTGCCAGTATTGACATATCTTGACATTTCCAACAACAGGATTACTGGTGAAATCCCACCTGAGCTTCAAAATTTGAAGCTTGCACTATTCAACGTTTCTTTCAACCAGCTTTCCGGAAGTGTTCCAGCTCCTCTTGTTTCTGGTCTTCCAGCTTCCTTTCTACAGGGAAATCCTGACTTGTGTGGACCTGGATTGGTGAAGCCGTGCAGCGTACAACCAGGAGGACATCACCCCAAGAACACTGGATTTACATTGACAGTAATTGTGATATCTATCGCAGTCAGTCTCTTCTTAATAGCTTCAGGGCTACTTATTGTTTACAGGTTATCTCAAAGTCGATCTGGTTCAGGTAAATGGAAATCAGTCTTCTTCTATCCTCTCAAGATTACAGAAGATGAATTGCTGATGGCTTTAGTTGAGAGAAATTCTATTGGTGAAGGAGCATTTGGTAAGGTGTATGCTATCCAGACACCTGATGGAACACACGTAGCCGTCAAGAGGTTACTCAACTCCAGCAATTTGTCTTTCAGAACCGTGAAGGTTGAGATAAAAAATTTGGCGAAGGCCAGACATCGAAATGTCACCAAATTGTTAGGCTTTTGTTACTCAAGGAGCACCATCCTTCTCATTTCTGAATATCTATCGAAAGGTAGCTTGGGAGACGCTCTCCGTAAACCAGGCTTCTCCATGGATTGGCGTTTTCGCCTCAAAGTTGCTGTTGGATCTGCACATGGCTTACTGTACCTTCACAAGGATTATGGCTCCCAGATACTTCATATTGATATGAAATCTAACAACATTCTTATTGGTGATGATTTCGAACCAAAGATAACTGACTTTGGTCTTGCTCGTGTAATTGGGGAGGTAGCATATGAATCATCAGTAGCTTCTGAGCTGGGAAGCTATTGCTATTTGCCTCCAGGTAAACCATATAATCCTGCAAAACACCAAGTCACTGTGTTCTTGACTGAAACGGTCGAAGAATTTCTCATCATTTTACAACTTGGATTTTGGTTGCTCGTTTGCAGAATATGGATACATCAAGAAGC
This sequence comes from Boesenbergia rotunda, assembly GCA_024364735.1. Taxonomy (NCBI): domain Eukaryota; kingdom Viridiplantae; phylum Streptophyta; class Magnoliopsida; order Zingiberales; family Zingiberaceae; genus Boesenbergia; species Boesenbergia rotunda. Next base: position 437,484 of record JAGFNQ010005385.1, on the reverse strand, counting down.
CAACAGAACAAATGGATGTGTACAGCTTCGGAGTAGTCTTGCTGGAGCTCATCACCGGAAGGCCGGCGGAGCAACCGGAGTCCCGGGAGTCCGTCGACGTCGTCAAGCTAGTGAGAAGAAAGGTAAACATGACGAACGGAGCTCTGCAAGTTCTAGATCCCAAGATCTCGAGCGCAGAGCAGCATGACATGCTGGAGGTGTTGGGTCTTGCTCTTCGATGCACCTCCGTTTTGCCGGAGAAGCGACCGACCATCGTCGAGGTTGTCCGGTCGTTGCAGTCACTCGAGCCGATCACCCAACCTCCGATGCTCACCGACGACGGCGAGCTGCCTTGAGTAAAAGGATTAACGGCGTTTTTTTTCTTCTGTTGCTCAAATCGTCGTGTGTATTGTTAGTTTGACTGGAATTCGCACAAATTCGATCAGCGGGTTTAACGAGAAGAGTTTGGATTGAAATAGAATAACTTGAATAAAAATATTTATTTAATTATATTTATTTAAAAATATAATTAAATAAATAAAATTTTGATTAATTGAGTTGATTTAATCGAAAGTTAAATTAATTGATAAAATATTAATTCGGTCAGTTATTTTTTATAAAAAATTTAATTGGTTCGTTCGGAAAAAATTATTTATTTGATTTTCGATTTTTTGAATTTTGAAATAGAATATTATGTCCGATGCATTGAATCCCACGTGGTTTGACCCAGCTGCCAGCTAATGGACCTTGGTCAAATATTATTGATTCTCGAAAATGCCCTTCCTTACTCTTTACATTGGTTAACTATTTTAGGTAATTAAGGCCTTTGGGTAGGGGGTATTTCCTGCATAAGGAAATCGAAGTCCGCTACGCGTTCGCTGATGGGTCTTGGTCATGACCTCTGTAAATATACAGCCCGGCCCAATTCTTCTCCTCAATTTTGTCGTCCCCCAAATTCCAATCGCGATGGCAGAGAAGAAGAGCAGAGGGTCGGTGGCTCAGCAGGTGGAGGAGGAAGCGGAGTTCCACGCCGCCCACAAGCCCGGCGCAAGCGGCCTCTGCGTCGACCACTGCGGGTTCCCCGGCAGTCCCACCACCGGGGGCATGTGTCGCTCCTGCTTCCTCGCTTCGGCCTCCACCCGGCCTCGTTCCTGCTCACCCAGATTCGGCCCTCCGATACGGCGGTCCCTGACTCCTGGACCGGAGGAGAAGAACTCCATGGCGCTGGCGGTGGCAAAGGAGGTGAACCGGTGCTTGGTGTGCCGGAGGCGGGTGGGACTGACGGGGTTCCGGTGCCGGTGCGGGGAGCTGTTCTGCGGCGAGCACCGGTACTCCGACCGCCACGACTGCTGCTTCGACTACAAGGCTGCCGCCAGGGACGCGATCCGCCGGGCAAATCCCGTCGTCCGAGTAGCCAAAATTGCCAGGATTTGAGAAAGAGCTGAGAAGCTGTTCTAGTAAACCAATTTACTCCGAAGATGTCGAAATGTAACCCGAATTCAATCAAATAGATTGGTTGTTTTCGATGATAATCTTTGAATATAAAAATTGAGACTTAATTGAAACATATTATTATTATTTTTCTTAATAGATAATAAATTTGAGAAGGTTAGTTACATGATGAATTTTTTACGTATATTTTTTGGATTTATTTTCATGGTCGGTGAAATCATTAATTTCAAATTCTGACAATTTTTTCATTAATTATTTTTTAATTAAATGATTGATTGTGAGGTTGACAAATCAAGGATGTTTACAAATCAGCTCCCACNAAAGCTTCCATTTTGGAAACTTTCCAATTTTGGAAATTTCCTAATTTTGGAAATTTTCAATTTTGGAAATACGTAAGTTTTCTTTGTACCAGAAACTTACAATAATTCTGAAAACCTTTTAATTTTGGAAACTTTCCATTTATGGAAAGCTCGTAATTTTGGGCACTTTCTTTTCATGAAAGTCTAGACATTTTATGGAAACATTAATTGACAATTAAATTCAAATTGGTTTTTAAATTATTAACAAAATTCTTTACTTTGGGGAGTGCCTCGAGGAGCCACCCAAATTAAAGTTAGTTGTTATAATTTAATTTCCTATTTTGAATATGAATTGTTAAAATTGATTTGGGTAGGCCTCGGGGAGCCATCCAAATTATATTATTAACAAGTTCTTTAATTGTCAAGTTTAATTTGGTTATGCCTCGGGGAGCAGGCCAAATTAGATTTACAACAAATTTCTTTTCTTTGGGGAGTGCCTCGAGGAGCCACCCAAAGTAAATAATTTGTTGTAATTAATTATCCATAAATAAAATATGTGATCAAATCTTGAAAATTTTTGAGGTGATTCTCAAACGATAATTTCCTTATTTGATTTATGAGGTGATGCTCTTACATATTGTTGTCTCCAAAATTAATTAGGAAAAATTGTTTCCTATAGAGTTTATTTCCTTAAATAAGATTTTATGAAAATAATATGTGGTTGAATTAAGGGAATCTATCTCTTAATTTAATAAGATTTGATTTAGAGAAATCAAAGTCTTAAACATATTATTTCCGAAATTGATTATGACAATTTAGGAAATTGTTTCCCAAAATAATTCCTTAAATAAAGTATGAAATTAGAATTAGGAAATCTGGTTCCTAATTCAATTAATGAGACTTGATAAATTAAGTCACATACATACTTTATTAAGGAAATCGTTAGAACATGACATAATTATATGTCATGAATGTGCTTAAAAGGAAAAGGATGAGACCCAAAACCCCTTACAAAATATTAAGGCCAACACCTTCCATTAATATGGTTAGAACCGGAGTTTTGTTTCTCGTTTGGGTTGATGGACACATCCATGCCCGGCTTGAACCTCAACATGTTCAAACCATGGAATTAGTTTATGATTAATATAGTTGGAGTCAGAGGTCAATCCTTAGTTTTGGTTGTTGGACACATCCAAGCCTGACTAAATGGTTGAATGAGCTCCAACCATATTAAAACTATTTCTTGATTAATGGGTCAGCCTTAAGCTTGGAGCATCGATTTGTTGTGCCACAGCCAAGGTCGATGTAAAGAGAGGTGCAGTTGGGTGCTATGTATATTGTTGCATACTTGTTAATGAGTTAACAACCCAATGATTTATGCAAACATTCAATTAGTTGATAGCATAATGTGATAGTTACATATGTATAATATGTAATCGGTATAATTACCTACCTTCATAGCTAAGAATAACTTGATGGACTCTAGCCATGGTTGTTCTTATCTATGGTTGGATATCAACCTATTTGGAGATGTTCCTACGATCTCCCGAATTGATAAAAAGGGTTATTCAATTCAAAAATAAATAGGATTTAATTAATGTATATTGATGCATTCTTTATCATTCTTCTCACATAAGCTCAATTTGTATTTCTAGGATAATCACTTGATCATGTCTTCTCTGAATTTGCGTTCCATTTTGGACACCAATAAGCTGACTGGGCCAAACTTCATGGACTGGCTTCGAAACCTGAGGATAGTCCTCAAGGCAGAAAAGCTTGCTTATGTCCTTGAAGACAACTTCCCAACCATCCTCCAGAAGATGCAACTCCAGACCAGTTAGTGGCCTATCAGAAACATGTGGCCGATTCTGAACTTGCGAGTTGCATCATGCTGGCCGCTATGGTACCTGAGCTGCAAAAGCAGCATGAGCATATGGATGCTCATACCATCATCTTCCATCTTCATGAGCTGTTTGACGAGCAGGCGAGATCCGAAAGGTTCGAGGTCTCCAGACTCCTCTTCACCTCTAAGATGCAGGAAGGCACTTCTGTCTCACAGTTTGTGTTGAAGATGTTGGGGTACATTGAGCGACTAGGCACACTCGGATTTGCAATGGATCACGAACTAAGTGTTGACTTAATTCTGCATTGTTTGCCCAAGAGTTACTCACAATTTGTGATGAACTATCGGATGAACAAGCTGGAGACTACCATTCCTGAGTTGCTCAACCTGCTGAAGACTGTAGAGCCTTCTGTAAAGCAGGATTAGAAGACGGTACTGTTAGTTGGTTTCTCAAAGAAAGGCTCTAAGAGGAAGCCCAAAGAACAGAATAAGGGAAAGAAGAAAAAGGCCAAAAAGACTGAAAAGGCACCAAAGGCACTTGCCATCACTGCGGCAAGGAGGGTCACTGGCGAAGAAACTGCAAGGTTTATCTTGAGTCCTTGAAGAAGAAGGCATCCGATGCCCCATCCTCTTCAGGTATCTTCGTTATTGAATGTCACTCTATTTCCTCGTCCACCTGGGTACTTGATACTGGGTGTAGCTCACATATATGTAATGACATACAGGGGCTAAGGAATAGAAGAAGACTCGTCAAGGGAGAAGCGAATTTGCGAGTTGGAAATGGAGCAAAGATTGCTGCTGTTGCCATCGGAACATATTTGCTAAAGCTCCCTACTGGACTTGTCTTAGAATTGGATAATTGTTATTTTGTTCCTTCGTTAATAAAGAACATTGTATCTATTTCATGCTTGAATGAAAAGGGTTATCATTTAACTTTTAGTAACAATTGCTGTTACATAACTTTAAATGGTGTTCTTTATGGGACCGGAACTTTATACAATGGTATCTACACGTTAGATTTATCCGGTGACGTTTTCAATATCGAAGTTAGCAACAAACGTGCTCGAATAGATAATCAAATAGACTCCTATACGTGGCATTGTCGTCTTGGCCATGTAAGTAAGAAACGCATGACCAAATTACACCGATATGGAATTCTGGAATCATTTGAACCCGGTTCATTTGATACATGCGAATCATGCTTAAAAGGTAAGATGACCAAATTACCCTTTTCCGGAAAAGGTAAACCAGTGGGAGAATTGCTTGGTATAATACATACTGATGTATGTGGACTAATGTCAACTCTTGCACAAGGAGGTTATAGCTACTTCATTACCTTTATCGATGATTACTCACGATTCGGGTATATATTCTTAATGAAACACAAATCTGAAGCTTTTGAGAAATTCAAAGAGTTCAGAAGTGAAGTAGAGAAACAGCTTGGCAAAAGTATTAAGATACTTCGATCCGATCGTGGTGGTGAATACTTGAGTCAAGTGTTTCAAGATTATCTTAGGGACAATGGGATATTGTCTCAATGGACTCCGCCATATACACCACAGCATAATGGTGTATCTGAGAGGGATAACCGAACCTTGATGGATATGGTTAGATCTATGATGAATCATGCAACTCTTCCAAAATCCTTTTGGGGCTATGCGCTTAAGACAGTGTTTACTTACTAAACAGAGTCCCGACAAGGTAGTCTCTACTACTCCATATGAGACGTGGAATAGTAAGAAACCTCATTTAACTCACCTTAAGATATGGGGTTGTCCTGCTTATGTAAAGCGGACTGTATCAGACAAATTGGATGCTAAGTCTGATAAATGTCTATTTATTGGATACCCTAAGGAAACGAAGGGTTACCAATTCTATCATCCCTTGGAACAAAAGGTGTTTGTTTCAAGGCATGCTGTATTTCTGGAAAAAGAATTTCTTTTACAAGAAAACAGTGGGAGTAGCATTGAACTTGAAGAAGTTCAAGAAACTCCAATAGACATTACAGAGACACCTAGTCTAGACCCACAACCAATAACTCATAATGATGAGCTATCAGTTGAACCTAAAACAACACCACTTCTTCGTAGGTCTGATAGGACACGCAATATTCCAGAGAGATACGGATTTCTCATAAGTGAATCGAACGACGTGTTACTCATTAACAATGACGAACCTATCAGTTATGAAGATGTTCTGATAAATTCAGAAAGGGATAAATGGCTTGAAGCCATGAAGTCGGAAATGGATTCCATGTACGAAAATCAAGTATGGGACTTGGTTAACCCGCCTGAAGGGATTAAGCCCATAGGGTGCAAGTGGGTTTTCAAGAAGAAAACCGACATGGAAGGTAATGTTGTTACCTTTAAGGCTAGATTAGTGGCAAAAGGATATCGTCAGAAACAAGGAATTGATTATGACGAAACCTATTCGCCAGTAGCTATGCTCAAATCCATTCGGATGCTCCTGGCCATAGCAGCTCATTATGATTATGAAATATGGCAAATGGATGTGAAAACAGCTTTCCTTAATAGAAACCTGCTTGAGGATGTATACATGATACAACCTGAAGGTTTCACATCGGTTAATAAAACCAAAGTATGCAAGCTTCGACGATCCATATATGGACTAAAGCAAGCATCCAGGAGCTGGAACATCCGTTTTGATGAGACAATCAAAGAGTTTGATTTCTCACAAAATCCTGATGAACCTTGTGTATACAAGAAGGTTAGTGGGAGTGCAGTCGTATTCCTAGTGTTATATGTCGATGATATTTACTTATAGGAAACGATATATCGATCTTACAGTCAGTTAAAATTTGGATGTCCAAAACTTTCTCCATGAAAGACCTGGGAGAAGCAACCTATATCCTTGGAATTAGAATCTATAGAGATAGATCAAAACGGTTGCTTGGTCTTTCGCAGTCTACATATATAGACCGAGTGCTAGAAAGGTTTAGCATGTCGGAATCCAAGAAAGGTTACCTTCCCATCAGGCATGGGATCAACCTTTCAAAGTCTATGTGTCCGCGCACAGAAGACGAGAGGATTTGCATGAATAAGATTCCTTATGCATCCGCGATAGGATCTATCATGTATGCTATGTTATGTACTAGGCCCGATGTATCATATGCTCTGAGCGTCACAAGCAGATACCAGTCTGATCCAGGAATGGATCATTGGGCGGCTGTCAAGACAATCCTCAAGTACTTAAGAAGAACTAAGGATGTGTTCCTAATATATGGAGAAGGTGATATGATAATACGTGGGTATACAGATGCCAGTTTCCAGACAGATAAGGATGACTCCAAATCTCAGTCCGGATACGTATTTATTTTGAATGGAGGCGCAGTAAGCTGGAAAAGTTCCAAGCAAGACACCGTAGCGGATTCTACCACGGAAGCGGAATATATTGCAGCTTCGGAAGCAGCAAAGGAAGCAGTCTGGATCAAGAAGTTTGTCTCAGAACTTGGTGTGGTTCCAACCATTGATGAAGCAATACCGGTTTACTGCGACAACAATGGAGCTATTGCACAAGCAAAGGAACCAAGGTCTCATCAGCGATCCAAACATGTGCTTCGCCGCTATCATCTGATCAGAGAGATTATAAGTAGGAATGATATACAAATTGAGAAAATTCCCACTGAAAGGAATTTAGCGGATCCTTTAACTAAGGCCTTGCCTCAAAGTAAGTTTGAGGGTCATGTTAGAGCCTGTGGTATTGGGTACCGTAGCGATTGACATTAGGGCCAAGTGGGAGTTTGTTAGTAATATGAGAGAAGTGTCCTAAGGCAATCGCCTTATGATTGTAATCATTTATTTTTAATAAATGAATATTCACTATTTGAGTATACATGATTATTTGATTAAGATCTTAAGCTCATTTACTGAATATCCGCAATATAATTCATAGCATGAGAGAATTTGTGATGAATTCACAACTAGTGATTATCTCTACATGTGCAATTGTGAAGTATTGAAATTGTCCCTAGTCGATGAATTGATAAATACGGACACTATCAATTCTGTTGAGACTAGCATGGGTTATTCTCTAATCAGCTGATTCTCACTGGCTGGTGACATGGAGATGTCCGGAGATAAACATGAATGCTAGTTAAGGGAACTAGTTCATTGGAGTGACTGGTTGTAAAACTTCATATGGTAGTCTACATATAGATATTTCAGTGAAGTTCTTATTGCAGCTTAAGTGCGATGTTCCTTTGACTTGCGGTGTTCAAATCATCTTGGTCATGGAGACTTATACTTTGACATCTTAAGCAAGCATATCCAAGGAGGTGTGGACCCAGGATGATTGGGTATAAGCCGAAGTGCCCGAAGATGTTTGAACAGCCTACAAAGGATTCACCACTCCTTGCGAGGAGATGTATACCTGAGGCCTATCGTCGGATTGTTACTCGAAGCCTCTGGCCAGAGCATGACATGTTCAGAGTATGAATCTCTTAAAGACATGAGAGTAATTAGAATCCGTTGGACGAGAAAGACATTACTTGGGCTAGGTGTGACGTAGTCAGCCTAATGGGGACTGACACACATAGACCATGTCCTGAACCAAGTGGGTATAAGATGGTGAAGGGAATGGGGCACGATTCATTATAGCTGCTGAAGGGTTTCAGAATCATTTCTGAGGTCAACCGTTGATCTTTCAATTAATTGGGGATCATGATGTACTACTAGGTGCCACTCATGATCGTTCTATAATTAATTAGTTAATTATGGACGACCAACATAAATTGAAAGCCTATTTGGTCACACGCATAACGAGTAATTCGAAGGATTTAAAACGAGTTGAGAATTGGATTCTCCAATCGAGATAGACTATTTTTGGTAAGTCCAAACAATAGTCAAAACTGAATTTATTTCAGACGCATCGGAAGCATAGAATGGCTAAGTCTTTTAAAGACTTAATGTGTGAATTAAATAAGTTTAATTCATTAAGGGATTTGATCCAATTGGGGTTAGATGGGCCGGCCAAGGAGGTGGCCTCCTCTCTTCTTGTCATGGCCGACCTCCTCTCTTCTTGTCATGGCCGGCCACCACGATAAGAGGATAAGGCTATTTTGGTTTGTTTTATAAAATAGACCAAAGGTTGGTTTATTTTATAAAAGGTTATATAAATTTTATATATATTAATTTTTATATAATGAACCATGAGTTCGTTTGTTTAATAAAATTTATATAATGAACTAATGGTTGGTTTGTTTTATAAATTTTTTATATAATGAACCAATGGTTGGTTTGTTTTATAAATTTTATATAATCATGTCAAAAGAAAGAGAGCCTGATTATGTATTGATTGAGAAATTATTCCATAATCAAGAAGAGGAAGCTTGATCATGAGAGCCTTGATTATGGATTGATTGAGAAATTATTCCACAATAAATGAGAGGTTTGCTTGGGAATTAAGAAACCTCTCCCTATATAAAGGACCCAAGGGGTGCCATGGAAGAGGATCTATCCAAGAATTGCTTGGGCTCTCTCCTCTTCTTCTCTCCCTCTCTCTTGGCTGGCCATAGGCCTTCCTTCTTTCTTCTTGCTGTGAGCACAAGGAGAAGCATCAAGGTGACGAAGTTCTTCCTTGCGACGATCTTCCTCTTCGGCCAACCTTGGTGGTGAGTCTTTCGATTTGATTACTCTCTCGATTTTCGTCGTGTTCACGGAGAATCTAGTAGTTTTCGTGAACACGAAACTCGTGGCTTAGCGAAGTCATCCCGACAATACTCGGCGTGGATACGAATAGAGGCGGAGCTTTCAAGGGACGCTAACGGTTGGATCTCGTCCCTTCTTCCAAGTTACGCAAGGTAATTCGTATAGTAATTTCCTTTTCTGTAAAAATTTTATATTACGATTATGTGAACACATTGCATGCTTAGGATATGTGTTAGAATAATTTAAGAAATTATTCATGCTTTTGTTTCTGCTGCATGTAATTATGTAACAATTACAATACGTGTCCGCGTCGGCATGCACCCGGTCCCAACACAAATGACCATATCGAGGTAGGGGTGACTAGAGTAGCTTCCAGACGACTGGGAGACAATGTTATCTAGAGAATCTAGTTAGTCGGGTCAAGATCATATTGGACTCTTCTTTAGGTGTCTAGAGGGCATTTGGGCAAACGAATAATGTAGTTAACGTTATTTATCGAATAAATATTGTAGCCACGTCGATAACATTCAGAAGACCAAGGAGGTTCCAGTCGATCATAAAAGGGTTATATAAAGAGCTTCGAGTAGAACTTGAAAATCATCAATTCACTCAATCTCTTATTCATTCTTGTGCCCTAATACTTTTGGGCTGTGATGATAACACGTTGCAACTCGCGCCCGATTTTTTATCGGCAATACCTAGAGTAACATTTCATTTGTTTTTGTATTGCCATATTTATTATATCCATGCTTAACTTTTTAGATTCTTTTTCTGTAAGGTTTTCTCACCTCTTGAGGCTTTCTAGAAAGGAACAATTTGAAATAAAAGCATATTTTTATAATTGTTGCACGTGTTTATATTTTAAATTTGGTTGATCAACTATTTACATGTTCAATTGTTAGTTAAGTCCTTTGCATGCTTATATTGTTTTGCTATACTTGATTGAATTAGTTTTAAGTAATTTGTATTTGCACCATTCTACTCTATTGATTCAATTGTTTCAGTTATTTTCAGTTCATTAAATTTGTAATGTTATTCACCCCTCCTCTAGCATCAAGTTCCTACATTTTGGTATCTAAGTGGGTTGAGCTGATAGTAACTAGGAAAGTCTGGTTAGGTGCATATATAAACTAGGTATGGAGTACCTTACCTAGCATATCTAGTCAAGTGGAACTAGCAAAATCTAACTCACCTCATTCTAAATTAGTTAAATAAAGACATTATATTAAAGTTGATTTAGTGCTAGATTCTTAAATTAGCTTTATCTTAGGAAGTAGTCGTTGTTTCGATTAGGAAGACCTTTGTATCTCGCCACTACTTGGAGGCTAACTTAAGAAGCTCTTGCTCAATTAGCCCAAAGTGAAACGTAATTCTAACATAGGGTAAACTTTCTGTTTTCAGTCGGATCAAACAATTAAATTGATAAATAAAATCCGAGTCTAGCCTAAACCCAATTCAAACCCTAATTATAACCCAACCAAACTCATACAATATCCAAGACCTTAACTACTTAAACAAATTTGAGTGACATATTATTGTGCAACTAACCCAAGGTTTGCAGGAATGTTGAAAAAAAATCTCTGTAGAAAGGATTCAGCATAACCCGCCCTCCTCTCTTCAATGACAATAATTTTGCCTATTGGAATGAGAGAATGAAATACTATCTCATGAATAATATAGAAAACTACCTTATAATAAAGGTAGGCTTTAAACTACCTGCAAAAGAGGATAGTGAGCCAATTGACTTCACCAACTAGACAAGTGGCAATAAAAGAAAAGCTCGAGCCAATGTTAGAGCCACAACCACATTGTAATGTGGGTTAATTTAGGAACAACTTGGATCATTCAACAACGCTAAGCAACTTTGAAAAAAAATTAATTGAATTGTGCAAAGGTTCAATTGATTTGTGAACTGCTAAAAAGGATCTACTACTAAGTCAGCTCCAAAACATCCAAATGAAGGAGAATGAATCAATAGGCCAGCTACATAGCCGATTCAAAGAAATATTGAACAACATCCATACAATCAGGGAATAAGTCAAAAATTGTGACTTGATTAGGTATGTACTTAAGATATTTCCAAGGACTACCTTGTGGGCATCAATAGTTGATGCGTACAAAGTATCTAAAAAATTTTCAATTATTAAATTATATGGTTTTTTTGTGATTTTGAACTTCATGAACAAACTAATTTTGATAAAAAAGAGAAGGGTATAGCTTTGATTACAAGTAAATCCAAGCCAAGATCTCAACCTAAAGAAGAGACTGAGTCCGAATTCAAGTTCGAGTCAACAACTAACAAAGATGACCTATCTTTGACAGTTACACACTTGGTCAAACGGATGATTTAAAGAAAGAAAATTAACTCGAAGATTCTTGAAAAACGAAATTTCCAAGAAGGATCTAGTGAACGTTCAATGATTTAAAACAAGCTATATCTCATTTTGTAAAACAAGTAATAAAGTAAAAGATTACTTTGAGAAGCAATTTTGTTGGTTAACGTAGGTAGGAGTTAAGTCTTCGTTGGAAACCAAGTAATAAAGTCCTATAGGACCATGACTATCACTCTAAGGCCCACAATCCCTTGGACCATTTTGATTGGACAATCCATTAAAATCTCCGCCGAAGAACCTTTGGGTAGATAGGTTGAGTACAAAACTGAAGAGTGTGTAACAACCTATACTCTCTTATGCAAATACAATAATTACTAAATGAGAATACTATTTTTACCGACACGAGTTATAGTTGAAGATCGAAGTTCAGTGTGTGGGATCAATGAGATCAATAGAGGGGGGAGGGGAATATCAATGTCGTAAATTTTTCGGATTCAAGTCGTGAGTAAACGCTGCAGAAATAAAAGAAACTAAGTCAAACCAATGCTAATAGCTTTGTTTTTTTACTTGGTACGGAGTCTGTGATGGCTCCCACTCTAAGGCTCATGGTCCTTGACCGTTTTCGTTAGGCAATTCTATAAATTCGCAAAGGATGTTATAGATAAGTAATTTGAAGTACAAAATAAAAAGCAAATTATACCAACAATACTTGACTAAAAATAAAAAGGAGGCATTTCATTGTCGGAGCAGTGTTTCGTCGATCTCGGACTGTTTAGGCATAGCAAACTTGAGCATAGATAATGTAGGAATTAATGTAGAATGCTGGAGCTCGAAACCACTTATATACAAGCACTCGGGCGCCTGAGTGCCTATAGGGGTGCCTCTATGTCAATGATCCAGCCGCGTCATGATTTGCTGACGAAGCCAAAATTTTATCCCTCTTGGGTGCCTGAGTACTCTAGGGCGCCTGAGTGCTGACATGACACGCCCAATCAGTAGCCGCCAACTCAACCTCGCCCGATTGAGTTTTTCGCATTGGGCCGCCTAAGACCTCTCGGGTGCTTGTATACTCAAGCGCTCGAGACCTCTCGGGCGCCTACCCTCTTGGGTGCCCGAGGCCTCTCGAATGCCTCGGAAGCTGTTGATGTCCAATATCTTCAGCTGCAACACAGGGTTAGTCCAAAATACAAATAATATGTAAAATATATGAAATGAATGCATCTTTGACAATCGGAGTTGTCCGATCCTGACTTTAGATTTCAAAATGAAATCCTAGGTCGGACCGACGCCTACTGTTCCCTCTTCCGGGGAACACGTCCTCACCTACTCCACTATGGAGAAATTACCTTTTGCTAACTGGAACCTCTGGTTGGACTTTTGCTCAGCCTCAGAAGCTTCCAAATCTCGAGATGTCTGTACCTCGATCCATCCCTACTTCTGTTCGTTGTCCTCGCTCGACTAAGATTTCTGCTCGATCTTCCGAATCAAGTCTTCGGTGCCCAACCCCCAGTCTTGCATGCCTCTAAGGGACGAGAGCCAAAGTCGAAGAGGGCATGAAAGCGACAGATCGAGGTTGCTGGAGCAGGGACGATGAGCTGAGGGAAACGGACTTCGAGGCATACGTGAAGGGTGGTATGGGAGACAAGCTGCAGGCTTGCATGCATCCAAGGGATGAGAGCCAAAGTCGAAGAGGGCTAGAAGGCAACAGGTCGAGGCTGCTAAAGGAAGAGTCAACTGAGTCGTGAGGTTTCGAGTGCTGAGAGAACTATACTCGGGAAGGGAAATCCTAGGGTTCGAGTGTTGAGAGAATTTTACTCGGGAAGGGAAACCTTAGGTGGCAGTCGACTGATGCTTGATCAGTCGACTGGGGTAGAGCACAGAGAGATCAGTCAACTGGTGAAGGACCAGTCGACTGATGCAGTCGACTAGCGTCGACCAGAATGCGAATCGTCAAGGCGATGACATTCAAATTCGCGAGGACCAGTCGACTGCCCCAGGGGCAGTCGACTGGTAACGGTCAAAATGGTATTGAGCTCGATTTATGAGAACTCGTGTTTGACTACTTCTTCTTGGCTAAACAAGCTTGGTTAGATCCTGTTAGTAGCCTACAAGTGCTCAGGTCGTGTCAAAGGGTTGTGGCAAGGTTTCTCCACTCACAAGGAGTGACAAGAGCTAGCCGGAGGTGTTCCGGGGAATCATCCATCGATGGATCAGGATCGTCCACCTTACGGACAGTCGTGGAGTAGGAGTTCCATCTCCGAACCACGTAAATCGGTGTGTCATTCTATGTTGTTAGTTTTAGTTTTTGTTATTCCGCTTGCGCACTAACAACTTGTAGGAAGAAAATCGAATCGAAAACTATTCACCCCCTCTAGCTAAACGGGAAGGTCCCAACAAGTGGTATCAGAGCGAGGTTCGCTCATCTACGGACTAACCAACGAGAGAGCAAAAAGCTAGAGGAAATAACGATTGAAGAAAAATTGGGTGATGACATCAATGTTCCACCTCTCTATGATTGCGAGGATTTCGAGTATTGAAGGACGTGAACAAAGATTTGGTTTGGTATGGATTGGAACTACATGATCGCACTAGAAGAGCCATTTGAAGTCCCAAAAGAAAAACACGGGAAAAAGCTTCGACCAAGATATTAGAATAAGGAGCAACAAGCCCAATAGAAGGCAAACGAGAAGGTAATTTCAATATTACTTAATATTTTACCTAATGATATAATTAGTGGTGTAGGTGAATACAAAAATGCACATGAGTTAAGGAACAAGATGGTAGCATTTCATGAAAATCCTACACAAGCTCAAATAGTGGAAGAGCCCAAGGAAATGAGCTCAAAGGTCTAAGAAGAGGAAAAGGATCAATTGGATGAAGAAAGAAGTGTAACATCGTTGACGTTGCTAGAGGGGGGGGTGAATAGTATTTTTCTCGAATTCTCTCTACAAGAGGGTTATCACAATACAAAAATATAATGAAAATAAGAGATTCAATGCTAACAAGAGGAATTTACTTGGTATCCACCCCGAAAGGTGACTAATCCAAGGATCCACATAAGTACACCACCTCCACTATGAAAAGCCTCCTTCAAGGTGGAGAAAACCTTTACAAGGTTGTCTTCTTCCTCTTTACAAGATGAAAAATAAAGCTAGAGGAAGAACTGATCACTTGGGGTACTAGCATCACTTTGGTACAGCAAAAAAACTATACCTTCCTCATGCCAAAAAGTCCCCTTTAAATAAGAGTAAAGAACAACTCCACGTGTTATCCAGCCCGACACCAGTCGACTGCCCCTGGGGCAGTCGACTAGTCTAACTTTAATTGCTAGCCAACGGCTAGTTTTCGGGGTTACCAGTAGACTGCTCCTGGAGCAGTCGACTGGTCTCAGGTCCGAAACCTTCTGTGAGTTTCTGTTTGCTCTGGCAGTGGACTGCCCTTTTTACCAGTCGACAGCCCAGATTCTACAATCACTCACTCTCACTCTGAACACTCTCCTTCACATGTGCCTTCAGGTATACTCCCTTGGCTTGCCCCTTGAAGTCTTCTTCCACCGGCTATCGTCCCTCGGATACACACACAAGCCTTCCCTTGGCTTGCCTCCATGCCACCCTTCACGTGTGCCCTTTGAAGTCTACTTCCCAGCTTGCCCTTGGAGTCCTCCTCCCTTGGCTCTCGTCCCTCGAATATGTCCTCCATTATGATTCTCCAAGTCCTGCAAACTCAATCACATATATCAAATAACAACACAACACCCTAACCTTAAACATATTGGCACACACACATCAAAACCATGATCTTCCCGATCATCCTTGGGCCGATTGCCTCAACAATCTCCCCTTTTTTGATGTGTGGCAATATGTTTAAGTTAGGGAGAAAATACTAGCCAACAACAGTAATTGAAAACAAGACATAGTAAGAAAAACAAGAGATAATCTCCCCCTTAACCTATGCTTTCTCCATTTTCAATTCTCATAAACCAAAGTTAATCAAGGTTAAGTTACAAACCTAACTTAAACTACCCATTCTCCCCCTTTGACACCATCAAAATGATTGCCCACAGCAATACTAAACCATGGCACCAAATGAGAGAAGTTTGCATTTTTTGAAAAAAATCTCAGAATATGAAATCAGCCGTGCCAGTCGACTGCCCCAAGGGGCAGTCGACTGATACTATGTCAGCCCGAATTACAGGTTTCCGAGCATAATTTCAGAAACTCCCCAAAAATTTTAGAAAATTTCAAAAATTATAAAAATTTGCAAGCATGTTTGATATGATATACTCTATCAAGGGAAAATATCAGTTCATGAAAAATTTCAAACATGCTTGACTTTTGACCAATGTTCAAATTTCTTGAAAACCACTAATTTTGTATCAAGTTTTCAAACTAATTATGGATTTATACAACTTCCAAGCTTGTGACAAAACATATAAAGCACAGAATGATTCTCAAATATTTTAAAATGTCCAACTATGATCTTTGGGCAAGATATCCATTAATTAAACACTTACTTTCCCCATAGTTGGTCTATTTTTCATAATTTGATACATCTAATGACCCAACACTATGCCACAAGCACAAGTGAATTATTTGTATCATCCTAATGGATCAAGCACCACCTTCCTATTGTATTGCTCCAAGGTTCATCCTATATTTCTACAAAACACATACCAAGGTCTCTTCTTAAGGATGTGAACTCTGATTCGGGAAGAGGCTTGGTAAAAATCTAGGCAAGGTTTGACTTAGACTCAACATAGTGTAATTCTATGTCTCCCCTTGCCACATGATCCCTAATGAAGTGATGCTTCACTTCAATATGTTTTGTTCTAGAATGGTGAACCGAATTTTTAGTCAAGTTAATTGTACTTACATTATCACACAAAACCTTGACCTTGGAGTAATGTAACACATAATCCTCTAAGGTGTGTATGATCTAAAGTAGTTGGGACACACAACCACCCATTGCCACATATTCTATTGATGTAGTCTGACCTGATTGTTATTTTGGTGTTGACACCGATTTAAGTTTAGTCGAGTGAGATCGGAAATCCTAGTGGGCGAAGCTAGGTGAAGGAAATCCCGGTGAGTGAAGCCGGGTCCTAGTGAGTGAAGCTAGGTGGAGGAAATCTCAGTGAGTGAAGCCGGGTCCTAGTGAGTGAAGCTAGGTGGAGGAAATCCCGGTGAGTGAAGCCGGGTCCTAGTGAGTGAAGCTAGGTGAAGGAAATCCCGATGGGGTCCTAGTGAGTGAAGCTAGGTGAAGGAAATCCCGGTGAGTGAAGCCGGGTCCTAGTGAGTGAAGCTAGGTGACGGAAATCCCGATGAGTGAAGCTGGGTCCTAGTGAGTGAAGCTAGGTGGAGGAAATCCCGGTGAGTGAAGCTGGGTCCTAGCGAGGGAAGCTAGGTGAAGGAATTCCTAGTGAGTGAAGCAAGGCTGGACTAAGTCCCTGTGAGTGAAGCTGGGTATGCTGGATCAGTCTGAAGTCCGATCAAGGTTGGCACGAACTCTCGTGATAGTAGATCGGTCTGGTGACCGATCCAGGATGTCTGATCGGTCTGGTGATCGATTAGAAACTGATCAGAAATATTCTGTGTGGTGACTGATCGGTTTGGTGATCGATCAGAAACAGAATGTTTCTTCACAGAAAACCCTGATCGGTTAGAGCGACCGATTAGGGCCTTCCTAGACCGATTAGGATTGCTCCTGATCGGTCACTTTGACTGATCCAGCCCTAACCTGATCTGTCAAGTGACCGATCAGGGTGGCTGGGTCTTGACTCTAGCCCTGATAGGTCAGTGAGCTGGTGGATCGGTCTGGTGACCGATCCCCGATCTCTGATCGGTCAGTGTGACCGATCAGAACTTCACTGGATCAATCAGGATGGAGTATAATCAGTCAGGATAGTGTCTGATCGGTCAGGGTGACCGATCAACAACTCAACAGCTTTAATTCAAATGATTGTCAGACCTCTGATTGCTTCTGATTTCCTTCTGATATGGTTGATTTGCTTCGTTAATCAGCCTGTTGCGTGTGCAGATGATATAGAGACGATACAAACCAAGAAGGAGGGTCAATGGCGACTTTCGCTACGGCAGGTTTGTTTGTTATTGGTTTGCAGGTTTCAACGGCTTCTGGCACGGTTGGCGACTGACCTGAGGCTCAGCTGAAGAGGTCTTCAGTGGACTGAGAGCTCAGAGGAGGTCAGTGGGTCAGTGGGTGACGAAGCCGTGGGTCAGTGGCTGACGAAGCTTGGTGATGTGCAGAAGGAAGGCATAAGAAGAAGATGACGAAGCAGAGAGGAGAAGAGACAACTGTGAATAGAGCAAAGGGTTGCTTCTAAGTTGTGTGCTCTGCATTTCTTCTTCATTGTTGATCCTTCTGTGTGTGCGCTTTGTTGGATCGGGTTGGTCCGACTAGAGGGGGGGGGGTGAATAGACGGCTAATAAATGAAAAAGTGGTGGAAATTCGTCTATTAAAAAAAACTTGGTTGCAACTTGGTCGTTGCTTCCAAGACGGTTAAAGCTCAAAAAAAATCTCCTTGTGGTGGAGAAGCCTTACAACTGAAGATCACTAAACTTAGAGAATTACAATAGTATTGATTCCTTTAATTCTAAATTCTAAGTCTATTTATAGTACAGGAAGATAAATCTGGTCAGTTGATTCGTAAATGGATAAACTCTAATTAAAAAAAGAGATAAATGTTATTATCTCTTTAATCGGCTCCTTTGAAAGCTTCGGATGGCAACCGAAGCAAGCCCTCCACGCGTGCTTGTGCGTAGAAGGAATCTCGGGATCAACTTTTCTTCACCAACGCTTCATCTTGATTTTTTTTATCCGATTGCTTCTCAAGACTTTGATAAGTTTTGACTAAAAAGCCTTATATTGTGATCCACGTGTGGAGCTTGTAAAAAACTTCACACAAGCTTTAATTAAAAGCTGGTAAAGTGTGATCCACGTGTGATTTATAAGAGCTTTAAAAAGCTTTAATTAAAAGCTTTAATATAAAAGCTTTTATAATTAAAAGCTTTAATATAAAAGCTTTTATAAAAGACTTTAATTCAAGTGTTCGTCTTGATCCAACTCCAAGTCAAAGGCAACTTGGTTGACTGTTCGTAAGTAGATCTTCTGGGTGATTTCTGACCAACTGGAGTTAGGCTCACCCGAACCCGACTCCAACCTTTCGCCCCTCGAGCGCGCTTTCTTCCGGCTTCTCGCCTCTCGGACGTCGCGCACGTCCTTCTTGGTCCATCGGCGTACTCTTCCGCAACTTCTGCATCCCTCAGATTGCACCGAGCCCGTCGGCTCACTTCCCCGCGCAATCCTTCTCGTCCGCTGCGTCTTACGCTCGACTTCCTCCATACCTAAGTTCCTGCACACTTAGCAGAGTGATTAAAACCAACAGGACCTAACCTAACTTAGTTGATCACATCAAAACCAACCGGGGCACCAACACGCTTAAGGTTACATCTGCTCAGTAAGCTTCTTCTCGTTGTCTCCTGTACTTTTTGATATCTGTCTGAGACTATTTGTGGGGAGGTTACTCCACCGAGAAGGAGATTGTTATATCCAGAGTTCCGGGGCTTGATCTGCCAACGATCAAGGGATCACCCACCTCACGGGCACGCCAAGGAGTAGGGGCAAGTTATCCCCGAACCTTGTAAATCTCTCTGTTAGCATTTGTTTTCTTTCTGTGTTGTTTCTTTCTATTCTGTATTTTTCCGCTGCTAACCTAAGTGCAGAAAGATCAAAAGAAGCCAAAGCTTTAAGTGGGTGGCTATTCACACCCCCCCGTCTTGCCATCCCAGATCCAACAAGTGGTATCAGAGCCTGGGGCTCTTGCAATCGGATTAACACCCTAAGAGCAGAAGATGGCTTTGAGAGGAGAAGGCTTCAGTACCAACAGACCACCATTCTTCGATGGATCAGACTTTCAATACTGGAGATCCCGAATGGAGTATTATCTGAAGATGGATATTGGCATGTGGTTCTCAGTCAAGGAGGGCTTCACTCCTCCAAAGGATGCTGAGGGGAAAGAGCTCGAGTTCTCAAGATGGTCAGTCGAACAGACAAGGAAAGGTGAGGCTGATGCTAAGGCAGTGGTCACCTTGCAGTGTGGGATGACCAAGGAGCAACTCATCAAGATTGGTCCTTTCTCAAGTGCCAAAGACCTATGGAACAAACTCATCGAGCTACATGAAGGCACTCAAGACTCCCGGATAGCAAAAAGGGATCTCCTCCTCAACCAACTCCAGAACCTCTCTATAGGAGAAAATGAAACTGTAAGTAAGCTTCATGGTCGGTTCAAGAAAATCCTCAACGGTTTGCACTCAATTGATGAGAGGGTCGAGAACCATGACCTTGTAAGGTATATACTTAAATCTTTTCCTAGGAATGCCTTGTGGTCATCCATGGTGGATGACTACAAGGTATTTAAGGATCTTTCCATTATTAAATTAGAAAATTTCTTTTGTGAAATGGAACTACATGAGATTGCTAATAAAAGCCCAAAGGAGAAGGGTATTGCTTTTGTAGTAGGAGACAGAAGAAAGAAGAAGGAAAAGAAGAAGGAAAAGGAGGAGGAGAAGAGCATCTGTCACATGACTCTCATGGCCTTAGAAGATTCGAACATGGAGAGTGGAGACGAATCAAGTAATCCTTCAACCGCGGCTTCATCATCTTCGGATGATGAAGAGATAATCACTCTCGAGTTAGATAAATGTTATAGAACTATTGCATGTTTAACTACCTTGCTTAAAAAATCTAAGAACAAGGTAAAATCATTGAAATTAGAAGTAGAACAATTGAGAACCTCCAATGATAATGATGTAGATGATTTGCATGTTAAAGTTCTTGAGGATGAGAACAAGGCTTTGAAGAGTGAAGTTGAAAATCTCAAGAATCTTCTTGAGAAATTTTCAAATAGCTCTAAAATCTTGGATATGATCCTCAACTTGCAAAGAGCGGTCTACAACAAGGCCGACATAGGTTACCAATCTAAGGAACCAAGTTTTGTGTCATTAATGTCTAGAACCCAATTTAGATCACAAAATATTTCTAGGGTTCAAAAAGTTAGCAAGAAAATGACCAAGGCATGGGTGCCAAAAACTTGCATTGTAGGTGCATTAGGTCCCAATATTTGGGTACCTAAAACATCTATCTTTTGAATTGTATAGGTATTGGTTGAGGGGGAGCATCTATCAACATGGCGTGCTGATAATTGGTGCTCCAAACACAAGACTGAGGATATACTCATGAATGTAGTGATTTATAGAATTTCACTTAGGCAGTAGGAAAATTGTTCATACAACACATGACAGTATATTCATGCACAAGGCTACACTAGGTTCAAAATGAATCAACAAGTTTTGGAAAGAAAAACTATTACATGGATGGTTTAGGTTGATATATAACTTGTTCTTACTAAGGATTGCTTAGAATGATTAGTTTTAGTATTGCAATTTATAATTTACTGTAAAGGGTAGCCACAATATTAAAATAACAGCTTATGAAATATTATATATCTCAGGCTTAAGTTTTCTTTTAATACTCTTTGGAGGTGAACATAGTTGAGTATGCCAAGATTGTATATGTTATACATCATTAATGTATTGTATGCATATTTTGGTTAAGAACAGTATGAACACGTAGTTTGTGATGATTCAAAAATTCATTAAAAAATTTTCACAAGGCATCAACAGACAAAGAACATGAGCTTTAAAATTCAATACTTAAGTTCTATGACTTAGTGCTTTCTTTCTATAGGACTTTGGATTAAACTAGATTACCAAAATTGGTTGGAGCAAACCTGATACAAACCTGATACTAATTTGATACAAGTCTGTTTTGGAATTTTTAAATCCATAAGGACTCTTGATTCTTGATGAGGAATAAATTTTAGTTAAGAGACACATATCAATTGTTAACGAAGTCTGACCTGGAACGTATCAGAGTTTCAGAAATTTTTCTGAAATCTGATCGATCTACAGACCAATCAGAAATATTTCTGTATCGAATATCAACGAACCTGATCGGCCCACAGACCGATCAGGATGCTCCCTGATCGATCAAGCAGACTGATCAGGCCTTTCCCTGATCGGTCAAGGAGACCGATCAGGACACTAATATATGACTTCGTTGACTTATGAGATGCATCAGCTATATTCTGTTACTTAGTATCATAATCTATATTCTGATACTCAGTGTCATATGAAGCATATACATGTTTTATCATGTTATAATTCTCTATATGACTTTCATATGAAATTCAACACTTTGCGTTATTTTGACTTAGGGAGAGCCCCTTGGTTAAGGGGGGTTTTTTAAACTTAATAACCAGTCTACACCCTTTTCGGTGTTTGACAAAGGGGGAGAGGATGGTTAGTTAAGTTTAGATTTTGTTGCGAACTTAACTATTGTAGGGGGAGGATTCTGATCCCCTTGCAATAAGAAACTTGACTTCTAATACCTAAACTTAAATCGGGTTGTCAAACAACAAAAAGGGGAAGATTGTTGATGCAGTCTAACTTGATTGTTGTTTTGGTGTTGACACTGATTTAAGTTTGGTTGAGTGAGATCGGAAATCCTAGTGAGTGAAGCTAGGTGAAGGAAATCCCGGTGGGTGAAGTCGGGTCCTAGTGAGTGAAGCTAGGTGGAGGAAATCCCGGTGAGTGAAGTCGGGTCCTAGTGAGTGAAGCTAGGTGGAGGAAATCCCGGTGAGTGAAGCCGGTGAGTGAAGCTAGGTGAAGGAAATCCCAGTGAGTGAAGCCGGGTCCTAGTGAGTGAAGCTAGGTGGAGGAAATCCCGGTGAGTGAAGCCGGGTCCTAGCGAGGGAAGCTAGGTGAAGGAATTCCTAGTGAGTGAAGCTAGGTTGGACTAAGTCCCTGTGAGTGAAGCTGGGCATGCTGGATCGGTCTGAAGTCCGATCAGGGTTGGTACGAACTCTCGTGATAGTAGATCGGTCTGGTGACCGATCCAGGATATCTGATCGATCTAGTGATCGATCAGAAACTGATCAGAAACATTCTGTGTGGTGACTAATCTGTCTGGTGATCGATCAGAAACAGAATGTTTCTTCACAGAAAACCCTGATCGGTCAGAGCGACCGATTAGGGCCTTCCTGGACCGATCAGGATTGCTCCTGATCAGTCAGGAAGTGACATGATTAGTCACTTTGACTGATCAGGCCGTAACCTAATCAGTCAAGTGACCGATCAAGGTGGCTGGGTCTTGACTCTAGCCCTGATAGGTCAGTGAGCTGGTGGATCGGTCTGGTGACCGATCCCCGATCTCTGATCGGTCAGTGTGACCGATCAGAACTTCACTAGATCGATCAGGATGGAGTTTGATCGGTCAGGGTGCCATCTGATCGGTCAGGGTGACCGATCAGCAACTCAGCAGCTTTAATTCAAATGATTGTCAGACCTCTGATTGCTTCTGATTTCCTTCTGATATGGTTGATTTGCTTCGCTAATCAGTCTATTGAGTGTGCAGATGATACAGAGACGATACAAACCAAGAAGGAGGGCAATGGAGACTTTTGCTACGGCAGGTTTGTTTGTTATCGGTTTGCAGGTTTCAACGGCTTCTGGCGCGACTGGCGACTGACCTGAGGCTCAGCTGAAGAGGTCTTCAGTGGACTGAGAGCTCAGAGGAGGTCAGTGGGTGACGAAGCCGTGAGTTAGTGGCTGACGAAGCCTGGTGACGTGAAGAAGGAAGGCATAAGAAGAAGATGGCGAAGTAGAGAGGAGAAGAGACAACTATGAATAGAGCAAAGGGTTGCTGCTAAGTTGTGTGCTCTGCATTTCTTCTTCATTGTTGATCTTTCTGTGTGTGCGCTTAAGGTTACATCTGCTCAGTAAGCTTCTTCTCGTTGTCTCCTGTACTTATTGATATCTGTCTGAGACTGTTTATGGGGAGGTTACTCCACAGAGAAGGAGATTGTTATATCCGGAGATTCGGGGCTTGATCTACCGACGATCAAGGGATCGCCCACCTCACGGGCACGCCAAGGAGTAGGGCAAGTTATCCCCGAACCTTGTAAATCTCTCTATTAGCATTTGTTTTCTTTCTGTGTTGTTTCTTTCTGTTCTGTATTTTTCCACTGCTAACCTAAGTGCAGAAAGATCAAAAGAAGCCAAAGCTTTAAGTGGGTGGCTATTCACACCCCCTCTCTAGCCATCCCAGATCCAACATATTCGGCTTCCATTGTTGATAGGGCAACACGTGGTTGTTTCCTACTACTCAAACTAACTAAAGATGACCTAAGGAATTGACATCCTTCACTAGTACTCTTCCTATCTAGTTTACACCCCGCATAGTCCGAGTCGGTGTATCCAAAAAGATCAACATTTGGGGTTCTAGGATACCAAAGCCCGACATTAAGAGTGCCTTTAATATACCTTAGGATCCTCTTTACTACCACTAAATGAGACTCTTTGGCACATGATTGGTACCTTACACACATACCTACCGTAAATAGTATATCGGGTCTACTATCAGTTAGGTACAATAGATTATCAATCATGCTCCTATATTGTTTTGAGTCTATTCAACATCACTATCCATTTTGACATTTGTTCCTATATGGGTAGATGCTACCTTAGCATTTTCTAGTCTAAATTTCTTTAGCATTTCCCTAGCATATTTAGTTTGATACACATGAGTTCATTCATTTGTTTGATTAACTTGTAGACCCAAGAAGAAAGTCAATTCGCCTACAAGACTCATCTCAAATTCATTTTCCATACACTTAATGAATTCATGGAGGAATTCACTATTTGTGGACCCAAAGATAATATCATCTACATAAACTTGGGCCATAAATATATCCTTATCCTTAGATTTTAGGAACAAAGTTGGGTCAATTGTTCCTCTCCTAAAACCCTTGGACATTAAGAATGAAGAAAGTCTTTCATACCAAGCCCGGGGAGCTTGTTTCAATCCATACAAGGCTTTTCTTAATTTGTAAACATGTCTAGGGTAGTTTGGATTTTCAAACCCGGGGAGTTGTTCTACATACACCTCTTCCTTAATGACCCCATTAAGGAATGCCGACTTCACATCTATTTGGTGAAGTATGAAACCCATGTGAGCGGCATAGGCTAGTAAAATTCTTATAGACTCTAATCTAGCTATGAGGGCATATGTCTCATCATAGTCAAGGCCCTCTACTTGATTAAACCCCCTAACTACCAATCTAGCCTTATTCCTAGTAATTTTGCCTTGATCATTTAGCTTGTTCCTAAAGACCCATCTAGTAGTGACAATGGTGCAATCATTGGGTCTAGGAACCAACTCCCATACTTCACTCCTTTCAAATTGATTTAACTCCTCTTGCATAGCTAGGACCCAATCCACATCACCTAATGCCTCGGTTCTAATTGAGAAATCAAGGCAATTTGACTACTTTGTTCTCTAAAATAAGACCTAGTTCTCACCCCTTGAGTGACATCACCCACTATTTGGTCAATGGGGTGATCTTGGTGATGTCTTAAGGGCCTAGAGGTTATGAGTTCATTTACTACATGATCCTCATCCTCTAGTGCACTTCTCCCTCTACCTTGATCATTGCCCTCCAAATGTAAGTCTTGGATTCCTTGGGAAAGGGGTTGGGTTTCTTCTATATCCTTATTAATTGATGCTCTCCTAGGGTAAATATTTGTAGATTCATCAAAATCAACATTTGAAGATTCCTCAATTATCTTGGTCCTTTTGTTGTACACTCTATACCCTCTACTAGTGGATGAGTAACCAACCATAGTTCCCTCATCCGCTTTAGATTCAAACTTTCTTAAGTCATCCTTGGTGTTTAGAATGTAGACCTTACATTCAAAAACCCTAAAATAATGAATTTGTGGAGTTCTCCCATTCCACAACTCAAATGGGGGTTTTCCTAAAAACCTATGAATTAAAACCCGATTTTGAATGTAGCAAGCAGTATTCACCACTTCGGCCCAAAAGTAATTAGGTAAAGAATATGCATTTAGCATAGTCCTAGCGGCTTCTTGTAGGGCTCTATTTCTCCTCTCTACTGCCCCATTTTGTTGTGGGATTCTTGGGCATGAAAATTCATGCTTGTACCCATTTTCTAGACAAAATTGTGAGAAGTTTGAGTTTTCAAACTCCCCAACATGGTCACTCCTAATGTGGTTGATTTTGAGGTGTTTCTTATTTTCAACCCTCTTACTAAACCCTATGAAGATCTCTAAGGTATCATCCTTATGTTTCATGAAGAACACCCAAGTAAATCTAGAAAAATCATCTACAATAACTAAACAATACTTACTCCCTACTAGTGAAGGAGTGCTATGACAATCAAAAAGATCCATATGCAATAGCTCTAAAGTTAAGGTAGTGCTAGTTAAGGTTTTACCTTTGTGTGATGATTTTGATTGCTTACCCTCTTGGCATGCATCACACATCTTGGTCTTCTCATACTTGATTATGGGAAGCCCCTTCACCAACTCCTCCTTTGCCACTCTTGCAATTTCCTCATGTTGATGTGCCCAAGTCTCCGGTGCCACAATCATCCTTTTTCTGCTTTAGATATGAGACACTTAGGCAAATTGTTAGAAGCATAAGCAAGATTAAGATAGTAAAGATTAGCCTCTCTATACCCTTCTAGCATAACATTTTCGGACCCATTTTGTTTAATTAGACACTTTCTAGCATGAAACTCAACCCTATATCCCATATCACAAAGTTGACTTACACTAAGTAGATTAAATTTCATATCTTTAATCAAAAGAACTTCGTGGATAAAGATTGTAGGGGATACCTCAATGGTGCCCCTACCAATTATTTTGAGTTTCCCACTATTTCCAAAGGATATGGTCCCTTCTTTTAGGTAGCTAATAGTGGTGAATTTGCTTACATCTCCGGTCATATGTCTTGAGCATCCACTATCTACAATCCACATTTTTGAGGCATCCTTGACTTTTACCTATACAACATGGAAAATACAAGCTTTTGGTACCCAAATTTTAGTTCCACAAGCATCATTTAAATACTTCTTTGGTACCCAAGTCTTCTTGGTATTTCCCTTAACCCCTTGTCTCCTAGAAGCACCCTTTCTACCTATAAGTGAAACAAAGGTTACTTCCTTGGTCTTTGGCCTATAACCTATCCTGGCTTTGTTGTAAACGGCTCTTTGACTATTTATTATCATATCAAGGTTGCTAGAGCCAACTTGAAACTTTCTAAGTACCTTGGTTAGGTCTTCTACCTTTTCCCTTAGTTCCTTATTTTCATTTTCAAGACATGAATCATTTTACATAGTAGAAGCATCATGCAAATTATCCTTAAGTTTCATGGATTCTACTTTAAGCATGACAACTTCATCCTTTAAGTCCTTAATTTTCCTCCTAGCTTTAGCCAAATCCATATTTGTACTAGAAATAATTTTGACAAGAGTAGAAGAGGGTAGACTATATACCTCACTTACCGAAGCCTCGGATTCGGATGATGATGAGGCTTCACTTTCATCTTCACTACTTGAGCTTCTCCCATCATCGGATGACTCCAAGTTGTCCACTCCCATTAGTGCGAAGTGTGACACGTGATCTTCCTCCTCCTCCGAAGACGATGGATCATCTCAAGTAGCTTTTAGACTTGTGGCACTTTTTCCTTTTTCTTTTGACTTCCTCTTCTCACTCTTCTTCTTTTCTTCCTTCTTGTCATCTCTTTTCTTGAGTTGTGGGCACTCATTCTTCATGTGGCCCTCTTGGTGGCAATTGTAGCAAATGATATCTTTGCTCTTGCTCTTGCTTCTTGACCCTTTCCTACCATAAAACTTGTTAGAGAAATTTTTAAATGTTCTTCTCATTTTCCTTACCATGTAAGCCTCTTGGTTATTATCCATAGAAGCACTAGACTCCTCCGATTCGGATGATGAGGAGTAGATCACCTTCTTCTTCTCCTTTTTCTTTTCCTTCTCCTTTTCTACAATGAATGCCACACCTTTTTCTTTGGAAGAGATGTTAGCTTGCTCATGTAATTCAAATTCACAAAACAAATCATCTAACTTTACCATTGAAAGATCCCTTGATACTTTATAGGCATCAACCATTGATGCCCACAATGTAGTTCTAGGGAAAGATTGTAAAACATACCTCACGAGATCTCGGTTTTCCACCCTCTCACCAATTACATGTAGCTCGTTGATTATTTCCTTTACTCTTCCATGCAATTGGCTAACCGTCTCGTTGGTCTTTATGGAGAGTGATTGTAATTGAGCCACCAAGAGGTCCTTCTTTGCCCTCCTTGACTCGTTTGATCCTTCGTTGAGTTCAACAAATTTCTCCCATAATTCCTTTGCGCTCTTGAAAAGCCCCACCTTGTTGAGTTGTTCCTTGGACAACCCGCATTGAAGTGTGGTGGTCGCCTTGACATTTGCTTGCGCCTTCTTCATGACTTCCTTTGGCCAAGTTCTCATGGGTAGTGGCTCTCCTCTTTCGTTGACGGGTGCATCGAAACCATCTACAACACTCATCCAATTCTCAATGTCATTCATCAAATAATATTCCATCCTACCTTTCCAATAGGCGAAGTCATTTCCATCGAAGAACTGAGGCCTTGCGGTGCTATAGCCCTCTTGAAACGTCATTTCTTGTTACTCCGGTTGATGGTGAGTTCTCCCGAAGTGAACCAGCTCTGATACCACTTGTAAGATCATTGACGTTGCTAGAGGGGGGGTGAATAGCATTTTTCTCGAATTCTCTCTACAAGAGGGTTAGCACAATACAAAAATATAATGAAAATAAGAGATTCAATGCTAACAAGAGGAATTTACTTGGTATCCACCCCGAAAGGTGACTAATCCAAGGATCCACACAAGTACACCACCTCCACTATGAAAAGTCTCCTTCAAGGTGGAGAAAACCTTTACAAGGTTGTCTTCTTCCTCTTTACAAGATGGAAAATAAAGCTAGAGGAAGAACTGATCACTTGGGGCACTAGCAGCAGTTTGGTACAGTAAAAAAACTGTACCTTCCTCGTGCCAAAAAGTCCCCTTTAAATAAGAGTAAAGAACAACTCCACGAGTTATCCAGCCCGACACCTGGGGCAGTCAATTGGTCTAGCTTTAATTGCTAGCCAACGGCTAGTTTTTGGGGTTACCAGTCGACTGCTCCTAGAGCAGTCGACTGGTCTCAGGTCCGAAACCTTCTGTGAGTTTCTGTTTGCTCTAGCAGTAGACTGCCCTTTTTACCAATCGATTGCCCAGCTTCTACAATCACTCACTCTCACTCCGAACACTCTCCTTCACGTGTGCCTTCAGGTATACTCCCTTGGCTTGCCCCTTGAAGTCTTCTTCCACTGGCTATCGTCCCTCGGATGTGCACATAAGCCTTCCCTTGGCTTGCCTCTATGCCACCCTTCACGTGTGCCCTTTGAAGTCCACTTCCTGGTTTGCCCTTGGAGTCCTCCTCCCTCGGCTCTTGTCCCTCGGATATGTCCTCCATGTGTGATTCACCAAGTCCTGCAAACTCAATCACACATATCAAATAACAACACAACACCCTAACCTTAAACATATTGGCACACACACATCAAAACCATGATCTTCCCGATCATCCTTGTGCCGATTGCCTCAACAAGAAGCTCAACATCCAAAGTGACACAAGAATGTGAAAGATCATCCACTTCATTAAGGGGAGGAGAGACCATCATCAATACCGGAGCAAAAAAAAGCATCTATCTCTACCAAAGCAAAGTCAAAAGATCACATCATTTGCTTTGGGTGCGACAAGAAGGGACACTTCAAGGACAAGTGTCCATTAGGTAAAAAGAAGGTAAACCCTAAACCCAAGTCAATTCATTTAAGACCTAACATGGGTTGTAGGGAAAAGAAGGAGAAGAAGCACTTAGGTGTTACGTGTGGTGAGCTAGGACACTACCACACCAAATGCTCAAGAAAAGGAGAATTCAAGAAATTGGAGTATTTGAGGAAGTAGGAAAAGGAGGAAAAGAAGAAAAACTCATATCAAGGGGGAGCTACAAGGGTAAAGGAGGTAATTCCTAACTTTAAGCATTTTTCAAACTCCTCCATGAATGATAGAAGTAATGAAAAGTATTTGCCTATGCATAATTTTGGTTTTAGGTATTATGATAAAAATAGGACTAATGTTATATCTCAAAACCCTAAGAATTTATGTGTCATGATAAACCTAGGATTTCTAGACCTAAGGACCAAGGTATTAACCCAAAGAAAGGGAGACACATGCCTAGACAAATGGGTAGATCTAGAAATGTCCAAAATGGACATGGTGATGCTAAGGTTAAGAACTTAGAGAAGGAAAATCAAGCCTTGAGGGCAAGACTTGACAAATTAGAGAAAACCCTAGAAAGATTCACTAGTAAATCTAAGGATTTAGGCATAATGTCGGGTAGTCAAAATCTCGACAATGATAGACCGGGTCTAGGATACCAATCTATTAGATCAAAAGCTATGGAAAAGTCATATGCAATGATGACATATTACTATAGCAAAAGGAAGGCCAAAATGGCAAAGGAAAGACCAAAAATGGCAAGGAAAAGCCATTTAAAGGAGAGATGAAGTATTTAACCAAAGATAAGGTATATAGAGTTAAGAAAGTTAAAGTTGTAGGTCAAGAAGTACCGGAGGTACACATGTGTGACCTTGCCATTATAGATGAGTCACCTAGGTAGGTGACTAAGGCTAAGAGCTTAAGGGGGAGCTCTAGGAGTCAAGTTAGGATCCATAGTCAATGGATCTCAAGAGAGTTTCTCCAAAAGGACTAGATGAATTATGGGATGTGCCAAAGGATTTGAAGACAAATTTGAGACTTAATTTTAGGAATTTGGCACATTAAAAGTAAGGTATCATGCAAAAATATGACAATAGAGCTATATTGCATGAAAATGACTTCTTAATATGGAAATGTCATATAAACCAATGCTAAGGATGCATTGAGGTTGGGGATAAGAAGATACATCAAGGAGAGATCAAAACTAGGACCTTAGGTAAATGTTCAATTGAACCATTTAGATAATTTTGAGTTTTGTGTCAATCTTGAGATTGGTGATAGATACATGGGCAAATGTATTTTTCCTAAGTAGGCACGGGTACCACAAATCTCTCCACAAAATTTGAAATTTTTTAGAGATTTATAGAATTTCTGATGCATTTCTGAAGTTGGGTCAGAAATGCTGAAATATAGGGTACCAGTCGACTGATGCAGAGGCAGTCAACTGGTCCAGTTTAAATCAGAAACTAGGTTATTCAATATAGCAGTCGACTAATCCTCCATTAGTTGACTGATCTTTCTGTTTGGTTCATCAGTCGACTGACCCTGGGGCAGTCGACTGATGCAGGGAATCTTTTAAAAGAACAACCGCACAGGGGGCGACCGAACCTAGGGTTTCAGCGCCGCCCCTTGCGATTTCTCTTCTCCCTCAACCTCTCTAACTGCTCCAAGCCTTCCCAAGGTCCTCAGATTGTGTTCCTAGCCTTCCTTTCATCTTAGATCCAAGGCTAGGGCAAGAAAAACCTCTTCCTTAAGTCAATATCGACCATTCGCCATCATGCAACGACCGGAGAAACGGTAATAGATCATTTGTGTCATTTTTATCATTTGATTCATGATTTATGACTAACTCTTCAATTTGTGCATGTTTACCTTATTTTTTCCTCTTGATTGGGTCATTTTTGGTAAATACATATGGTGGTTGCATTTAGGGCTAGGGGAAAGAAGAGGGTTGGTGAGGGATCATCCCAACAGCAGTCCCTAGATCCTGAGGCACCTCGGTTCCGTTCCGAGGCTTGCCGACAGATATTTAACAATGCTGACTCATTTTGATGAACTGTAGACATCTCAATCAAGCATACTTCCAGGAGTTCACTCCCCACATTATTGAGATAATCACACATTTTGGGTTAGAAAAACTAGTCTACTATTAGCGTTATGTCAATATTGACCTATGCAAGGAGTTTTACGCAAATCTCACATGTAGTAGTCCCGATGACGGGACATATGAGTCTATGGTACAGGGAGTTACCATTCCTTTCACACCTGCAGTATTAGGATTATTTTTAGGGTGTAGGGTTTCCGATAATCCATTCACATGTTTCCCCACGGTCACTGAGCCATTGACCCTACCCAATGTCACCATTGATCAAATTTATCATCATTATTTTGATAATCCTCGACCTTCTCTACAGCGTATCTTCATAGCTAGGCGCATGAGTTCGGTTGGTAATGTCTTGTATAAAGTCGTCCTAGACTGCATTCTACCTATTATCACCAAGGGGAGGTCAAAGATCCTGCTACCTCACTTGGTGATAATGTATGCACTAGAGAGGAGGTTAGACATTGACATTGGCCGCCATGTGTTCGTATCTATTGCCCATTTTTCACATAGTGTCAATAGGAAGATATACATGCCATTCGGTCATATTTTGACCGAATTCTTTTTCTCTAGAGGTATTAGGACCACTAAGGGCGAGGTACATCAATTGTCAAAGGACTACGATCAGATTGACTCTCGGCAGCTTTCCTTGGCGGGGATCGAGAGGCGGCAGGGAGTGCTGGTATGGCACCATCGTCAGGATTCTTCCAGTTCTGATGATGATGATGAGGTTGCTCCTGCTGTTGCACCTGCTGCTACTCCCGCTGGGATCACAGAGGAGCGATTCTCCTGATTGGAGGTAGAGGTTCATGGATTCAGGGAGGATTTTCAGAGTTTTCAGCAGCACCAGGAGGTTCTCAGAGGCGACTTTCAGAGGTTCCTGCAGTGCCAGGACGAGATGTATGAGATGATGCAGCACTGGAACCTTATGTATCAGGCCCCTCTTCCTCTTCCTCCTCCAGGCGATGACATATAGGCTTAGCTTGATTTGGATGTGATAGTGTTAAGGAAAAGGAGGAGGTTTGAAAACATTTCTGTGTTTTAAATAGTATAGAATAGACTTGGAAAACATTTGGTTTCAAAACTAGAAGAGAAGATTGATACAAAATGGGTTGTTTTTCAAAGAATTGGAATGTTCGTCAAAAAGTCAAGCATATTTGGTATTTTCACAAAATCATATTTTTCTAGGATAGAATACATCATAAGAAATATGCTTGTAAAATTTCAGAATTTTTTAAATTTTGTATAATTAATTAGGGGTTTCTAAATTTCGGCTGAAAATTCAGATTTCTGTGTATCAGTCGACTACCCTTGGGGCAGTCGACTGACCTTTATGTAGGTTTGTGGTTTGCAGGCACTAGTCGACTGGTAACTGACGAAGTCGACTGGTGCTGCTGATTTCTGATTTCTGGGAGGTTTCAGAGATAGAACAGTGTTCTCATTGATACTAGGGTTAAGGTTGCTTGGGGCAATCTTTTTGATGGTGTCAAAGGGGGAGACCTTGTGGTTTTAAGTGAGATTTCAACTTAACTTGTGGAGTTAGTGTTTAGCTTAACTTGTGGTTATGAGAAATTGAAAATTATGTGGAAGGCATAGGTTAAGGGGGAGGATGCATGTTTATGCTGCTTAACTTGCTATGTCTGTAATTTTCAATTGTTATTGTTGTTTTTGCACCTAACTTAAACATATTGCCACACATCAAAAAGGGAGATATTGTTGGTGCAATCGGCATAAGTTTGATCAAGTAGATCATGAGTTTTGATGTGTGTGTCAATATGATTAAGTTAGGGTTTTATGTTGATTTAATATGTATATGTGAGTGTGCAAGTTTGCAGGATACACATAGACTTAGTTGGACGTCTTCGGGGTCGGTGAAGGATGGCATGGGCGACAAGCCGAGGGCTTGCATGCATCCGAGGGACCGTGGACAAAGCAGGGACGATGAGCCGAGGGAAGTAGATTTCGAGGCATACGTGAAGGATGACATGGGAGATAAGCCGTGGGCTTGCATGCCTCTGAGGGACAAGAGCCAAAGTCGAAGATGACTTGAAGGTGATAGATCGAGGCTACTGGAGCAGGGACGATGAGTTGAGGGAAGCGGACTTTGAGGCATACGTGAAGGGTGGCATGGGAGACAAGCCGCGGGCTTGCATGCATCCGAGGGACGAGAGTCAAAGTCGAAGAGGGCTTGAAGGCAACAGGTCGAGGCAGCTAAAGGAAAAGTCAACTGAGTCGTGAGGTTTCGACTACTGAGAGAACTGTACTCGGGAAGGGAAATCCTAGGGTTCGAGTGATGAGAGAATTATACTCGGGAAGGGAAACCTTAGGTGGCAGTCGATTGATGCTTGATCAGTCGACTGGGGTAGAGCACAGAGAGATCAGTCGACTGGTGAAGAACCAGTCGACTGGGCAGTCGACTAGCATCGACCAGAATGCGAATCGTCAAGGTGGCGACATTCAAATTCACGAGGACCAGTCGACTGCCCCAAGGGCAGTCGACTGGTAACGGTCAAAACAGTATCGAGATCTATTTAAGAGAGCTCGTGTTTTGCTACTTCTTCTTGACGAAACAAGCTTGGTTAGAGCCTGTTAGTAGCCTACAAGTGCTCAGGTCGTGTCAAAGGGTTGTGGCGAGGTTTCTTCACCCACAAGGAGCGACAAGAGCTAGCCGGAGGTGTTCCGGGGAATCATCCATCGAAGGATCGGGATCGTCCACCTTACGGACAGCCGTGGAGTAGGTGTTCCATCTCCGAACCACGTAAATTGGTATGTCGTTCTTAGTTGTTAGTTTTTGTTATTTCGCTTGCGCACTAACAACTTGTAGGAAGAAAATCGAATTGAAAGCTATTCACCCCCTCTAGCTAAACGGAAAGGTCTCAACAGGCTGCACTTTGGTGATTCATCATCCCCGTCGTTTGCTTCCTGAACAAGTTTGGCGTCGTTTGTGAGAAACATCTAAGCACTAGAAGGAACACTGTGATGGCAGATCTAGAGGGACAACCCATCATTTTGACATGGGAGGAGTTGGATCATTTGGTCATCAACGCCATCAGAGGAGCACTGGAGCAACACTATATTGAATAAGCCGCCTCTCAAAGAGTGGCTCCGATGTAGGCTGAGATCCCTAGGATGTTAGCCTCGCACAACCGAAATCGAAGATCCATCTCACCACCAGGGGGGCCGGCAATGATAGCCCTGGTGCCCAGGCGAGATTCTATGGGAGAAGTGGAGAGGACGCATTTTGCCGCCTCCAGTGTTTTATGGCAAGAGGAGGGACTGGGGAAGATCGAGGCCGCCAAAGTTCTCCTGAAATCTCCATCTACTCCTTTTTCTCCAGACATCGTAGCGGATCCTATGCCCAAGCAGTTTTGTGGTCCAGGAATTACTGATTACGATGGGAAGACGGATCTGGAAGACCACATCTATAAGTTCAAGAACACTATCCTGTTACACCAATACACAGATGGTGTGAAGTGCCGGGTGTTCTTGAACACATTATTGGGGCCGCCCAGAGATGGTTTTAGAGGCTGTGTCTCAAAATTCGATAAACTCCTTTTTAGAGTTTAAAATTGTCTTCCTACATAGCAGCCACGATACCAGAAGATGACCTTAAATCTGTTTGCCCTAAAGCAAAAGAGCAAAGAACCGTTGAAGGACTATATCTAATGGTTCAATCGGGTGGCGCAAGACGTGCCGACGACCACTTTAGTGATCCTCATCAGCGCTTTCACGCAAGGACTCTCTGAAGGAGATTTCTTTTAGTCGATGGTAAAGAAACTGCCGACCAGCTTCGATGATTTATTGGGGCAGTCGGTCAAGCATGTCAATGTGGAGGAGGGGTAGCACACCCGTCGCAAAGATTCGGCAGGAGTCTCTATCCAAATCTCAGATGATTCGAGAGAAGAGAACCACCCGCTCCAACCTGAGCAAAAGATCCTTGCTCCAGGAAAGATTACTGGACTGACAAGAAGAAGCAGGTGGAGACGGTGGACATAGAAGGACCAGAGCCACCGAAGAAATACTGTGACTTCCATGGTAGCACAACTCACTCTACAAAAGAGTGTTATACCTTGAAAAAGATGAGATCCAAGGACGCGGATGCCAAAATACGTAAAAAGTGGAATAAGGTAGGGTATCGACAAAGATCTCCTTGCCGAAGTCCTTCCCCTTATCGACGACAACTGGGGGAGGACAGATCCAGGCATCGATCCCGATCGCCCTCAAGAGGAAGAAGTTGGGAGATAGTGCCCACCAGTCTATCTCCCTGGAAAGAGATCCGAAGAAAAGCAAGGCTCCGGCTCGCGGACCTCCATCGGGCCATTTGGAGTAATCTCAGGAGGTCCGACCAGAGGGGACTCCCATAGGGCAAGGAAGGCCCATACCCCGCCTGTTGGGAAACTACGCCATCGGGACCGATAGGGAGAAGCGCCAGGGCCTTGTCATCTCCTTTGGCCTTGACGATCTAGTGGATGTTGAAGCCCCTCACGAAGATGCACTGGTAATTCTTGCCCGCATAGCCAATTATGAGGTTAAGCGTATTTTCATGGATATAGGTAGCTCCGTCAACATCCTGTACAAGGCCATATTGGATCAAATGCAAGTTGACGAGGATGAGTTGCATCCTGTCTCCACTCCGCTCTTTGGCTTCATCAGATACCGAGTACAGTCGATGGGGCAGATCTCATTGTCTTTGTTGCTGGGGGACGACATGCTATAGAGGATAAGGATGACTTCCTTTATGATCGTAGATGCCCCATCATCCTACAATGCTATTTTGGGGCGACCAACGCTCAGCTTATTTCAAGCGGTGGTTTTAGTCTACCACCAGAAGATCAAATTCTCGGTGGGAGAGCAGGTGACTGTAGTCAAGGGGGACCAACTAGCTTCCCGATGATGCTACAGTGGGGAAGTTAGAACAGAAGCTTGTAAGAACCCGAGGACCCATGAAGCTTTGCAAATCAACCTGGCTAATCCCCGAGTAAAGGAAGGATCTAAAGAGGAACGCAGGGAGAGAGCGAGGAAGTCTAAATTCACCCTCAACAAGGTGGAGGAATAACAAGAATTGCCGTTGATCTTGTGCCAGAACTTAGAAGTCGGTTGATCAGCTGCTTGGTGGATCATCACGATGTGTTCACGTGGGCTACTGAAGAAATCAAAGGAGTCCCTCCTACCTTGGCCACACATCGACTGCATATCACTCCAGGAACACGACCGATAAAATAGAGGCAAAGACACTTTGCTCTCGAGGAAGACAAGATAATCAGGGAAGAAGTAGCAAAGTTATTGAAGGCCGAGCATATTAGAGAAGTTCAATTCCCGACTTGGTTGACAAATGTTGTATTAGTCCATAAGCTTGGGGGTAAATGACGGGTTTGTATTGACTTTCTTGATTTAAATAAAGTCTGCCCTAAAGTCTGTTACCCCTTGCCTTGCATTGATCAGCTGGTAGATTCGACTTCCAGCTGTGAATTTATTTCAATGTTGGTGCATATCAGGGATATCATTAGGTTCCCCTTGCTCAAGAAGATCAAGAGAAGGTCAACTTTGTAACGACGGATGACACTTACTGTTATAATATTATGCTATTTGGGTTGCGCAATACAGGGGCAACCTATCAGCAGATGATGGATAAGGTCTTCCGCCACTAGATCGGAAGGAATATTGAAGTGTATGTAGATGATATCTTAGTCACGACGGAGAAGGGGAAGGACATGATTACCGATCTCGAGGAGACATTTGCTACCTTGAGGGCCAATGGACTGAAACTAAACCCAGTTAAATGTTTGTTTGGGGTAAAAAGTAGTTGGTTCCTTGGGTACATGGTTACCGAGAGAGGAATTGAGGCTAATTTTGAGAAAGTGTAAGCTATACTCAACATGTCATCCCCTTGCAATTTCAAAGATGTACAACAGATTAATGGCAGAATTACAGCCCTGTCCCGGTTCATCTCCAGATCTGCTGACAGGACTTTGCCTTTCTTCAAAATTCTAAGGAAAGCTGTCAGATTCGAGAGGGATGACCAGTGCGAGAAGGATTTTATAGATTTAAAAGCATATCTCTCTGAGCTCCCCATCCTATGTAAGCCACTAGAAGGAGAAACGTTGTTTGTCTACTTATCTACAGTCGAGCAAGCTATAGGTTCTGCGCTTATTCTGGAAGAAGGTATTACTCAGTATCCCATCTATTTCTTTGGGCACCTCCTGAAAGAGGCAGAGACTCGGCATATTACCTTGGAGAAGCTGGTATCTACCTTAGTGCTGATAGCATGAAGGCTGAGACCATATTTTTTAGCTCATCCCATCGTTGTGCTCACAACAGTCCACTCGGGTGCATCCTCACAAATTCAGAGGCCTCGGAATGATTGATCAAGTGGACGACAGAGTTGAGTGAGTACGAAATTGAGTACCATCCCTGAGCAGCTATCAATGCTCAAGCTCTAGCTAACTTTGTGCTCGAAGCAACCCTAGGACCTGAAGCAGATGAAGTATGGAAGATTTATATGGATGGCTCCTCCAATAACAAGCATAGTGGGGTCAGGGTTCTGATGATTTCTCTCAGAGAAGACGTACTACAACTATCTATCCAACTCAACTTCCGAGCCATAAATAATGAAGCCAAATATGAGGCGATCCTAGCGGGGCTCCAAGCAGCCAAGCAAGTGGGAGTTGCTCGGGTTATCTTGCATTCAGATTCCCATCAGGTGGCTTAACAACTAAAGGGAGAGTTCAAAGTTAAAAATGAGCGTCTGCAAAGGTTTGTGACCATATATGAGCAACTGAAGTCTTCATTCACTGAAATGGTTCTATAGAAAATATCTCGAGCGGATAATGTCAAGGCAGATGAGCTAGCCAAATTTGTGAACTCCCTTGCACTATGAACGCTGGAAGAGCCCAGTGCTCTAGAAGGAGCCATGGCCCAGATTTAAGAAGGAGTTGCTGAAACTGTATTACCTGACTGGAGAGAACCTTATATGGAATTCCTACATAGTGGAACAGTGTCAGCGAGTGATAAGGAAGTTCGACTCTTCCGTCGCAGGGCTTCCAGATTAACGTTGGTCGGAGAACAATTATATAGGAGAGCATTCGCCTGACCATTGCTCAAGTGTATTGGTCCAGGGGAAGTTGATTACATCATGCAGGAGATTCACGAAGGTATATGTGGAAGTAACATTGGGGGGAGATCAATGGCTAGGAAGATTATTCTTGCTGGGTATTTTTGGCCCACGCTGTAAGCCGATGCTACCAAATTTGTTGTCGGGTACGAAGCCTGTCAAAAGCATCAACATATCACTCACCGCTCAACTAAATTACTTCGAGCCTCCACTGTCTCATGCCCCTTCGATCAGTGGAGAATGAATATTGTGGGTCCTTTCCCGATTGGACCTTAATAGAAGAAGTTTCTATTGGTATTAGTCGACTACTTCTCCAAATGGGTGGAAGCTGAGCCACTTGCGCGTATCACGGAAGCTGTCGTGATGAAGAACCTATGAAAAGACATAGTCAGCAGGTATTACATTCCTTATAAATTGGCATTGGATAATGATAGATAGTTCGCAGGGCGCAAACTTAGAGAGTGGTGTGAAGGACAAGGTATTCGCTAAGCCTTCACCTCGGTTGCTTATCCTCAAGGCAACGACCAGGCAGAAGTGGTCAACCGGGAGATCATTAGAGGGCTTAAGATAAAACTGGACCATGTCGGAGGCAGTTGGATCAAAGAATTCCCGAGTATCTTATGGTCATACCGTACTACTCCTAAAGAAGGGACCGGTCAGAGTCCCTTCAATCTGGTATATGGAGCAGAAGCGGTAATTCTTGTGGAAATAGGCGATGAGTCAATCCGACAACAACACTACTGCAAGGAAGATAATGATCAGGAATGACTAATCGACCTAGACCTGGTGACAAAAGTGCAAGACAAAGCAGCTGCCCAGCTATTTGTATACCATCATATGTAGCAAGTGTATAATCACTGAGTGATCACTCAGACATTCCAAGACGAGGATGAGGTCTGGAAAAGAAATAAACCAGTTGGCGACGCTGGAAAGCTCGAGCCTCAATGGAGTGGACCTTACACCATTGTGAAAATGCTTGCAAGAGGTAGGTATAACTTACAAGATGCTGAAGGCAAAAGGCTAGAAAAGCCATGGAATGCAAGTCACCTTCAGCCGTATCGTACTTGGTGAGTTGAGTGAGTAACACATGTATTTGTATGCTTATTTGTACTTCCTTGAAGCTTGAGTAATTAAAGAAGTAGAAGAAATGTTTCACTAAAGACCAAAGGGAAGAATCCAAGTTCCTACCATCTTGTGGTGCCGAGGATACCCAAGATGTGTAGACCTGGCCGAGGTGTTGAGGATGCCTGGCCGGGAGCAGCCCAAGATCCTACCATCTTGTGATGGCAAGGATGCCCAAGATGTGTACACCTAACTGAGGTGTTGAGGATGCCTGGCTGGGAGCAACCCAAGATCCTACCATCATGTGGCGCTGAGGATGCCTAAGATATGTAGATCCTACCATCTTGTGGTGCCAAGGATGCCCAAGATGTGTAGACATGGCCGAGGTACCAAGGATGCCCGACTGGGAGCAGCCCAAGTTCCTATCATCTTATGGTGTTGAGGATGCTCAAGATGTGTAGACCTAGCCGAGGTGCTGAGGATGCCCGACCGAGAACAACCCAAGATCCTACCATCTTGTGGTGCCGAGGATGCCCAAGATGAGTAGACCTGGCCGAGGTGCTGAAGATGCCCGACCGAGAGCAGCCCAAGATCCTACCATCTTGTGGTGCCGAGGATGCCCAAGATGTGTAGACCTAGCGGCCGAGCTGCAGATGATGCCTGTCGGGAGTAGCTTAAGATCCTACCATCTTGTAGTGCCGAGGATGCCCAAAATGTGTTGACCTGGGCCAGGTGCTGAGTATGCCCAAGATGTGTAGACCTGGCCGAGGTGATAAGGACGCCTGGTTGAGAGTAGCCCAAGATCCTACCATCTTGTGGTACCGAGGATGCCCAAGATGTGTAAACCTGGCCAAGGTGTTGAGGATGCCCGACCGGGAGCAGCTCAAGATCCTACCATCTTGTGGTGCCAAGGATGCCCAAGATGTGTAGACCTGACCGAGGTGCTGAGGATGCCCGGCCAGGAGCAACCCAAGATCCTACCATCTTGTGGTGCCGAAGATGCCCAAGATGTGTAGACCTGACCGAGGTGTTGAGGATGCCCGGCCGAGAGCAGCCCAAGATCCTACTATCTTGTGGTGCTGAGGATGCCCAAGATGCATAGACCTGGCCAAGGTGTTGAGGTACCCGGCCAGGAGTAGCCAAGATCCTACCATCTTGTGATGCTGAGGATGCCCAAGATGTGTAGGCCTGTTCGAGGTACTGAGGATGCTTGGCCG
This sequence comes from Boesenbergia rotunda, assembly GCA_024364735.1. Taxonomy (NCBI): domain Eukaryota; kingdom Viridiplantae; phylum Streptophyta; class Magnoliopsida; order Zingiberales; family Zingiberaceae; genus Boesenbergia; species Boesenbergia rotunda. The sequence goes on along the minus strand of JAGFNQ010005385.1, from coordinate 396,656 downwards.
AGAGCAGCCCAAGCTCATACCATCTTGAGGTGCCGAAGATACCTAAGATATATAAGCCTAGTCAAGGCGCTGAGGATGTTGTGCCATGTCTTGCTAGCACAAGTAAATAACAACGCACCAAGTCCTTATCTCTTCCTTAACATTAGACTTTACGGTTGCAAAGAAGACTATATGGGGGGGGGCAAGAAGCAATATGCAAAATAATCACAATTCATAAGCTAAGAAACAATGTGTAGAAAATAAATCACGTAGAAGATTGGAGCAGAAGATAAAAAAAGGATTTCATTGAACGTTTGATTGTACATATTAAAGTACATTCAAAAAAGAAAAGAAAAGAAAATAAAATACAAAGAAAAAAAAGAGAGAACACTACAACTCCTCCTCAGGCGAGAGCTCCTCCCAGGCTCGACCAACACTGAGGGAGCTCAGGTAGGCATTCGGTTTTAGTACATCAACCTGCTGAACAGCTCCATTGAAGCCCTGCTTCAGCCGCCTCAGCACTTGACCGATCAAAATGCCACCAAATTCCTCAAATTGGAGGAATTTGGCCTTGAACGCCACCTCTGCCTCTGCCTGTCAGGACTCCTCGTTGGCCTTGTAGGTCTTTAGTTCTTTTGAGGCTCGGTCCCGAGCAGTCTTCAACTCAGCTGCTTCCGAGGATATTTGATCCTAAGCTGTCTATACCTCCTCGAGCTGCTTGGAGGTGGTCAGGAGACGTGACTTGGTCTGCCCGAGGTCCTCTTGCAGGTTAGACATGAGCTCTGTAGTAGCTTGTATCACTATTTCTTGCTTTGTTAGTTGGTCTATCTGCTCCTTAATTTGACCGTTGAGGGCCTCAGTCGATGATTCCAAGAGTCGGACGTCGTCCGACAATTTCGCCTCCTGAGCTTGGAGGCACCTGATAAGTACCATTTTATTGATTATTTTAGTTGCTAAAATCCATGTTTGACCCATATTTTTCTTGCTTAATTGTGAATTTACCCTAGGTTCTAGAAATTATTGCTATTTTGGACTTAATTGCAAAATTGTACATATTTGGATTATTTGGCCACTGAATTTTTGATCTATTTTTGCAGGCTTGAAAAGATCATGGACCTAGGGCATACTGGGTCAAACTTGAGTCGGAAGTGGATCCGGATCGAGTTATCAAGCTTCAGATTAATCTGGGTCGTCCGATTCAAAAATGGCTAGATCTGAGCCATCTGGGACCATCTAAAGCAATCCAAGCTAGGGTTAGGGCTGATTAAGCACTCTGATCAAGACCTGAAGGTTTCATCCCAATCAGAGCTCATTCAACCGTTGGATCAAGCTCAGAGGGTTCTAGATCGTCCATTCAAAGATTAGGTTGATCTGGACCATCCGTTGCACATCTGGAGGATCTGAGCTACCACGAGGCAGATCCTGACCCCTGATCATCATCATCAAAGTTTGGGCCAAATCAGAGCAAGATCAGCCGTTGGATTTTCTCAAATTGATCTGAGCCGTCCAATGCCAAGTACTTAATCAAATTTCCGCAGCTTCCTTCCTCGTCGCATCTTCGCCGCAACACTGTTCTTCTTCGTTCTCCTCAAGTTTTCTTGCAAGTTTCTTAGTTTTGAAGGCGTGACCACCTCAATCTCGACCTTGGATCATCATCTGGATCATTGGAGATAGCTTCGGTGGAGAATTCAACTCAATTTTCATCCGGACAGAGGTGTTTGAGGGTTTCGGCATGCTCTGTGGTCCGAGCACTTGAATCTCAGCCACAATCCATTTCCGATCATCTGAGCCACTTGTAGGGGTCCTCAGGTGAGCTCAGATCTTCTCCAAATCATCATCGCAACTCATGAAGCTGAGATCGAAGAGTTCGGATTGGAATTCTCCCACCTGATGCAGTTTGAGCAGAGTTCATCAATCTAAGCTGTTTTCCACTGATTTGCTGAGCTTAGGGGTTCGAGGCAAGCCTTTGCGTGACGAACAAGGAGATTTTGAGCTCGGGAAGGGTTGAGGATTAGTTTTTGTAGCTAATTTCCTTAGTTTCAGTTGTAATTCCATTTCTGAATTCTGTCATTTGCTGAATTTCGTATTAGCTGTTTGATTGCTTCTTTAAGTTGTCTCTGCTTAAGTTAGATTTAATTTCTGCAAGTTAAGTAGATCTAGTGCTTGTTGAATGAACAATTGAATCAATTTCAGTTTATCTCCTATTTAGTTTGCTTGCGTTTCAATTCTTGTTCAGTTTCTCCTGTTGCGTGCCAGTTTTCCTGATTTCTTCAGTGCGTATCAGCTCTATTTTATGCAATTCCATCTAGCATCTGAATTCTTCAGTTTGTTTCACATGTAGTGTGTTAGTTTAGTTGATCTAAGTGTGTTTAGACTTCAATTTCATTTCTGAAACTTGTTTAGCTTGGTAACTACGAATTTCAGTTTGTTTCCTACTTGAAACCTGCGTATCAGCTTTGTCTCAGTTTTGCTACATTTCAGTCTTCAGTTCTAGCGTACCAATTTCAGTTTCTAGCACTTAGTTGCAGTTTTGCAAGGTTTCCATCTTCAGTTCCTGAAATTGCATCAAGTAGATTTTAGTTCTTAGAAATTTTAATTGGACATTAGCTTGGAGAACTCAATTGCTGAAATTTGTTAGCTGTAGTTCCTGCAATTTCCTCATTTGTAGCAATCTGTTAGTTGTAGTTTCTGCAATTTCTTCATTTGTAGCCTTGATTTCCATATTGAGTTGCATTCAGTGTTATTTTTGAAGTGTAGCCACAGTTTTGGTACTTAGATTCCACTTTTGGCACATAGATTTTTACCTTCTTCCTTGGTATCAAGTTAGTATCAACTATTTTCACTTTGTATCAAGAGAGGTGTTGGTATTAATTGGTATCAAGTTAGATGCAATTTTAGTGAGCTTTTGTGTTCGGAATTAGTTAGGTTGCATTCGGCCATTTTCTGAAATCTCCTTGCATTTGCTTGATTCCAAAACTTGTAGCTAGTTTAAGTTTGTTGCTTATTTAATTTCTGAATTTCGCATGCTAGTATTGGTGTCAAGTTTGTTGTTTCCGAAAACTTCCATCACTGCCTCCATTTCTTTGCAATCAGCATTGTTTTGCATTTGAATTTAAATTTGCTTTTCCAATTTTAGTTAAGTTCCTTTGGTTGATTCAGTTTCCATCACTTGCTATTGTTTGTTTAGTTCATTAAGTTAGTTCCTTTATTTTTATTGCACTTTTATTTCTATTCGCAAACCAAAATCCAAATTTTATTCGAAACCCAAAAATATCAACGACACATAAACACGAGCTCGAATCAAACAAACTCTCAACTAGTCTCTAGGAAAAATACGACCTGTGGCCCCTTTACTACTTTTTCATATTTTGATTGCAAAAAGGGTTTCCAGCTTTTATAAATATCAAAATTTGAGACCTACATTTCGTGACAGTCTATTTTGGGTCCATCAAATTTTTGGCGCCATTGCCGGGGGAGCAACTAGTTGATTTGTTTGATTTTTGCTTGTACACCTATTTCACATCTTTCTGATTTATTTTTGTGCTTACTGTTATATCTGGTGATTTGATTTCAGTTGTTTCATCTCTTTATCTACTTTTACTACGATTTATTTTGGTTTTATGACCAGATCTACAGGTGGTGATCTTGAAGAATTTGACCCTGAGATTGAGAGGACTTTCAGAGCCAGGAGGAACCAAGGCATTCTTTCAGAGACTACAGATATTCCTCCTATTCAGACCATTCCCACTCATTCAGGCAGTATCATGGCAGACCACCAGAAGACTATGAAGGAACTCACAGCACCAGATGCTTCATTTTAGTATTCCAGCATTGCTTATCCAGGGCTGGCTGGAGATTTTGAGCTCAGATCTGGACTCATTCATTTGCTGCCCAAGTTTCAAGGATTATCTGGAGAGGATCCAAATAGACACCTGCACGAGTTCCATGTTGTATGCTTTACTATGAAGCCTCAGGGCATTTCTGAAGAAGATATCAAGCTGAGAGCTTTTCCCTTCACACTGACAGGAGCAGCAAAAGATTGGTTTTACTATCTACCCACTGGGTATGTGTCTAGTTGGATCTCTATGAAGAAGACATTTTTGGAAAAATATTTCCCAGCCTCCAGAACAGCAATAATCAGAAAAAGCATCTGTGGCATTCAGTAAGTGGTGGGTGAGGTGCTCTATGATTATTGGGAGAGATTCAACAAATTATGTTCAAGTTGCCCACATCACCAGATCAGCGAGCAGCTTCTGATTCAGTACTTTTATGAGGGATTGCTGCAGATGGACAAGATTATGATAGATGCTGCAGCTGGAGGAGCCCTAGTGAATAAAACGCCAAATCAAGCTAGGGAACTCATTTCAAACATGGCTGAGAATTCACAACAGTTTGGGAGCAGAGCATTGACCACCAGAGGTGTGGGTGAAGTCCAGATGGTTTCAAATGAACAGAAAGAAATGAAGGATGCAATGGTGGAGCTCACATAAGTGATGAAGCAATTGTCTGTTAATAATGCAATTCAAAGTTCAAATCTTTCAGCAACTTCACAAGCTAATCAAGTGATGAGGGTCTGCAGCATTTGCTCTAGTCAAGAGCACAACTCAGATTCATGTCCCACCCTCCAACAAGATGAGACGGTCGCGGCATTGGTTAGGGGGCAATTTCCATCTCGGAATAACCCCTATTCTTCTATTTATAACCCCGGTTGGAGGGATCATCCAAATTTGAGGTACGAGAACTCTTTCTGCCAACAAAACCCTCAAACACAGCAATTGCAGTAGCCTCCACAGAATTTCCAGCAATCACAGCAACAATTCCAGCAGCAACAGCAATTTCAGCCTTCGAATCCGAATTTTCAGCCTACATTTTAGCAACCGCAGCCCCAATTTCAACAATTCCAGCCTCAATTCCAGCCATATCAGCAGGGGCAGCAAGGTTGTCAATCATTTCAAACATTTCCACCTCAAAACCAACCATTTTTCCAGCCCTCACAGCCTTACAATCAGAATTTCCAGCCCTACAATCAAGGGTTTCAAAACCAAAATTTTCAGTCCTCATCACTGAATTTTCCACTTCAAAATCAGAACTTTCAAGGCTACAACTCCCAGCAAGGTTTCCAAGCATGTCAGCCCTCTAATCAGCCCTATCAACAGCCAACTCAGCCCTCTTATCAGCCCCAATTCCAACCGCAGTAGGGTAATGTTTTTCAGCCTTCTACTTCATCGTTTCAGGGAACATCAAAATCCTATGCTAACCAGGGAGGCTATGGGGGATCAAATAGAGGAAATGCTCAGCAACAACAAATGATGGAGATGCTACAACAAGTTTTACAACAACAGCAACAACAACAACAAGCTTGGCAACAACAACAACAACAAGTTTTACAACAACACCAACAAAATCTTGAGAGGCAAATGGGACAATTGGCTAGTGGGATTAATCAAAGTCAAGCTCAAGGATCAAGTCAACTACCTTCCCAAACTGTTCCTAATCCTAAAGGAAACGTGAGTGCTATTTATTTGAGGAGTGGGAAAGTTACATCATCTCAAAATGGTCCAAGAGCTGAAATTTCAGAAAACCGGACAGCACCTTCAATTCCAGCCCAAAACAGCCATGAAACGACTTCAAATTCAGCCGGTTCCACCCCTAGTCCGTGCCCAACTCCTTCCTCGAGTAATCCTCCAATTTTGGTGGAAAACGGAGGAGAAATCAGTGCCGAGACTCCATTCGCAGCAGCCACTTCACATGGGACAGCAAACTAAAAATCAGCCTCTCCACTTCCGTCTAAAGAAGATGAAATTAGGGTTCCCTTACCCTTTCCACAGCGGAGAACACAAGCCAAAAGACAAGTGGAGGAGGAGAAGGCTAAAGAGTACAGTGAACTGGTAAAACTTTTCAGTAAAGTAGAGATTAATGTACCTTTGCTGACTATGATAAAGCAGATTCCTAAGTATGCCAAATTTTTGAAAGATCTTTGTGTCCATAAGAAAAAGCTTAAGGAAAATGAGTTGGTCAGCCTGGGGAAGAATGCTTCATAGCTCATCCATGCCATACCTCAGAAATGTGAAGACCCTGGGATGTTTACTGTATCTTGTGAGATAGGGAGCACCACATTCCACGATGCCATGCTTGATTTAGGAGCTTCAATTAATGTGATGCCCAGGTCAGTCTTCCAGATGCTTGGCATAGGCCCTTTACAGCCCACTGGTGTGGTGATACAGCTAGCAGACAGGAGCCAGACCCACCCAGCAGGTATGATTGAAGATGTTTTGGTAAAGGTAAAGGAGCTAATATTTCCTGCAGATTTTTATATCTTGGATATGGAGGGAGATTATCTTGCACACCGTTCTCCGCTTATTTTAGGAAGACCATTTCTGAAGACTGCTAGAACCAAAATTGATGTATATGCTGGTACACTTTCCATGGAGATCGGAGACACGGTGGTTCAGTTTAGCCTTTTCGATGCTATGAAGCATCCGAGAGAGGATCACTCCATCATGAGCATGGATATTCCAGAGGAGCTGGAGCAGACAGAGTTAGAGGCTGAGGGATGTCTACAGAATTCTGGAGGAGCTATTTATTCAGAGGAGGCTGAGAGAGTAATTACTGCTGAGACTGAGGATTTTTCAGAAGATATTTTAGATACATTTCCAGCTGGAGAGGTTTTTCTAGGTGTAGGGGATTGCACAGAGCCCCAAGGATCACCTATTTCTCTTGAGATTCAAAGTGTAGGGGATTGCACAGAGCCCCAAGGATCACCTATTCCAGTTGAGTGCCTACTAGAACTTGAACCTGAGATGGAACCTGTACTTGACCAGGAGGAAGCTATGGATACCTCTATTCTTGTGGAACCTCCAGGTATTTTTCAGCACGATCAGGTAAGTATTTCTTTCATTTTTTTGGAAACATCAAGAGAGGTACCAAAAGTTGATTTTATTGGCTGTGATACAATTCTTGATATGTCATGTGTGGGAAATAATTGTGAAAATGCCATTGAAGTATCCAAAATAGATTTCATTGATTATGATAAGTTTCTTGATGCATCTTGGGTAGATATTCATTGTAAAAAAATTCTTTGAGGTGCCAAAAATTGATTTTATTGGATGTGATGCATTTTTGGATACATTTTATGTAGAGATTGATGATATTACACTTCTGTCTTGCCCTATAAGCATGAGAAAGGTTTTACATGATTTTGCAGGGTCACGAAGACTTCTGGAGTGGGTGCTTCATCTGAACAGACTCAAACCTCCTGGAAGGTGTTCCAAAAAGAATAAAGAGGGAGGAGTTAATTTCACTTTAATTCGAAATACTCTACCTCTTAAATGGGTCTTGTATCTAAATAACCTTCAGCCACCTGAACAGATTGCTGTAAAGTCCAGGTGTGGGGGAGCGATGCACCGTAAAGTTGAACAAATGAAAGAAGCTCTTTCGCACACCCAGACTCCTCCACTACCACGATGGAGGCTATTTCTTGACAGACTCCGACCGCCAGAGATAAATGGGAGTTTGATCTTTCTTTCCTTTTCCTTTATTGCATTTTTTTTCACTTTTAAAATGAGTTCTTGCTAATAAATGCATGAGTAGAGTAGAATGCATAGGAGTCATTGTAAATACCATGTTATTTCTTTTGGTCACTTTTTCTTGCATGCCTAGGAATAAATGTATCCCTTTAGGTTATCTCCATAGCATTTTAGAGTCTTTTGAAAATAAATTAAATTTAGTTGTTAAAACTTAGGGTTTGAGCTCATGGATGAATTCTTGGATGCTTGAGTACTATTTGGCTTTAGATTCTTAATTGAGGACTTGAGATGAATTATTTTTGCCTAGTGAGAATTAACCTTATATTTGTGACACACATATGTTATTGTACTCTAGAACTTGCTTAGATTCTTTCAAAATCATATTTCAATGATTGGATCACATCTATAGAGGCTAATCACTTTGTTTACCTTTCCATATCAATTTTGACAAAAATCATGTTCATTCCATTTTTCTTTACTTATTTCCTACTCTTACCCTCACTTTTCTATGGACTTGTTGTTTGAAATGTTTCTTAATGCTATTTTGCCCGAGACGGACAAAGATTTAAGTGTGGGGGAGTGACTAATGTTTTGGAGTTGTTTTGTATCAAGGAGGCATTTTGTGTCAAAAAGAAAAAAAAATTTCTGTAATTGGAAAGATTAAAGTAAGTTGAATTGGTATCAAGATCAAGTAGGAAGAAGTGTTTAAGGATGGAAGCAATTGGAAATCTGAATTCCTTATTACACTTTGAAGATCTATGCAAGTTTGTGCTAAGTTGAATTCGACTGAGAAGCAAAAGGATATGCAATGAAAGAAGAAAAAAAAATCTGCCAAGGTGAGAAAAGCTGTGCCAAGGTCTTAAATGGCACGTAATAGGAGAATTGCAGCTGTCGAGTGCTAGAATCTGAATAGCAGCTGAAACAAGATGAACTACAGCTGAAGACAATTGGAATTGAAACTGAATTGAAGCTGAGCAGCAGCTTAACATAAGCTGGAAAATCTGAAACTTAAGCAGAAATTCTGAGCTGGTCAAGAAAAAAAGAAATCTGAACACACTGCTGGAAGGATGAATTGAAGCTGAGATACTTCGACTTTGAGTTGCTGAAATGATATAAACTGAAAAGGGAGTAAGCTGCGAGGTTCTGAATTTATTGAAGGATTGTTTGTGAAGCTGACTTGGAGAAATCAGATTGGAATGTGAAACTGAACAAATCTGAACCAATGCTGAAAATTCTGGCCAAATTAAATTGCTGTGGAGCAATGTTCTATTCAAATTGCTTTGGACTACAACCTTACTAAATCCGTAATTCTGAGTTGCAGCTGCACAGATCAATAACTAAACTGAAGATGAACAAATCTGAATGGAAGCTGAGCTAGGAGCTGAAGCAGGAAAATGCAGAGAAAAAAAAAATCTGATCCAATGTAGGAAGCCTGTAAAATCTGAAATCAACAAATCTTGGATAAAAACTGGTCTAGATCAAAACTTTGGCAGTTGGAACTATGAGAAAAAAATCAGTAATGCAGGAAGTCTGAAACCAATCTATACAAATCTGCAATTGAAGTGCAGATCATCAATTTGAAACAAATGCAGAAATGTCTCAAGTTTGCTGATATAACTTCTGGTTTTTCTGATACAAACTCTGATGCTAACTGGTCCAAAGTGTTCCAAATGAAGGTTGACTCCATCACTAGGTTTGAGAGCAGAAAAAAAAAGAAGAAAAAAAACAGTTTGAGAAAAGAAGAAAAAAAAAGAGAGAAACAAAATGGCACAAAAATTGGAGTTTTGGCATTGCAATTTTTCTCATCCAAGTCCAATCTTTATTCTATTTCATTTCTGACCTTGCTAGAGGATAAAAGAAGAAAAAAAATCAGAAAAGAGAAGAAAGAAACAAAGTTGGCACGCAAGGTGGAAGTTGGCACATTGAGATCAATAGAGTTTTCTTCATCCAAATTAAAGGAATTATTCAAGTTTGACTTCGCCACACTTTTTGATATCACTTGAGGACTGTAAAGAGAAGCAAAGTGCATTGGAAACATTCTTGAGCAACCAAGTCTTCTACTTTATCAGTTTTTCCATTTTCTTGGCTTTTATTCCATTTCTTACCATTTTCCATGTTTTCACTTGTTTTTGTAGATGTTGATCCTAATCATGAATAATGGTGGAGAGTAGATAATAAGCAAGCCTATGGTAGTGTAAGAAGCATGTGTGTTTGAGTGAGCTCCACTTCCATCATCAACTTAGAACTTAAGGAGAGAGCCACCAAAAATTCCTTTGAAAGGCTAGTGAGTTAAATTCATCTCAATGACTCATGAAGGATGAAAAGGCTAAGTTGTTGATTTAAGGACGAGATACTAATCCATAGAGCTTAGATTTTTGAGAATTGACAACCTTAGGTAATTTCTTTTCATTTGCTTCTAATTATGCTTAAGAAAATCTAAAGGATACATACTTAGTGGTTTCGCGAGACACTCAAGCTTAAGTGTGGGGGAGTTGATAAGTACCATTTTATTGATTATTTTAGTTGCTAAAATCCATGTTTGACCCATATTTTTCTTGCTTAATTGTGAATTTACCCTAGGTTCTAGAAATTATTGCTATTTTGGACTTAATTGCAAAATTATACATATTTGGATTATTTGGCCACTGAATTTTTGATCTATTTTTGCAGGCTTGAAAAGATCATGGACCTAGGGCATACTGGGTCAAACTTGAGTCGGAAGTGGACCCGGATCGAGTTATCAAGCTTCGGATTAATCTGGGTCGTCCGATTCAAAAACGGCTAGATCTGAGCCATCTGGGACCATCTAAAGCAATCCAAGCTAGGGTTAGGGCTGATTAAGCACTCTGATCAAGACCTGAAGGTTTCATCCCAATCAGAGCTCATTCAACCGTTGGATCAAGCTCAGAGGGTTCTAGATCGTCCATTCAAAGATTAGATTGATCTGGACCATCCGTTGCACATCTGGAGGATCTGAGCTACCACGAGGCAGATCCTGACCCTTGATCATCATCATCAAAGTTTGGGCCAAATCAGAGCAAGATCAGCCGTTGGATTTTCTCAAATTGATCTGAGCCGTCCAATGCCAAGTACTTAATCAAATTTCCGCAGCTTCCTTCCTCGTCGCATCTTCGCCGCAACACTGTTCTTCTTCGTTCTCCTCAAGTTTTCTTGCAAGTTTCTTAGTTTTGAAGGCGTGACCACCTCAATCTCGACCTTGGATCATCATCTGGATCATTGGAGATAGCTTCGGTGGAGAATTCAGCTCAATTTTCATCCGGACAGAGGTGTTTGAGGGTTTCGGCATGCTCTGTGGTCCGAGCACTTGAATCTCAGCCACAATCCATTTCCGATCATCTGAGCCACTTGTAGGGGTCCTCAGGTGAGCTCAGATCTTCTCCAAACCATCATCGCAACTCATGAAGTTGAGATCGAAGAGTTCGGATTGGAATTCTCCCACCTGATGCAGTTTGAGCAGAGTTCATCAATCTAAGCTGTTTTCCACTGATTTGCTGAGCTTAGGGGTTCGAGGCCAGCCTTTGCGTGACGAACAAGGAGATTTTGAGCTCGGGAAGGGTTGAGGATTAGTTTTTGTAGCTAATTTCCTTAGTTTCAGTTGTAATTCCATTTCTGAATTCTGTCATTTGCTGAATTTCGTATTAGCTGTTTGATTGCTTCTTTAAGTTGTCTCTGCTTAAGTTAGATTTAATTTCTGCAAGTTAAGTAGATCTAGTGCTTGTTGAATGAACAATTGAATCAATTTCATTTTATCTCCTATTTAGTTTGCTTGCGTTTCAATTCTTGTTCAGTTTCCCCTGTTGCATGCTAGTTTTCCTGATTTCTTTAGTGCGTATCAGCTCTATTTTATGCAATTCCATCTAGCATCTGAATTCTTCAGTTTGTTTCACATGTAGTGTGTTAGTTTAGTTGATCTAAGTGTGTTTAGACTTCAGTTTCATTTCTGAAACTTGTTTAGCTTGGTAACTACGAATTTCAGTTTGTTTCCTACTTGAAACCTGCGTATCAGCTTTGTCTAAGTTTTGGTACATTTCAGTCTTCAATTCTAGCGTACCAATTTCAGTTTCTAGCACTTAGTTGCAGTTTTGCAAGGTTTCCATCTTCAGTTCCTGAAATTGCATCAAGTAGATTTTAGTTCTTAGAAATTTTAATTGGACATTAGCTTGGAGAACTCAATTGCTGAAATTTGTTAGCTGTAGTTCCTGCAATTTCCTCATTTGTAGCAATCTGTTAGTTGTAGTTTCTGCAATTTCTTCATTTGTAGCCTTGATTTCCATATTGAGTTGCATTCAGTGTTATTTTTGAAGTGTAGCCACAGTTTTGGTACTTAGATTCCACTTTTGGCACATAGATTTTTACCTTCTTCCTTGGTATCAAGTTAGTATCAACTATTTTCACTTTGTATCAAGAGAGGTGTTGGTATTAATTGGTATCAAGTTAGATGCAATTTTATTGAGCTTTTGTGTTCGGAATTAGTTAGGTTGCATTCGGCCATTTTCTGAAATCTCCTTGCATTTGCTTGATTCCAAAACTTGTAGCTAGTTTAAGTTTGTTGCTTATTTAATTTCTGAATTTCGCATGCTAGTATTGGTGTCAAGTTTGTTGTTTCCGAAAACTTCCATCACTACCTCCATTTCTTTGCAATCAGCATTGTTTTGCATTTGAATTTAAATTTGCTTTTCCAATTTTAGTTAAGTTCCTTTGGTTGATTCGGTTTCCATCACTTGCTATTGTTTGTTTAGTTCATTAAGTTAGTTCCTTTATTTTTATTGCACTTTTATTTCTATTCGCAAACCAAAATGCAAATTTTATTCGAAACCCAAAAATATCAACGACACATAAACACGAGCTCGAATCAAACAAACTCTCAACTAGTCCCTAGGAAAAATACGACCTGTGGCCCCTTTACTACGTTTTCATATTTTGATTGCAAAAAGGGTTTCCAGCTTTTATAAATATCAAAATTTGAGACCCACATTTCGTGACAGCCTATTTTGGGTCCATCAGCACCCCTTCTCTTGAGCTAGTTCATTCACCTCCGTAGAGAGAGCTGTTGCTCTCTCTGATAGCAGGCGTGCCTATCGAGACTCCTCGTTGGCCTTGTAGGTCTTCAGTTCTTTTGAGGCTTGGTCCCGAGCAGTTTTCAGCTCGGCTGCATCTGAGGATATTTGATCTTGAGCCGTCTATACCTCCTCGAGCTGCTTGGAGGTGGTCAGGAGACGTGACTTGGTCCGCCCGAGGTCCTCTTGCAGGTTAGACATGTGCTCTGCAGTAGCTTGTATCACTATTTCTTGCTTTGTTAGTTGGTTTGTCTGCTCCTTAATTTGACCGTTGAGGCCTCAGTCGATGATTCCAAGAGTTGGACGTCGTCCAACAATTTCGCCTCCTTAGCTTGGAGGCACCCCTTCTCTTGAGCTAGTTCGTTCACCTCCATAGAGAGAGTTGTTGCTCTCTCTGATAGCAGGCATTCCTGGTGGCAGACATTGTGCAGTGATGACTCGGAGGCTAGCAGGGTGTCCATATAATGCTTTACCTTGACCCAAAGATCCCTGCTAACCTCCGCTTGCATCTGGCCTTCCTCACGAGCTTGGTAAACCTCGACATCTAGTTTTGTCACTTGTTAGCGCAGGGCTTCGGTTTCCTGCTCAGGTGGCATACGACGGCCCAGGAGGAGACAGTTAGAAGTGGCCTGACACAACCAATAGTAAGATTCAGAAATGAATGTAACAATAATAGGAATAGGCAGGAATTTTATCTTAAGGAGTGATTCATATAAGCTGGCAATTAGCCCAGCTGAATTAAGGCGCTCTACGGTCCTCCCTCTCATGGCCTCCCGGCTCCTTAGGGAAGGCACTCTAGAAGTGTCTTCAGAGCGGCGGAGGAGGGGCTGGATACTTTGCGCCTCGAACGGTACGATGGAGGAGCTCGGAACGCCTTTATCAGTGCTGGAGGAGGCTTCTCCAGAAGGATGGCTCTTTGGCAGAGGCTCCTTCAGCTCCACTCGCCGAGGTCCCAAGGAGGTTGCTTTCTCAGTCGCTTGGATCATTCGGCGCAGATGTGCGCTTGTAAATTGGGGCTCTGCCGATCCCGCCCGCTTGCCTCTGAGATTGCTGTGGGAGTCGACAGAGGATTCAACCTCAGCCCGGGGCTCCGCCGCAGGAGATGGCACCCTTCGGTGGCACTTAGACAGGGGAATTTTATACTCCTTTTCCTCCAGGACCGCGGGGGGACGCTTGGATTGGGCGGGTTCTCCTCTTCTCGGGGTAGGAGGAACCGATCGCTTCGGAAGGGAGACCGGTTGCTTGCTCTCCTCGTCCTCCTCATCAGGAAGGAAAAGTCATCTTCGCTTGGAGGATAGGGAGTCGGCTTTGTCATCGACGGAAGAACCTAAGCTGCAGGTTCCTCATCACCACCTCCCGGCCCAATGGGAACAGGAGAGGGATCAACTCCCTGAGCATCAGGCAGTTGCATCTGCTCGGAGCCCTCGGAATGCTCGATCACCCAGTAGTAGGAGTTGGAGGAGGGGCGAGGGTCTGCTCGTCTGCCAGCTCCCATTTAAGGAGCTTGCTTATAGCCCGGGACAACATGATGTTCCCTACAACACAAAAATAATGAAACATCAGTTAGAATAGATGAGTGTTTAATGAAATAGTGAACTTACTAAGGCTATGGCTAAGGCTGGTGATTTTGGAGCTAATCCCGACCCTATACATGAGTTCTTTACATTGAACCAGGTTGGGACCGTGGAACTCCATCCCGACCAAAATACTCCCGGCTCACTGATACCCCTGGTCCTGTTGGAAGTCACCCAAGTCTGGAGGAGAGGGTAAGTCTTCTCGCCAGCGAGTCGGGCAGAAGGGACGCTCGGAAAGTTGAATGAAAAAGAAGCGCTCCTTCCATCCCTTATGAGAGGAAGGGTGGCTTCCGATGAACTTATGGACGGGGTGAGCGGTAAAGCTAAAGGCCCCTCTATAGGCTAGGTTTGGGAGGAAAAAAAAGTGGAAGGAGCGAGGAGTCAAGAGTATGTCAAACAGTTTGAAGAGGATCAACGCCCCACCCATCTGGTCGAAGGCGTTGGGAGCCATTTGGTGTAAAGGGATGTGAAAATAACTCAGAGATGACCATGAAAAAGGGGAGAATCGAAAAACGAAGGCCAAACTCTACCTGCCCTAAGAAGAAGGTGAAAACCCCTAAGGGAGGTTTTACGGGGGACTGGTCTATCCTAGCGACCTTGACCTCAAACTCTGCCGAAATGCCATATGCTTTACAGGCGGTTCTCAGGGTGTTTGTCTTGACCTTCGAGGAGGTGGCTTCGTACCACTCCGGACGATACGTCCCTTCCTCCTTAGACCTCTCCTTCCTATCCTGACCTTTCATTCCCTTTCCCTCCTTGCCCATGATAATGGAGAAGAGAGGAAGACGAAGGCGGACAAGACTTACACGCAAAGAAGAAGCTCTAGCAAGAAGAACTCTAGCAGGAAGAGACCGGAGGCGCAAGCTTTGATAGTCGACGGTGCAAGAAGATGGAAGGCCGCTTTCGCCTCCCCTTTTTATAAGGAAGGAGCCGCTCTCGTGTAAGGAATAGAGGCACGACACATGGACGGTGATAGCTGCAAATCTCGAGGTATCACAATTCATTATAACCGTCGGTTGGTATAACCCGACTAAGCGTATCAGAGGGAAATCATGTAGAACGGACCCTGCCATATGACAGTATTCTATTTGCTGTAACACTCCTTCGCCATTAAGACACCCCATGTGCTCTTAATGGGTGATAGACAGCTATCATTACTGAGCCTTGAAACTCATAAAAATTCTTGGATTAACTCAAAGGATCGCCTTGGGCCAAGTGACGAATGTTTCGATTCCTAGGACCCAACAAGTCGTTGTTAAGAGAGAAGGAATGGTAATATGGGCCCCGCAAATACTTCGCTTCCCCTCATCATGCCACCAGCCTAATCAGTTAGACACACTTTCTTCGATTAGACTTGAAGGGGAGACTTCTGATAGGGATGAGCAACCCGGAGGGGACACGTGGCACAGGAAAGCTACATGGCAGGGCCCACTGTGTTGAGGCAATCTGTGATCCGGACTGATCATGAGTTTTGATGTTTGGGCAAAGGGTTTAAGTTAGGTTTCCCTTGTGTTCTCATATGTGTATGTTGAGTGTGCAGGATGTACAGGTTACACATATGGACTTGACTGGACGACCTCAGTACGGTGAAGGGTGGCATGGAGACAAGCTGGAGGCTTGTGTGCACACTTGAGCGACCTTGGAGAGCAGGGATGATGAGCTTAGGGGCGCGGACTTCGAGGCATGCATGAAGGATGGCATGGAGGCAAGCTGGAGGCTTGCGTGCATCCGAGGGACGGGAGCCGAAGATGAAGAGGGCGCGAAGGCAATAGTCGAGGCTGCGGATGAGGAGTCAGTCGAGTCGTGAGGGTACGAGTGCTGTGTGATTGTACTCGAGAAAGTCCTAGGGTCTGAGTGCTGAGAGAAGTGTACTCGGGAAGGGAAACCCGAGGTGTGTGAGTGGGGCAATTGACTGCCATTGGGGCAGTCGACTGGTAAAACTCACAGAAAGGTTTTGGACTCTGGACCAGTCGACTGCCCTGGGAGCAGTCGACTGGTAGAGGCTAGTGAGTTGGCTGAAAATTCGAACGTTGGGGGTTGCAACGGTCGATTTTCAGTGGAACCAGTCGACTGCCCTGGGAGTAGTCGATTAGTGGCGAGTTGTCAGCCTAGGGTTCTATTTAAAGAGAACTTCGTGGAGGCTGAGACTCTTGACGAATCTTGTCTTGGTTAAAGGCAAGATAGTAGTCTTTGTGCTCAGAGGTTTGCTTGGGATTGTGGCGAGATTTCTCCACCCACAAGGAGCGACAAGAGCTTACCGGAGGTTATCCGGGGAGTGATCCACCGACGGATCCTTGGATTAGTCATCCTTCGGGGTGGATACCAAGTAAATCCTCTTGTTAGCATTATTATTATTGTCTTTCATTATTTCTTTTGTATTGCGCTACCAATTTTGTAGAGAACTCGAAAAGGTGCTATTCACCCCCCCTCTAGCAACGCACGCGATCTATCACATTGAACCAGTGCCCCAAGGTCAGACTGGGAATTGAGCTCCCGAGACTATCTCGGGAGAATGGAAGAAAGCCCCCGAGGTTAGACCAGGAATTAGGCTCCCGAGACTATCTCGGAAAAACTGAAGAAGGCCCCGAGCCCCGAGGTCAGCTCGGGAGATAAGACTCCAAGACTGACTCGAGAGAGTGGAGCCCAAAAATCAACATAGGGATAAGAAAGTCAGGTTTTAAGTACCTGCTCCTCCATCCAGAACAGGAAAGTCATTAGGTAATTATTGTTCGCAAGCATGGTCATTAGGGACTTAATAGTCACAGTGGTCGTTACCAGAAGAGAACAACTATTAAGTAACCGTTGATTAAGGAGCGTGGAGGAGGAGGTGGGTACACGTGAGAGGAAGGCATCAGGTATATAAGATGTCTCGGCACCCAGGTAAAAGGGGATAAGTTTTCTAGAATTATAGTACTTTGATTTCTCGTGGTTATCCCTAAGAGAAAGAGTTCTAACTTGAGCATCGGAGAGGGCTCCACCGGAATTCCTTCCGGTGCATCCCCTTTACGCTCGTGTTAATCTCGCAGGCGTCGACATCCTCCCCCCGTCATCATTGTTGTGGGGTGGGCTTTGGTGATTCGTCATCCCTGTCATTCGCTTTCAGAATAATTCATTTTTCAACGTATCATTTCAAGAATTTAGAAAAAAGAAAACCTCGCCCTTGATAAGTTAGGTTTTGAGTTAAAGCTTACTTTTCAAAGTAAAAATAACTTACAAAATTGAAAATACATGAAGCTCCTCCTTGATATAAAACTCTCCCCCTTAAGCTTTTGAAAATGTGCATTTTTGAATTTGAAAGATTTTTTTATAACTTTGAAAAATTTTAAGTATAAACTTTAAGTATTAGCTTTGAAAAATGCTAAGTATAAGAAAAAATTTTCTTTCTCTTCCTTTCTGAAAAATAGAGTTTTCAAAAAAAAATGTACTCTATGTAGGCTTTAAAAAAAATTTAAAAAATAAAGTTTAACTTTTTAACTTTCCCTACTCTCCCCCATTGAAAAATAGAGTTTTAAAAAAAAAACTATGTAAATTTCGAAAAACAAAAAAAATTTCTTTGAAAGTTTTAACTTTTTAACTTTTCCCCTATTCTCCCCCTTTGAAAAATAGAGTTTTGAAAGAAAAAAACTATGTAAATTTCGAAAAATAAAAAAAATTCTTTAAAAGTTTTAACTTTTTCCCTACTCTCCCTCTTTGCGATATATCAAACAAAATTTGGTTAAGGAGAAAGAAAAAGAAACAATTAAAACTTAGATATCAGAGCCTGATAAAAATATACGGAAAAAAGGATAAGTAAAATTTTTTTTTAAAGAAGCAAGTAAGAAGTTCTAAGTAACTATTTTGAGTTAGACAGATAAACAATAAATAACAGAATTTTTTTTTTAACCAAGTTAATTCACCCATTTGAGTCTAAGCATGATTTAAGTCGAAGCATTCAAAAGTAAACAAGCAATAAATTTTAAAAGATAATTTAAAAAATAATAAAAATAAAAAATATAAATCCTTGAGCTCCTGTCTAATCCAATTTATTACTTATTAACTGTTATAAAATATTAGCTTTCACTTGGGTTAGTCAAGTTAAGTAGTCTGATCAAGTTAGACTTTCTAAGCTTAATTACTTAACTTGATTAATGTTCAGTGATATTTATTACCCAAACTACTTTTGATGCACTAACTTAAAGTATCTTGAGTTAAATCTTATAGGGTTAAACATCTCAACCCAGTCTAAGTTGTCAATCAAGGTATCCTAATGTGCTTGTGAAATGCCAGCTTTTAAGTTTATAGGAGTATGCAATCTAGGGGTAAAGCCTAAACTAAGTCCATAACGAAGAAATCTCTAGTTTTGAGGGGGTAAATTTTTGAAAACTAAGTCGAAGAATAGAGTAAAAATTCTTTAAAAAAACATGAATTTTTAAAACAAAATTTTTGAAAAATAGTTAAGGACAATAATTTTTGAAAAATAACAAAAATAATTTTTGAGAAATAGCTAAAGAAAAAGAATTTTTTAAAAAATGATTAAGTAAAAAAAATTAAAAACTATTCTACTGAGCACATTCCTAGTTGTCTTCTTAGTGAACTAAACTCAGACTCAGGTAATGGTTTAGTAAAAATATCAACTAAATTGGATTTGGATTTTATGTGTGTAAGTACAATTTCACCCCTAGCCACATGATCCCTAACAAAATGAGGCTTTACTTCAATATGTTTAGTCATAGAATGACGTATAGGATTTTTTTGTAAGGTTAATTAAGTTAATATTATCAATACAAATTTTAGTATTAGTGTAGTTTAGTTGGAAGCCCTTAAGGGTATGCATCATCCATAGTAGTTGGGATACACATTCTTCTAAGGCTATGTCTTCAACTTCAGTTATGGATAATGCAACATGTAGGACCGGTGCCGTCGATAGAGGGGGGGGTGAATATCGACCGTTAAAATTCTCCCAGAAACTTTCGAACTATATTCAGAGCGTTAGTGCAGCGGAAAATAAATACAGAAAAATAAAAGCAAGACAGACACGCGGGATTTATTTACTTGGTTCCCGACCCCTCTGGGTCAGTACGTCCAAGGCCTATGTACTCGGCGTGAGTCCACTATTGGTCTCCTTTTTGGAATTTCTGGAGGCGGAGAAAACCCGTCTTATAGTTGACAATTACAAACAAGAATATTGAAAATTAAGTGCAGAATTAAATAACAGCAAATCGAACAAAACAAAGTCTGAAGCTCGGCAGATCTGGAACTCCGAAGTGCAGCACACTTCCTCCTGGAGCCTCCCAATTGTAGAGCCTCGTCATTAGCGTGTTGTCGTTGGTCAGAATGATCAGAATAGCTCACAGCAGTTGTGTTTGAGCAGAGGGGTCGAAGCCCCTTATATAGGCTTCATACGGGCGCCTGATACGCTGGGGGCGCCCCTATGAACTCGGTCAAACCTTATCCCCGTGCCGACCTCGCCGCGGCTGATAAAACTTCTGACCAGGGCGCCTGGGACCTCCTGGGTGCCTGAGTGAAGGCTTATCTTGTGTTTCGACCTCGAAACATCAAAACAGCTTTCAACTTGGGCGCCCGTATCGTCCTGGGCGCCTAATTGGAAGCATATTCTGCTTACTTCACGAAACTGCATTGTTTACCCTTTGGCTTGGGTGCCCCATCATGCTAGGTGCCCGACATCATGCCTTTCAACCCAACACTGGGTTTATCACTCTGATCTGGGCGCCCCCATCAGTGGGGGTGCCTGGGTTGGCTGCTTTCCAGCCTTTCGCCTGCTTTGTCTCCGGTTCTTGATACCTGCAAGATGCACAAACACAAAGCACATATACATACAATATTAGTCTTAAGGACTTGGTTTGGACTTCGGATTTCCATGAAACCCTAGGTCGAACCGACGCAAGTTTCCACCCCTAAGAACACGCCTTTCACTTGCTCCATTCAGGAGACGGTTGCCACCCAGTCCTTGGGTGGACTTTAGCTTATCTTCCGATACTTCCGGACCTCGAGACGCCCGAACCCCGACCCATCTCTACTTCTGTCCTTAGTCATCACTCAGCTAAGTTGCTCAGTCCCTCGGACCAAGACTTCGTGCCTAAACCCTAAGTCCAGGACTTCGGTGCCCAACCCTCGGCCAGGTCTTCTTGCCCAGTCCTCGACCAGGACTTAGTGCCCACCTTCCGAGCAGGTCTTCGGTGCCCAGCCCTTTGCCAGGACTTCGTGCCCAATCCTCGATCAGGACTTAGTGCCCACCTTCTGAGCAGGTCTTCGTGCCCAGGTTAACTAGGACTTTGGTCCATTTTGTTACTCTTCTCTTAACTCCCCTTTGTTTGTTCAATATATCACTGACTTAAGTTTATTGTCAAACATTAAAACACTTAGAGGAGGACATCACTGATGCAACTTGCACCAACAATCTCCCCCTTTTTGATGTTTGACAATATCTTAAGTTAGATTGGCTGAAGGGATAACTTACTATCCTTGGGATCAAAATAAAAAATGATCTATGTTTCAAAAATATATTTTTGATCCTCTAGGAAAAAAATCTCTAACTTTCACTCTCTCCCATTTTGAAAAACATTTTGATTAATTGATCCTTTGGTAAGAGAGAGAGAAAAAAAATATTTCTAACTTAAGGAGCATCTCTCCCCCTTTGTCATACATCAAAAAAACCAAAATTACTTGCACCAACAATGGAAACATTTGGTTCTTTTTGAAAATACTTAGTGTTGTTTTTGAAAGTATAAAACTAAGTACTTAAGGAGAATGCATAACTTTGAAAGAATACTATGCATCTTTGAAAAATATTTGCAATTTTGGAAAATATAAGTATTTTTGAAAAATATTATGCATATTTTGCAAGTATTTTTCGAAAAAATATTTGAAGTTTGAAAAATTAAGTACTTTTGAAAAATTATTGAATTTTTGACAAATTAAGTACTTTTTGAAACAGATTAGGCTTTGAAAAATATAAGTACTTTTTGAAAAGATATTATGGATTTTGAAAACATAATATTTTACTTGACTAGGTTTCTTTTCCAGTTTGACACAATCCTAGGAAACCTTGTTAACTACAAGGACATTTTCCTAAGTGTCTTGGAAATTCTTCAAACTCAAGTAAATATTATTTTTAAACTGAATTTTAAAAGAAATGATAGTAATTTGAAAATATATGCTAGTATATTTTGAAAAATGTATGAATTTTTGAAGACATAATATCTTGCTTGACCTGGTTTATCTTCCAGTCTGACACAATCATAGGAAACCTTGTTGACTACAAGGACATTTTCCTAAGTGTCCTGGAAAATTTTCCAAACTCAAGAAAAACATTATTTCAATTTGATTAAAACCAGATTTTTGAAAATAATAGTATTTTTAAAGAAAAATTATTAAGATGATAGTCTTTGAAAGGATACTTATGTTTTCAAAAGGATTTGAAAATACAGCGCATGAAAACATTTGAAATATTCAATAATTATTTTAATTTGACCTCTCCCTAAACTTGACCCAGTCCTGGGAAGCTTGTTGACCACAAGTACTCTTCCTCTGAGTCTTTAGGATTTGGTTCAGATTAAAAAGAATTATTTAACGATTAAAAAAAATAAATGATTACCAAAAAAACTTTTCTGAAATTCTACTTTTGACTCAGACTCCCCCTAAATTTGACACATCCTAGGAGTCCTTAAAGATCATGAAGTTGACCTTCCTCTGTGTCTTTAGGTTTTATCAAAGTCAAAGGAATAGGTAATTTTTGAACATATATTTTTTAAAACATAAGTCTTTTTTGAAAACACAAGTGATAATGATTTTAAGGCACAATTTTCGAAAAGTATTTTCAAATGATAAAAACATTAAAGAAAAACTCCCCCTGTACCCGACACCGTTTGAATCTATCTAAGTGCATTAAGGAACTTTAGTGTTGTCCTAAGAGGTTTGTGTCTAATTGCGTGAGTCAAATAATTTTTGAAAATGATATAAATTTTTGAAGACATACAATATATTGGCAATCAGACAAGCATGAAATCCATAAAAACATCATTATGTTAAAGCACTATTTTGAAAATATATTTTTAGAAAAATATTCTAGCAATTTTGAAAACCCATTTTGAAAATTATTTTTCAATTTATTAGTCCTTAACATCTCACCCATTTTAGATGTCTCAATACAGCAAGCATGGTTACCTTATAGGTGTATTGTGAGATGCTTGAATCATTTTTCTTAATTGATTATTAAATCTAAGATTTAATTGATACTTGTGTTAGATTCAAATCTGACAATAGTAAAGTGAATTTGATTTTCAGTAATTGGCTTCCAGGTCTTGGCGAGGCACTAGGCCTTCTTTGGTCGTAGCCTTATTGGATCATCAACCCTTTCCCTGACAAAGTCTTTTATAGAAAATTCATCTTCAAGTTACTTCTTGAGAGATTTTGGTCTAACTAGCTTAGGTTTTGAATCGGTAGCTTCGGCTAGTTCCACCACAAAGGCTTCCCTAACGTACTATCATCTCACCTCCACCCAATACTAGGTTATTCAAATTTCAAGTAATCTTTTTCCTATAACCACTCTAAATTATGCATAAAATTAAACGTGAATGACATGACATATATTTTAAGAAAATTGCATATGCATGGCATGATAGTTATGCATGAGTCAAGCAATTCAAATCGTTTAATTAAGTTTCTAAAGATGTATCAAATTCCTGATTTGATACATGTCGTGTGAACCCGCGAATATGTCAACCCACTTTGACATATTTGATTTTATTAAATTTATTGTTACAGTTTGGGTAGGATTTTATTTAATTTGAGTTTAAGTTATTTTAGAGTTAACTTAAATCGGATTGATTAATTTAAGAATTAATTGAGTTTGAATTAGTTAGAAATTAATTAATTTGAATTAATTAAGATTTAATTAATTTAATTTGAGTTTGAATTAATTTGAATTAATTTAAGTTTGAATTAATTAAGAATTTGAATTTAAGTTAATTTAAACTTAATTTAATTTGAATTTTAATTTAATTTGAATTTAGATTTAATTTAAATTTAATTTAATTTGAATTAAGATTTAATTTGAATTTAATTTAATTTGAATTAAGATTTAATTTGAATTAAGATTTAATTTGAATTTAATTTAATTTGAATTTAATTTAATTTGAATTAAGATTTAATTTGAATTAAGATTTAATTTGAATTTAATTTAAATTAAGATTTAATTTGAATTAAGATTTAATTTGAATTAAGATTTAATTTGAATTTAATTTAATTTGAATTAGGATTTAATTTGAATTTAATTTAATTTAATTTAAGTTGAATTTAAGATTTAATTTGAATTTAAATTAAGATTTAATTTGAATTTAATTTAATTTGAATTAAGATTAAATTTGAATTTAATTAAAGTTGAATTTAAGATTTAATTTGAATTTAATTTAAGTTGAATTTAATATTTAATTTGAATTTAATTTATGTTTAATTTAAGATTTAATTTGAATTTAATTTAAGATTTAATTAAGTTATGATTTGAATAATTAAGGTTGAAATGATTGATTAATAGTTGTGGGTTTAAGTTCAGAATTTTCATTATTTCAAAATTTTCTGACTCTTCTTTATCTATCTTTTCAAGTATTTCTAACAATTCGGATTTGTTTGAACCTTTGTGAACTTTATTTACTATGGCCTTTATCTTAGCTAGTTCCATATCCTCCTCATCCTCAAAATTACAGCTTTTAGTATCCTCAAAGTAGGAGGAGTAATTTGGGCCATTAGTTAATGTTTTGTAATAATTTTCAAGATTATCTATAATTAAGTTATTATTTAGGATAATTTCATTTTTATTATCCTCAAGAATATTAACAAAATTATTTTTATCCTCAGAAATAATATTTTCAGAATTAATTTCTGGATTATCCTTAGGATTTTCAAATTCGATTTTAGAGTTATACAACGGATTTTCAAATTTGAATTCATAATTATCTAAAGGATTTTCAAATTTAGAATTATCCTTAAGATTTTTTAATTCAGTTTTATCCTTAAGATTTTCAAATTTGAATTCGGGATTAATTTCAGATTTAAATTCAAAATTAATTTTAGCAATTATTGAATTGGTATTAATGATTAAACAATTTATTTCTAATATTTTAGCCATATTCATATTTTGTAACTTGTCATTCAAAATATCTACTTGACTATGCAGTAATTCTAACTTATCAAGGAAATTATCTAAATTATTAAAAGACATTGCAGGAATTTGTAAAATTTTTGTAATGTAAATCTTACGTACCTTCGCCGGACACTTGTGTTTGTAGTGCCCGTACTTCTCGCATTTGAAGCATCGTACATGATTCTTGTTTTTCCGGACTCCTGGCGCTGGTGCCCCCTTTGCCGCCGGTGGTGTAGATCGAGTCTTACGAGTCGGGCACTGATTTTTATAGTGCCCTCTCTCCCTGCACGTGAAACAAATAATATGGAATTTAAAATTTGACATTTAAAATTAAAATGTACCTGATTCACCCCCGGGCTCCCCCTCAACTCCTAGCGTCGTTGCTCCGTCAACGGTTGGTCTGGTGAAGAGCGGCCTAGCTCTGATACCAATTTTAGGACCGGTGCCGTCGATAGAGGGGGGGTGAATATCGACCGTTAAAATTCTTACGAAAACTTTCGAACTATATTCAGAGAGTTAGTGCAGCGGAAAATAAATACAGAAAAATAAAAGCAAGACAGACACGCGGGATTTATTTACTTGGTTCCCGACCCCCTGGGTCAGTACGTCCAAGGCCTATGTACTCGGCGTGAGTCCACTATTGGTCTCCTTTCTGAAATTTCTGGAGGCGGAGAAAACCCGTCTTACATTTGACAATTACAAGCAAGAATATTGAAAATTAAGTGAAGAATTAAATAACAGCAAACCGAACAAAACAAAGTCTGAAGCTCGGCCGATCTGGACCTCCGAAGTGCCGCACACTTCCTCCTGGAGCCTCCCGGTCGTAGAGCCTCGTCTTTAGTGTGTTGTCGTCGGTCAGAATGATCAGAATAGCTCACAGCAGTTGTGTTTGAAGCAGAGGGGTCGAAGCCCCTTATATAGGCTTCATACGGGCGCCTGATACGCTGGGGGCGCCCCTATAAACTCGGTCAAATCTTATCCCCGCGCCGACCTCTCCGCGGCTGATAAAACTTCTGACCAGGGCACCTGGGACCTCCCGAGCGCCTGAGTGAAGGCTTATCTTGTGTTTCGACCTCGAAACATCAAAACAACTTTCAACTTGGGCGCCCGTATTGTCCTGGGCACCTAACTGGAAGTCTATTCTGCTTACATCACGAAACTGCATTGTTTACCCTTTGGCTTGTGCGCCCCATCATGCTGGGCACCCGACTTCATGCCTTTCAACCCAACACTGGGTTTATCACTCTGATCTAGGCGCCCCCATCAGTGGGGGCGCCTGGGTTGGCTGCTTTCTAGCCTTTCGCCTGCTTTGTCTCCGGTTCTTGATACCTGCAAGATACACAAACACAAAGCACATATACATACAATATTAGTCTTAAGGACTTGGTTCGGACTTCGAATTTCCATGAAACCCTAGGTCGAACCAACACAAGTTCCCACCCCCGAGAACACGCCTTTCACCTACTCCATTCAGGAGACGGTTGCCACCCAGTCCTTCGGGTAGACTTTAGCTTATCTTCCGATACTTCCGAACCTCGAGACGCCCGAACCCCCACCCATCTCTACTTCTGTCCTTAGTCATCGCTCAACTAAGTTGCTCAGTCCCTCAGACCAATACTTCATGCCCGAACCCTAAGTCCAGGACTTCGGTGCCCAACCCTCGGCCAGGTCTTCTTGCCCAATTCCTCGAACCAGGACTTCGGTTCCCAACCCTCGGCCAGGTCTTCTTGCCCAGTCCTCGACCAGGACTTAGTGCCCACCTTCTGAGTAGGTCTTTGGTGCCCAGCCCTTTTCCAGGACTTCGTGCCCAATCCTCGATCAGAACTTAGTACCCACCTTCCGAGCAGGTCTTCATGCCTAGGTTAACTAGGACTATGGTCCATTTTGTTACTCTTCTCTTAACTCCCCTTTGTCTGTTCAATGTATTACTGACTAAGTTTATTATCAAACATTAAAACACTTAGAGGAGGACATCACTGATGCAACTTGCACCAACACAACATAGTGTTGCTTCCTATTACACCAACTAACTAAGCTGTGACCCAATATTTGACAATTTCCACTAGTACTTTTTCTATCTAATTTGCACCCTGCATAGTCTGAATCAAAGTAACCTAGTAGGTCAAAATTAGGAGTCCTAGGATACCAAATTTCTAAATTTAGGATGATATATCTAAAAATTCTTTTAATAGCACTTAGAAGGGATTCCTTAGCACAGGTTTGGTACCTAGCACAAATACCTACTGCAAATAAAATATCAGGTCTGCTAGCATTAAGGTACAGTAAGCTACCTATAGCACTTCTAAAGTGCTTTAAGTCTACAGGTTTTCCTTCTAGTTCACTATCTATTTTAATGTTAGTTGCTATAAGGGTGTTAATTTCTTTAGATTTTTTCATTCCAAATTTCTTAATTAATTTTTTAGCATATTTAAATTGGTGAATATACTTTCAATCTTTAGTTTGTTTGATTTGAAGTTCAAAGAATGTTAGCTTACCTACTAGACTCATTTCAAATTCACTTTTCATTACTTTTATAAATTCATTTAGAAAAGTTGTGTTAGTTGAGCCAAAAATGATATCATCCACATAGATTTTGGCTATAAATATATTATTTTCTAAGGATTTAACAAATAAGGTTGGGTCAATTTGGCCTTGGTTAAACCCCTTAGAAATTAAGTGGATAATCTTTTATACCAAGCTCTAGGTGCTTGTTGTAGTCCATATAGTGCCTTTTTTAAGTTAAAGACATAGCTAGGATGTTTTATGTCCTCAAAACTTGGGGTTTGACTTACATAAACTTCCTTCTTTATAAATCCATTTAGGAAGATAGACTTAACATCTATTTGATATAACATTTTTTTTTGAAATGGTTCATATATTAAAAAGTGCAGTGAGGGAGATCCTGCACTTAGCACATGAGTACAAAACACATCAGATCAGCCCCTTCACATGGGCGTACATCAAAAACTCACATCACTTACTCATCTTCACAGCCCACACATGGGCGACATCTCACACACCATCACAGCCACATATGGGCAGCACATCACACATAAATCTGAGCCCACACATGGGCACATCATCACACACAAATCATAGCCCACACATGGGCACAACACACTCACAAAACATGCCATATTGGGTGAAAATCACAGCAAACATCAAGGAAAAAATTGCTCAAAATAGGAGCATAACAACACATAGTAACCTCCACTTGCTTACTCTATCATGAGGTTATGTAGAGGTGAGGTCCACGAACCAGTGCATATGAATCTGGACCTTCCGAAAAGTGTCCTCTATGTTGGTTGTTGCCCCCTCAAATTTGCATTTGTTCCTTGCCCGTCAAATAAGATATATTACACTAGAGACACCAAGGTGTTTAACTTTGACCATTATTTGGAGAAGCTCTTCTACCGTCTTAAATCTAAAATTTATGCTCAACCATTGCTTTATCCTTTGCCATAATGTACTAGCATAAGAATATGCAAAAAAAAGATGATCTATTGTCTCCTCCGCTTGCCGACACATCAAAAAAAACTTGTTTTCCACAAAATCCATTCTATCCGCCGTACGCATCTTTCTTTGTGCAAGTAACTGTTGGTGCCGGAAGCAATTAAATCAAACCTATGTTTTGATAATGGCAAAGGGTTCAGAAGTTATGGTGTTATTGTGATCTAACAAGCTTACTAAGTGTGCAGGAAAATCCTAGGTACACTAGGCAAGAAGTCTTGGTCAAGGACTGGGCAAGAAGACTTGACCGGAAGTTGGGCAAAGAAGTCCTGGTCGAGGACTGGGCAAGAAGTCCTGGTCGAGGACTGGGCAAGAAGTTCTGGTAAAGGGCTGGGCACCGAAGACCTGACCGGAAGTTCGGCAAGAAGTCCTGGTCGCGGGCTAGGCACGAATACCTGATCAGGAGGATTGGGCAAAAGTCCAACCGGAGGAGCTGGTTGGCAAAAGGTAAACTCTCCTGAGAGGAGTAGGTGAGGACGCGTTCCCCGTACGAGGGAACAGTAGGCGTCGGTTCGACCTAGGGTTCCTTTTGGGAGACCCAAAGTCAGAACCAAGACAGCTTAGACTGTAAATAAAGTCTAACATTCTTGCTTTGTGTGTTTTGGAACTAACCTTGGTTGCAGGGAACGAAGGAATGGGTTTTTGCAGCTTAGGCGCCTCAATGGAGTGAGGCGCCTCACTGGGGCTAGGCGCCCAGATGGATACGGGTGCCCAAGTGCAATGTAAAAACAAAACCAATGAAGCAAACTGCCACGAAGCCTCTGGACCAAGTCAGCTCAGGCGCCTGTGTTAACACAGGCGCCCCCAGTCAGCCCAGGTGCCCCAGTGAAGGAGATAAGCGCTGACCGAGCCTGCGGATAGGAGTTCTCGCAGGAGAGTCCACGTGTCAGGCCCCCCATCGATACAGGCGCCCCTATAGCTGCTATAAATAGTGGTTCACCCCCAAGGCTTCAAGATATCTCGCTCACATCGCTCCAAACACTTTCGTTCAAGCGCTACGCTCCGACAAGCTCCGACTTCGCGATTCCAATGCCGATGACGACTCTCTGCTCCGAAATTTCAATTCTATATATGTACTCAACTTGTAAAAGATTTTCAAAGAATATAGAATTGCCCAATGTAAACGGTCAAGGACCGTGGGCCTTGGAGTAGGAGCCGACTGCCACTCCGAACCAAGTAAAACCAACTTGTGTTAGCGATTGTTTTGTTTTCCACTGTGTAATCGCTCTAATTTTCCAAAAAATTTCTAGATCGATATTCACCCCCCCTCTATCAATTTTCTCCGATCCAACAAGTGGTATAAGAGCGGGTAGCTCAAACTTGGTGCAACCACCAGTTTGAAAGTTTTTTTCGGGTTTATGAAATATTTAATTTTTTTCGAATCTTTCTCATTGATCGAGGTTGGTGCAACACCACTCGATCTTTTTTGTTGCTATTAATTTCTCCCGCACTACTAATCCAAGACTTAGTCTTGGAACAAGTTTTTGTGTTAAGTTTTTTTCAGAAAATATTAATGGTCATGCAAGAGAGATTTAGTACTGCCAAACCTCCTCTTTTCAGTGGAGAAGATTTCTCCTACTGGAAAAGCAGGATGGAAGTCCACCTGAAAACTCATGTGGACATGTGGATAATCATACAATCTGGCCTGGAAATTCCCAAGAACACAGAAGGAGTGGCACAACACTATACTAAATGGGACGCCTCACTGAAGAAGAAGATCGAGGCTGATGCAAAGGCAACCCAGACTTTGTAATGCAGTTTGACCAAGGAGGAGCTGAACCGGGTGGGACCCTTCAACAGCGCCAAAGACCTTTAGAACAAGCTGATTGAGCTGCACGAAGGCACTTCCAACACCAGGATCAACAAAAGAGATTTGTTGCTGAACAAACTCTACACGATCAACATGAATGAAGGAGAAACAACAGCACAACTCCACGCCAGAATCCAGGAGCTGATGAATTGGCTGCATACGATAGGTCACAAGGTCTAGAACCGTGAGCTAATCAGGTATACACTAAACGCGTTCCCAAGGAACACACTGTGGGCATCCATGGTAGATTCCTACAAGGTTTCCAGGGATCTTTCTAAAATTAAATTAGATGAACTTTTCTCTGAATTAGAACTGCATGAACAGACTAACGCCACCTTGGCCGAGAAGAGTATTGCTTTCATTGTAGGAAAATCTCAAGGAAAAGCCCCTAAGAAGAAGCCTCAACCGGAACCCGAGTCTGACTCAGACTCAGATTCAGAAGATAACGAAGGGGATAGACCCAAATTGGTTCGGCTAGCTCGGGACTACTACAAGGAGCTAAAGTACCAAACAAACAAAAAGAAGGCAAGACGAAGAAAGGAAGATCCATCAGAACCGTCAATAACCTCAAAGAGCAAGCCCAACGTTACCTGCTACGAGTGCAATAAAAAGGGACATTACAAGTTAGAGTGCCCCAATTTGAAGGAAACAAAGAAGGTGCGGAGGAAGAAGGCTCTCCAAGCCACTTGGGATGAATCCTCTTCTGAAGAAGAAGAAGAAGTCCCGTACACAATCTTACTCGCCCTAACTGCTTCGGAAGACGTCGACACCGGATCAGAATCGGAACCAGACGATGGAAAACATACAATTTCGGAGAACGGGCAAATCACGGTAAAAGGTTATTCTGAATATGAACAAGCTAAATTAATTTCTTATTTATCTCACAATCTGGCGAAAGCCAAAATCCGGGTCGAGTCCCTCCGACAACAAGTAAAACATCTGAAAGAGGAAGTCGACTCGAGGTCCTTGACCGAGAAAATTCAAGAAGGAAACTCCACTCAAGTTCAAAAGCTTGAGGAAGAGAACTCCTCCTTGAAAACTCAAGTCAAGGAGCTCAGAGTAGCTTTAGAATGATTCACTTCGGGTTCCAAGGGTCTTGACATGATCCTTGGATAGCAGAAGTCTGTTCATAACCGATCTGGATTAGGGTATCAAACCAAGTCTAGGCAACGTTCTTATTATGCTGTATTGAACCAACCTAGAACCCAAGTTCAAGCATGGGTCCCCAAGCTCTGTTTGAACAAACAAGCTGGACCAACCCAGTATTGGATCCCCAAGGACAAGATTCACATCTTGCCTAACCATTATCGAGGCTATAATCCAGGGGGAGCCAATATAAAAACCATATTCATAATTAGATATTTTTTTTTAATTATAAATTTTTCTTTATTGTATGTTTGCCTGTTTATTTCCTTCTGCAAATCATCATGCTTAGACTTAGGACTGGTTAGACTAAGGACAAAATAATTTAGTTGAAATTTGAACAACATAGTATTGGGTGGAGGTGAGATGTAGTACGTTAGGGAAGCCATTCTGGTGGAACTAGCCGAAGCTACCGATCCAAGACCCAAACTAGTTAGACCAAAATCTTTCAAGAAGTAACTTGAAGATGAATTTTTAATAAAAGGCTTTGTCAAGGAAAGGGTTGATGATCCAATAAGGCTACAACCAAAGAAGGCCTAGTACCTCGCCAAGACCTGGAAGCCAATTATTGAAAATCAAATTCACTTTACTACTTGTTAAATTTGAATCTAACACAAATTTCAATTAATCTTAGATTTAACATAATTTTTCAAAATAAACTTAAACTTTATAAAAAGTTTCAAAATTAATTTAACTTTTATATTTAACCATGCTTTTCAAATTAAAATAATTATTTTTTTTGTTAAAACCTATCTCATAAAACCCATAAGGTTAACGTGATTGATAACGCTAGACTGGGTGAGATATCTAGGACCTAATAATGTAATACAACTCATTATCCATTTAAAATTTAACACAAACTCTTTTCAGATTGTGTTCAGAACCAATTCAGTCAGTTTTGCACTTTTTCAAATCAAAACCTTGAATCTTAGTTAATATGCTTAAAAATGACTCATCTTAAATGCAATTTAGAGCTTAATTGGTTTAGTCATTAATTGGTCAAAAGAGTCAAACTTAGTCAACACAGTCAACTCTTGTCAATGGTCAAACTGGTCAACCCAGGCGCCCAGGACCTCACGGGCGCCTAAAGTCTTTATCTCCACCCAAGGCATCAAACCTGCCAAAAGGCAGCTGACAGGCCTGATTCAGGCGCCCAGGACCATACGGGCGCCCCCATGAACCCGGGGGCCCGAGACTCTCACGGGCGCCCGTATAAGTTCTATATAAGGCCATCAAGCCTCTCCATTTCCCACACCAAACGGATTCCTCCTTCACTTCTCTTCCTCCCAAGGTGCCCGAAAGCCCTTCTCGTGCCCTCGAACGCCCTACTTCAACAATGCCTCCCCAGTACCATTTTAATTATGCATTTACAGTTAATTTTTTGATTATTTCGCTTCTTAAATGCATAATTTTTTTTATTCGGTTAGAAAACGTCGCGTCACCCAACCAAACCCCGGGGCCGAACCTAGCCCAGACCCTAGGTTCCCAAACCTAGAGTTGTTTAATAAATTTGCTCAGACTACCTACAAACCAATTAAAACTAGTTTCCTAAACAGACAAATTTTTACCCGATCTTGTCCGATAGTTATGGACGCCATCAATTTCTATCAACTTGACCAACTCGTCTTCTGCACCCATTCAGTGAACTCGACCCTGTGTGCAGAATTTTACAACAACTTGGTCAAGAAAGATGACTTTTGCTACTCCTCTACTATACAGGGGATTCCTCTGACTATCTCACCTGCCTTACTTACTAGATTCCTTGGACTATGACCTTCCCAGTCCACATTTTGTTGTTACCCTCTGAGAGACCCTCCCTTTGCTGCACCCTATTCGCACATTGATCTAGACACTCTTTACTCCTACTTCTACAGAGATGCGCAAAACCCATTGGTGCAACGGTTTCAATCCATAGATCTCCGGGTCCAGGACTACGCTCTCTACAGAGTTCTGGTTCGATGCATTCTGCCCTTGACTACTCGAGATGCCGTGACTATGCGACCCTTCCATACCTTTCTTCTATACCCTATGATCCATCATCTGGACATAGATATTGGTCTGCACATGTTCCAGACGATTATCTACGCGTCCAACATTATGACTCAGGGTCGAGTACGTACCCCCTACTGTCATATCATCACTTCTCTCCTTCACCACTACTGTCGCGACATCACCGTTGGGGAGGTCACCCCAATGACCGAGTTTGACGAGATCGGGGCTAGGAACTTTTCACTAGCAGGTATAGACCTTTCGGCCGATGGGGTTCTCTCGTGGAGACGACAGAGGGCCGGAGCTCAGATTGACTTGGATGAAGAAGTAGAAGTTGACGTAGCCAATCTCGCAGCTGAGATCAATGAACACCTGCAGGAATAGAGAGGAGATGGAGGCCCGTCACGCTGAGTTTATGGATGCCCTATAGAATGAGCACAATGTGAACGAGGGCTACCACACTGAGTACATAGACACACTTCAAGCCGAACACCAGGCAAACGAGGCCCATTACACTGAGTACATGGATGCCCTCCAAGCCGATCGTGAGACAAACGAGGCACGATATAATGAAATGATGTCCATGTTTCGATCTTGGCAGCCTAGTCCATTCGACCCCCCTGGCCCCTCCTCATAGATCAGAGTGACTTTCCAGCTATCTTATTGTACCTTTGACTGTTTGACTTTCCCTACTGAGTAGGGCTGACTTCTGCTTGACTGCTGTTTGACTTTACTGGTCCTCCTGTTGACCAGTTGACTTTGATGCATCTATCATATTTAATTACTAGTTACTTATTTGATGAGTTATTAGCTTTATGCCATGACTATTTATTTCAATTGCTAAGTTATGTACTTCATAATTAAATCTTATGCTTAGTAGAATAGGACTGCTCTATATGTTTCTCAAAAATTATTTTATTTTTTATCTGTTAATTAATCTTTTGTAAAAAATCATTTCTGTTATCAAAGTCTTGAAATTTAAAATGATTTTCTGATTTAGTTTTATTTCAAAAACTATCCCCTTCAAAACTAGGGTTTTTTCACAAATGGACTTAACTTAGGCCCTAACCCTAGAACTGCATACTCCTATAGATCTAGAAGCCAGTATCTCACAAACACCTTAGGGTACTTTTGATTGATAACCTAGACTGGGTTGAGATGCTTAGGTCTATGTCATGATTCAAGATGCTTTAAGTCAGTGCATCTGCAGTAATTGGGACAATAAATACAAATTGAACAGTAATCAGGTTAAGTGTCAAGCTTAGAAAATCTAACATGATCAGATCATTTAACTTGACTAACCCTAGCGAAAGCTACTGTTTATAACAGTTAGTAAGTAGCTAACTGGGTTAGACAGGACCCGAACAAGAACGGTTTAATTTGGTTTGGTCTAGTTTATGCTTAGTAGAGTTGGTTCAATACAGAACTTTATTTTTTTAGCTCTAATTTACCTGCTATAATTAAGTATCTTATTTTTTGATATATGGCAAAGGGGGAGAGAAAGAAAAAGATAATTTTTTTTTCAAAATATTATCTCTTTTTCATAAAGTAAAGTAAATAACTAAGTGGCTTAAAATGTTTTTCAAGTCTAAAAATTTCAAAAACTTTTTTTTTGAAATTTTCTAAGTATGCAAAATTTTTAAATTTTGTAAGTGTGCAAAAACTAAATATTTCTAAGTATGAAAGCTTGCAAAAACTTTTTGGAAATATTTCTAACTATGAAAATTTGTAAAAACTTTTTGGAAAATTTTTGGTATGAAAAGCTTGCGAAAACTTTTTGGAAATTTTTTCTAAGTATGGAAAAAAATTTTGAAAAATTTGTCTAAAGTGCAAAAACTTTTATCTAAGATAAATACTTCAGCACTTAGTCAAAATCTAGAGCACTTAGAAAGTTTACAAAAACCCACATATCTTTGAAAAACTCAGGGGGAGAATATTCGTTTCAGGGGGAGAAAACTTAATGTTTTTTTAAAATTCTTTTGCTTGTTATCTTTTTAACTTAACTTTTTGAACCGTGTTACCATAAATCAAAAAGGGGGAGATTGTTGGTGCCGGAAGCACCTAAATCAAATCTGTGTTTTGATAATGGCAAAGGGTTCAGAAGTTAAGGTGTTATTGTGATCTAACAAGCTTACTAAGTGTGTAGGAAAGTCCTAGGTACACTAGGCAGGATGTTCTAGTCAAGAACTAGGCAAGAAGACCTGACTGGAAGTTGGGCAAAGAAGTTCTGGTTTAGGACTGGGCAAGAAGTCTTGGCAAAGGGCTGGACAAGAATTCCTGGTCGAGGACTGGGCAAGAAGTCCTGGCAAAGGGCTGGGCACCGAAGACCTGACCGAAAGATGGGCAAGAAGTCCTGGTCGCGGACTGGGCACGAAGACCTGATCAGGAGGATTGGGCAAAAGTCCAACCGGAGGAGCCGGCTGGCAAAAGGTAAACTCTCCTGAGAGGAGTAGGTGAGGACGCGTTCCCCGTACGAGGGAACAGTAGTCGTCTATTTGACCTAGGGTTCCATTTGGGAGACCCAAAGTCATAACCAAGATAGCTTAGGTTGTAAATAATGTCTAACATTCTTGCTTTGTGTGTTTTGGAACTAACCTTGGTTGCAGGGAACGAAGGAATGAGTTTCTGCAGCTTAGGCGCCTCAATGGAGTGAGGCGCCTCACTGGGGCTAGGCTCCCGGATGGATACAGGTGCCCCAAGTGCAATGTAAAAACAAAACCAAAGAAGCAAACTACCACGAAGCCTCTGGACCAAGTCAGCTCAGGCGCCTGTGTTAACACAAGCGCCCCCAGTCAGCCCAGGCACCCCAGTGAAGGGGATAAGCGCTGACTGAGCCTGCGGATAGGAGTTCTCGCAGGAGAGGCCACGTGTCAGGCGCCCCCATCGATACAGGCGCCCCTATGGCTGCTATAAATAGTGGTTCACCCCCAAGGCTTTAAGATATCTCACTCACATCGCTCCAAACACTTTCGTTCAAGCGCTACGCTCCGACAAGCTCCATCTTTGTGATTCCAATGCCGACAACGACTCTCTGCTCCGAAATTTCATCCACCTCGGGCGCCGGTAAATTTTAATTTACGAAAAGTGTTGCAATACTAATTTCAATTCTATATCTGTACTCAACTTGTAAAATATTTTCAATGAATATAGAATTTCCCAAAGTAAATGGTCAAGGACCGTAGGCCTTGGAGTAGGAGCCAACCGCGACTCCGAACCAAGTAAAACCAACTTGTGTTAGCGATTGTTTTGTTTTCCGCTGCATAATCACTCTAATTTTTTGAAAAATTTCTAGATTGATATTCACCCCCCCTATCGATTTTCTCCGATCCAACAGTAAGCACATAGTAACCCGGTGCTTTGACATGATTTTCGGCCACCATAATGATCCCACCCAATGTGGTTTGTCAATAGTTGTTTTGAGAAAACCATATGCCTTCCCCACTCCTTCACTTCTTGATGCAAACCATTCTATTAACTTCATATTTGCTTGGCCAAACCCATTTGATTTCAATCTAATCTTCTCTCTAATCTCTATTAACCTCTTTATTAATGGAGAATCACTTGATTTTGCTTCTCACTCCCAAAAATCAGCCCCCTTTACATATTATTGGTGCACCCATTTTATCCATAAAGTCTCTTTTCTTGTTTGGATCTCCCATAGCATCTTACAAAGTAATGCCTCATTCCATATTAATGGGTCTCTTAGCCCCAAACCATCATTTTCCTTTGGCAAGCATACCTTGTCCCATGTAATAGGTGGATACTTGGAATCCCACACAAACATTCAGCAAAGAGTCTTAATCTTCTCAATAACCCCAATCGGAATAGAGAGTATGGATAACCAATAACATTTCACCCCTTGGAGTATTGTCTTGACTAATTCTAATCTTCTGGCCCAAGACAAAGTCTTCTTAGGCCACGTATTCATTCTTCTTGCGATTGCCTCTAAGAGTGGACCATAATTAGTAATGCGCAACTTCTCCGCCGCTAAAGGAATGCCCAAGTATCTAAAAGGAAAAGGCCCTTCTTGAAACCCGATTCTTTGCAATAGCCGACCCTTTGTGTTGTTGTCCACTCCCGCCATATAAACTTGTGATTTGATAGAATTGGGTTTGAGCCCCGCCTTTGCACTGAACTCCTCCAAGTAGTTCGCCAATAGCCCAATCGAAGATTCATCGGCGTGTGCAAATAACATTAAGTTATCCGCATATATTAAATGTGTAATACCAACTTCCTTGCATCTTGGATGAAAGTGAATAGTGGGCTGATCGGATGTAACTTTTATCTTCCTTGATAGCACTTCGATACATAAACCAAAGAGGAGAGGAGAAATAGGATCACCTTGACGTAATCTACTTCTTCCGCTAAAGAACCCATAGACACCCCCATTTAAAGAGATGGAGTATGAGGTTGTCATGACACATTCTTTTATCCATTTGCAATATTGTTGGGGAAAATCAAAACCAACAAGAGCATTTATTAAGAAATCCCAATTAACCATATCAAAAGCCTTCTTTAGATCCACTTTGATCATGCATCTTGGAGAGATTCTTTTCCTTGCATACTTCCTTAGTAGTTCTTGTGTAAGAAGGACATTATCCCCATGTTTCTTCCTTGAACAAACACCACTTGAGCCGGATTAAGTATGAAATTCATCACTTTAGAAAGCCGGTTTGCCAATATCTTAGTAATGACTTTATAGAAGATATTGCAATAAGAGATCGGTGTATAATCTGCAACACTTTCCGCATGATCCCCTTTTGGCACTAGGGATATGAAAGAATGATTCCATTATCTCAACAACTTTCCCTCTTCAAAGAACTCCTTTACCGCTACAATAAAGTCTCCTCCTACTATATACCATGATGAAGTGAAGAATTTTACACCATAACCATCCGAACCGGGGGCTTTTTCACTCCCAATATCATATAGCGCCTTTTTTTTATCTCTTCATCACTAATTGGGCTGATTAAGACATCACTTTGGTTTCGACTTAGGCGTCTTCCTGTCATGGAGTTGTTGTCCATATGGGTACATTCATCCTCTTGTCCAAGAATGCCATGGAAATAATCAATGAACTCCTCCGCAACATCACCCAAACTACTGGTTTGCTCCCCGTTCCTTTTCTTGAGTGTTATGATGGCATTCCTTTTGTTATTTCTTTTGACCACACTATGAAAAAATTTGGTACATTTGTCCGCACTCTGCAAGTATACATTTTTGGCTCTTTGTTGGTAGAATAGCTTATCCGCCTCCGATAGTAGTGTTGCCTTTCTTTAGATGTCTCTATAATTGGGAGGGAAAGCACCACCTGAAAGTCCCACTCTTTGTGCCTCCGCCAAGGCCTCATTTTCCCTCTTTGCTTTTTCTGAAATGTGCATAAACTGATTCTTGTTTAGCTCCCTTAGTCTTCCCTTCAACCGTTGTAATTTGCATCTTAGGACCTATTGCGCATGTCCAAAAACCGGGGTTGCCCATGCTTCTTCGACAATCTTCTTGTAATCCTCATGTAATGTCCACATATTCAAGAATTTGAAAGCTCTCTTAGGTGGCCTATCCTTGGGCAATATGCACAATGGCACAAGAGTGATCCGATAAGCATCCCGGCACCAAGAAGTCCACATACACATCAAAGTCATTAAGAAGCCAAGGTGAGTTAACCATTGCTCTATCTAATTTGCAAGAGACCCCCACTTTCGTCCAAGTAAACCGACATCCAATATATCTTAGATCCGCCATGCCACATACATGTGCAAACCTTTGTAGATCCCGCATCTCATAATTATTAACTAGCAAGTCTCCTTTCTTGTCATGAATAGATAGAATGGAATTGAAGTCCCCCATAACCATCCATGCACTAGAGTTTGCTTCCATGAGCTTCCCAATATCAATCAAATCCTCCCATAGGGATCTTCGATCTACCACGGAATGAAATCCATAAATAAAAGTCACAAAGAAACCAATCTCTAAAATCCAGCAACGAACATGGAAATGAATAAGTTGCTCCGATATACGGATGACCTCCACCTCCATTCTCTGCATATCCCACAGAAGTACTATGCGCCCATGGTTAGAAGTATTGAAATTATGCACATAACTCATACCGAAAAATTTTCTTTGTAAGATTTGCATAAGTGACTCTTCCTTCAACTTTGTCTCCAAAAGAGCTAAGACCCGTATCTCATTACTCCTTAGAAGGTGTTGAACACCTCCCTGTTTTAGGGACTTATAAAAGCCCCTAATATTCCAAGATGCTATATTCATTGTACACTATTGCGGGCTGCTCGTACCCGTGTATTTTGTGCATTTTGTCCTCCCCTCCGTGCTCCTTGATTCGATGTCTCACCTTGATGGAAAGAAGGCCCTCCCAAAGAAGGAGAGCCCTCACCCCTAGCTGCTATATCATTTTCCTTTACCCCCTTCGAGGCCACATTTTGTTGTAAAATTGGCATAGTAGAGCTTGGCAATCCCCCACCATCATGACCAAACATCTCTGACCGATCCTCCTCTATGGGACTGGGGCTATGAAGGACCATTTCCATGGAATGTTGATCAACTTGGGCTACGTCATTTGGTACTCTTTGCTATCCACTTTGTTGCTCGTGATTATGTTCTTTATTCGACATTTGTGGTTGAGCATCCTCTTGTTGCCTCGACCTCCAATATCGCCTTCCTCGAGTACTCCTTCTACTTCTACCCTGGCCCCTTGTAGATTGAGACCTTGCCCTCGGATTTTGTTGATTTGGCCGACCACTTGAATAGGGATATTGTTGCCTAGTTCTGGCGGGATCATCACCACAACGACCACTTTGATGACCAATCTTTTTACATACATCGTAAAACTCCGGAGACATCTCATATACAATCTTAAGGTTGATTTGTGCTCCCATGGGCAGTGTGATTGGCACCTCCATAACACTCTCACCGAAGATCGAGACTTCAACCATAAGCCCAATATATCCAACCTCTCCCTTGTGAGCATCAATTTGTCCATATAGAGCAGTTTCCCCACTTCCGATTCGATTATACTCAAAACCTTTTGAGACCAACAACCCGGAGGTAAATTATGTATTTGTATCCACGCCAGCACAAGCCTACAATCTTCATCAAACAAGAAACATCGTGACATGGTCTTGAGAAAAATAGGAACTCCATAAGCAAAGTATGGTCCTCTTTGTAGTACACTCTCCATGTCCTTCTTTGTTTCAAATCTATAGACAATCCATACACTTGTATGCATGAAAAACTTGTAGGGAACCCTCCAAAGGTTTGCAATCAATCTAACACCATCTCTTCCAAGATGTTGCCTATAAAGCATCCAACAAGGCAATAACCCATGGTCTCCTCCATCTCTTCTATGTCATCGTACCCGAAGACAAGTCTTTCACCTTTAGATTCATATTGATCTAGCTTCATAGCTAGTTTTGTCTTTCTATTGTCCTTGAACAGCCCCGCCCAGCTCCATTTTTGATTGTTAACCTTGTCACGTTCAACCCTATTTGCAGCAGGATATCCATCAACTCCCACAGTAGCCAGACCATTGTTTGCAGTCAGAACCTCCCCTTGCTTTGTCGGATTTCTTCCTTGATTTTGTCCATCTTCTTGGCCATTCCCTTCTTGAGTTTGCTCTCCATTTTGTGCACCTTGCTGCTGGGGCGAATTTGGCACCTCCACATCAGTTTCCCCCAAAGGAACTTGCTAATTTGCGCCATCCTAGTCATCAACAGCCGGTTGAGTCATCCCATCACCTTTGGACACATGTTCTGCCACCTTATCTTCACTTGCCACCTCATTAGGAGCCTTTTGACTAGAGGAAACCTTCATATTCTTCTTCTTCTTGGCCATGGTTGGATGTGAAGTCCAGCTGAGCTTAGGGAATGCAACAGCCACCCAACACAACCAATGGGAGAAGAGTAGCCACCCAAGTCACCCAATGAGAGAGCATAAGGCTTGGAGGCATGCAACTATCTTCCCCTTAGTGGATTACCACCCAAGCTCAGCCAACCACATGGACACTGAGTGGGGAAGGTCCCTAGCTGGCCCTGGCTAGAGAAGATGGCTGGAGCAGCCTGAAAACCAGTCGAAAAACCAATAAAGCTACCGGAAACCTCCAAAACACCAAGAAACCTTACTTTTGCACCAATAGCAACTTGTTTGGACCTTCTTCCTTGCCTTCTACCCTCAGCCAACCATGTGGCCACTGAGTGGGGAAGGCCCCCAGCTGCCCCTGGCCGAAGAAGATGGCCGGAGCAACCTGAAAACCCATCGGAAAACCAAGAAAGTTGTCGGAAACCTCCAAAACACCAAGAGACCTTACTTTTGCACCAATAGCAACTTGTTTGGACCTTCTTCCTTACCTTCTACCCTTTGAATAGCAGCCCCTACTTCGGTGAAGGCCACTGAAAGCATGACCAAGCTTGTCCTACTACCCGTGAGGTGGAAGAGAACCACCACAAGTCCTCGGAAAAGATGCCCGCCGCACGTTTCCACCACCGGAGCACCAAGAATCCTAGAGAGAAGTTGGAGCCCATTTGATATAACTTGAATCCCTTATGGGCTGCATAAGCTAGAAGCATTCTAATTGATTCAAGTCTAGCTAAGGTGCATATGTTTCATCATAATCTAATCCCTTAATTTGACAGAACCCTTTAGCTTCTAAACGGGCTTTATTTCTAACTATTTCTCCCTTATCATCTAACTTATTCCTAAAAATCTACTTAGTGTCTATTATGATCTTACCTTCTGGTTTGGTACTAAGTCCCAGACTTAGTTTCTCTCAAATAAGGCTAACTCTTTCTACATAGCAATAATCCAGTCTGGGTCAGGTAAAGCTTCCTCTATTGACTTAGGTTCAATCTTAGAAATCAAAGCAATCTGACTTAAGTTTCGATAGGTTGATCTCATTCTAACAGCTAAGGTTGGGTCACCTAAAATTTGGTTAGTCAGGTGATTGAACCTTGTCCTAGATGATGGTTCCATTGGTTCAGGTTCAACAATTGGTTCATCTGGTGGGTTTGGGCTAAATTCAGGTATTGATTCTATATCTTCTAAGTCTTAATTTGAGTTGGTTAAGTTTGGTTGATTAGTTGAGTTAGGTGAATTGGTTAAGTTAGGTGAATTGGTTAGGTTAGGTGAATTAGTTAGATTAGTTACCATTTCTTTATCAAATATTACATTTGTAGTTTCCTCAATTTTAAGGATATGTTTGTTATAGACCCTATATGCCCTACTTGCGGTTTAGTACCCTACAAAGATTCCAGGTGTTAATTTTGATTAAAATTTTCCTAAATAGTCCTTAGTGTTTAAGATATGCACTTTACACCCAAGCACTTTTAATAGTATAAATTAGGT
Organism: Boesenbergia rotunda; assembly: GCA_024364735.1. NCBI lineage: Eukaryota > Viridiplantae > Streptophyta > Magnoliopsida > Zingiberales > Zingiberaceae > Boesenbergia > Boesenbergia rotunda. Next base: position 354,558 of record JAGFNQ010005385.1, on the reverse strand, counting down.
AGTTTGTGATAATAAATTTCATAGGATATTTTATTATGTCTTTTATTTATTAGGACCCTATTTTGGATATAGCATGTTATATTTATTGCTTCTACCTAAAATTGATTTGGTAGGTTATATTTATTGAGCATAGTTCTAGCAGCTTCTTGAATCCTATTCTTCCTTTCGACTATACCATTTTGTTGGGGGTTTGAGGGCAAGAGAATTCATGTATATATCCATTTATTTTACAAAAATCATTAAACCTCATATTTTCAAATTGTCCCCCATAGTCACTCCTTATTCTTTTAAATTTTAGTGTCTTTTTCATTTTCAAGCATTTTGCATAAAGTGTTAAATATTTCAAAAGTTTCATCTTTGGTTTTTAAAAACTTAACCTAGGTGAATCTAGAGTAGTTGTCAATTATTACTAAGCAGTATTGATTTTCACTTAGTGACTTGGTTCCATGAGAATCAAATAGGTTTAGGTGTAGGAGCTCAAGTGTGGATTGGTTTAGATCTGATTGGGTAGGTTTGTGAGTTGACTTTGTTTGTTCACCTTGTTGACATGGGTTACAAATTGAGTTTTCAAAATTTCTAAGTTTAGGTATACCCTTAACTATTCTTTTTAGACTTAGTTTTGAAATTAATTTTATATGGGTATGACCTAGTCTTCTATGTCATAAATTGGTTTCTTCTTGTTGAGTTACAAAGCATTTAGGTGCAGAGGGTAGGCTAATAACATAAACATTATTTTTCCTAATCTCTTTAATAGTTATTTTTGAGTCTTCTATGTTTCTAATCAGGCAGTCTAGATTTGAAAAGCAACTACATAATCAGTATCATAAATCTGACTAGAGCTAAGTAAGTTAAACTTAAATTGATCAACCAATAATACTTTCTTAATAATAAAATCTGAGCTCAGTTTAATATTACCTAAATTAAATACTTTAAGTGTAGCATTGCTGCCAAATGCTACTGAACCTATATTCTTGTATTTGATTTTGGTGAACTTCAATTTGTCTCCAGTCATATGTCTGGAGAACATCCACTGGTCCAAATTTTTATGTTCCTACACATAAAGTGCCCTAATTTGGATCCATATTTGTAAAAAGTGTAGGATCGTAGATGTCCGCTAGAGAGGGGGGGGTAAATAGTGATTCTTCGGCTTGTTCTTCCTACGTTGTTAGTATACGCAAGCGGAAACAATAATAATAAACACAAACAACAAAGAAAACACTGCTAACAAACTGATTTACTTGGTATCCACCCCGGACGGGTGACTAATCCAAGAATTCATCGGTGGATCACTCCTCGGATAATCTCCGGCTAGTCCTTGTCGCTCCTTGTGGGTGGAGAAACCTCGCCACAGCACCTTGACACGATCAAGACTCTAGAGACTACTAACAAGCCTTAACCAAGCTTGTTTCGTCAAGAATCCCAACCCAAACCGAGTTCTCTTTAAATAGAACTCGGGCTGAAAACCTCGCTGGCAGTCGACTACTCCCAGGGCAGTCGACTGCCATCATTCAAATTCGACCGTTGGCACCCAACGTTCGAATTCTGAGTGCTACCAGTCGACTGCTAAATTACCAGTCGACTGATCCCTTACTAAGCCTAGGGTTACACTCCCCGAGTACATTTCACTCCGCACTCGAACCCTCCCAGCTTAGTTCCCGAGTACAATGACTCACACTAGGACCCTCACAACCTGGTCGACTCTTCACCAGAAGCCTCGACTGTTGCCTTCACGCCCTCTTCATCTTCGGCCCTCGTCCCTCGGATGCGCACGCAAGCCTCCAGCTTGCCTCCATGCCATCCTTCACGTACGCCTCGAAGTCCGCGTCCCTCAGCTCATCGTCCCTGCTATCCACGGTCCCTCGGATGCTCACGCAAGCCTCCAGCTTGCCTCCATGCCATCCTTCACCTGTAGACATCAACCAAGTCCATGTGTACCTGTACACCTGCACACTCATGTACACATATTAGTCCAACAATAAACCCTAACTTAAACCCTTTGCCCAAACATCAAAACACCTGGTCACTCCGGACCCAGATTGCCTCAACAAAAAGTATAGGGATAGATTAATTGAGTTTCACTGTCTAGTCTGTCTCACTCAATATAAGTTGTTAATCATGTTACTCCTATGGGTATTGTTAGGATGTATATTAAAAGCTTTGCTTTTGTATGGACATCCACATTTTGAATGAGAATCACATGATCATTGTTTACATATTTATATTGGTTATTTATGTGCATATTGTCTAATACTTTACATTGTAGATAACATGGTGTGTGGTGTCACACAGAAGATCATGTTATCAATCACTTGTAGAGTATAAGTAGAGGCTCACAACCGAGATGGTTTGTTGTAGTGTAATTTGATATTGGTTTATCTTGACCACAGAATTACACTAGTACACTTTGTGTGTATTGAGCAGGACTGATATAGAGGTGATTCAATTTATACTAACTATATAATTGAATCATACCTCAGATATTATGGAGTACATGCTCTTAATCCTGATATAATAACGGACACATGTACTTAATATGTATTTCTTTGATTTACCAGTGGTCGAGATTTATTGGTTAAATCGAAAGGCCAGGTAAGTTGGGAAATAATATTATTTACATGGCGTGCCGTTGATTATAGAAGGAAACCGTGTCTTGGTGAGTCAAGTTGATGATGTCCCCTTGAGGAGCTCATAAAGCTCATTATGTTAAATCCTGCAGGTGGACTTGGTCCGACATGATGATAAGGTTAAGTGGTACTACGCATGGAGTTAGATATTAATTAATTAAATTGTCAGTAATTTAATTAATTAATGAACATTCAATATCTTAACACGGGGAGAATTTTGTACTCATAATATGTGGAGCTCATATTTAAATATGGGGGTTGGTGAAGTAGATCAATGGTGATCCTCTAGTGGAATGGATCATTATTAATGGATCAGGCTTTGATCCATTGGGTGGCCAAAATCCAACTCCTTCTCATGGTTCCTATTGTAGCCTATATATACCTCATGGAGTCATGAGACCAATGTTGGTGCAAGTTGCATCAATGATGTTCTCATTTAAGTGTTTTAATGTTTGACAATACACTTAAGTCAGTGATATAATGAACAGACAAAGGGGAGCAAAGGAGAAGTAACCTAAGCTGAAGAAAAGTCCTAGTTAATCTAGGCATCGAAACCCTAAGACCTGGCGAAGGGCTGCTGGGCATCGAAACCCTAAGACCCGGCGAAGGGCTGCTGGGCACCTGGCGAAGGACTGCTAGGGAATGAAGACCTAGCAAAGGACTGCTAGGCACCTGGCGAAGGACTGTTAGGTAATGAAGTCTTGGTCCAAGGGACTGAGCAACTTAGCTGAGCGATGACTAAGGACAGGAGTAGAGACGAGTCAGGGTTTGGGCATCTCGAGGTCAGGAAGTATCGGAAGCTAAGCAAAAGTCCACCCGAAGGACTGAGTGGCAACCGTCTCCTGAAAGGTGTAGGTGAAAGGCGCGTTCTCGGGGGGGGGGGGGGTGAGAACATGCGTCTGTTCGACCTAGGGTTTCGTGGAAATCCAAAGTCCGAACCAATTCCTTAAGACTAATATTATATGTGCTTTGTGTTTGTGAATCTTGCAGGTACCAAGATTGGAAGACAAAGTAAGCTAAACAGGCTGGAGGCCCTGAAGTAGGGCGCCCCCATGCATCCAGGGCGCCCCCATCAGTGGGGGTGCCCAGAACAAAAAAGGAAATGGCAGTTTTTGTTAAGTAAGCAGGATAGGTGTCAAGCGGGGCGCCCGGAGCGTCCGGGGCGTCCGGGGCGCCCGGGTTTAAACCTGTTTTGCTGCTGCGAGTTCGAAGCAGTGGATTAGTGCTGACTGGGTTCAAGCTAGGCGCCCGGGAAGTCCAGGGCGCCCTGGTCAAAGGCTTTATCAGCTGCGGCGAGGTCTGCGCAGGGATAAAGTTTGACCGAGCTTTTCGGGGCGCCCCCAACGTCCAGGGCGCCCCCAACGTCCAGGGCGCCCCCAACGTCCAGGGCGCCCCCAGGAGTGCTATAAAAGGGGCTTCAACCCCTCTGCTTCAACAACAACTGCCAAGTGCTATTCTGATCACTCTGACCGACGATAACACTCTAAAGACGAGGCTCTACGACCGGGAGGCTCCAGGAGGAAGTGCGCGGCACTTCGGAGGTCCAGATCGGCCGAGCTTCAAACTTGTTCTGTTCGGTTTGCTTTAATTATACTGCAATTAGTTTTCTATATTTTTTATTGCAATCTTGCACTGTAAGTCGGGTTTCTCCACCTCCGGAAAGTCCGGGAAGGAGACCAATAGTGGATGGGTGTTCCCGTGCATAGGCCTTGGATGTCTGACCCTGGGGGGTCGGGAACCAAGTAAAAATCCGCTGTGTCATTGTCTTGCTTTATATCTTTTATTTACTTTTCCGCTGTGCTACTAATGTTCTAAGTTCAGAACGATCCAAGTTTTTCTACGAAGTTTTCACGAGTAATTTTCACGGTCGATATTCACCCCCTCCTCTATCGACGGCACCGGTCCTACAATTGGTATCAGAGCCGAGCCGCTCTTCACCGGACTAACCGCCGACGAAGCAACGACCCCAAGAGTTGAGGGGGAGCCCAGGGGTGAATCAGGTACTTTTAATTTTAAAATGCCCATTTTTAAATTTCATGTTATATGCTTCACATGCAGGGAGAGAGGGCACTATAAAAATCAGTGCCCTACTCGTAAGACTCGGTCTACACCACCGGCGGCAAAGGGGGTACTAGCGCCAGGAGTCCGGAAAAATAAGGATCACGTACGATGCTTCAAATGCGAAAAGTACGGGCACTACAAAAACAAGTGTCCGACAAAGGTCCATAAAATTTATGTTCCGAAAATCTTACAAATTCCTGCACTGTCTATTGATAACGTAGTTAATTTTTCTGATAAATTAGATCTACTGCATAGTAAAATTAATTTTTTGCATGTCAAATTAGAAAATACAGATATGACTAAAATATCAGAAATTAACTATTTAATCCAGAACATCAATTCAGTAATTAATAAAATTAATTCTGATAATTTTAATTCTGATAAAATTAATTCTGATAATTTTAATACTGATAATTTTAATTCTGATAAAATTAATTCTGATAAAGTTAATTCTATTAATTTTAATTCAGATAAAATTAAACCTAAGGATAAATTTGAATTCAAATTCGAAAAACTTAAGGATAATTCGGAATTCAAATTCAAAAATCCTAAGGATAATTCCGAATTCAAATTTGAAAACCTTAAGGATAATTCTAAGGATAACCCTGATGTTATTGAAAATCTTGAGGATAAAGATGATCTTGTTGAAAATATTCTTGAGGATAATATTCTCCTAGATGATAACTTAATTATAGATAATGTTAAAGAATATTATAAAACCTTAACTAGTGACCCATCTTACTCCACCTACTGTGAGGATATTGAAAAATCTAATTTGAGGAGAATATGGAACTATCTAAGATAAAGGTCATAGTTAATAAAAATTACAAAAATTCAAATAAATCAAAATTATTAGAAAAACTTGAAAAGATAGATAAAAATGAAGAATAACTTTTTGAAATAATGAAAATGATAAATTTAAACCCACAATTATTAATTAATCATTTCAACCTTAATTATTCAAATCTAAATTAATTCAATTAATTCAATTAATTCAACTAAACTCAAATTAATTCATTAAATTCAAATTAAATTAAATTCAAATTAAATCTTAAATTAAATTCAAATTAAATTAAAATCAAATTAAATTAAATTCAAATTAAATTAAATTCAAATTAAATTAAATTAAAATTAAATTAAATTAAAATTAAATTAAAATTAAATTAAATTCAAATTAAATTAAATTCAAATTAAATCTTAAATTAAATTAAATTCAAATTAAATCTTAAATTAAATTTAAATTAAATTAAATTCAAATTACATTAAATTCAAATTAAATTCAAATTACATTAAATTCAAATTAAATTCAAATTACATTAAATTCAAATTAAATTAAATTCAAATTAAATTAAATTCAAATTAAATCTTAAATTAAATTAAAATTAAATTAATTTATTATTAAATTAAATTCAAATTAAATCTTAATTATTCGAATTCAAATTAATTAAATCTTAATTATTCGAATTAATTAAATCTTAATTATTCAAATTAAATCTTAATTAATTCGAAATTAAATAAAATTCAATTAAACTTAAGTAATTCAATTAAAGTCAATTTAATTCAAATAAACTTCAATTAATTCTTAATTAACTTGAATCCAACTAAATCTTAAATAACTTAAACTCGAACTGAACTAAAACCTTACCCAAACCACAACAATTAATTTTAATAAAATTAAATATGTCAAAGTAGGTTGACATATTCTCGGGTTCGCACGACATGTATCAAATCGAGAATTTGATACATCTTTAGAAACGTAATTAAAATGCTTTGGACTTGTTTGACTCATGCATAATTGTCATGCCATGTATTTGCTACTTCGTTTAAATATATGACATGTCATTCATATTTAAATTTTATGCATATATTAGAACAGCTTTAGGAAAAAAAATAATTGAAACTTGATCAACCTAGTATTGGGTGGCGGTGAGATGATAGTACGTTAGGGAAGCCAATTCTAATAAGGTCAAGTATACTCTACTTGGTCTCTTTAGACTGGTGAAACTAGCCGAAGCTACCGATCCAAGACCCAAACTAGTTAGACCAGAATTTTTCAAAAAGTAATTTTGAAAATGAAATTTCATTAAAAGGCTTTGTCAAGGAAAGGGTTGATGATCCAATAAGGCTACGGCCAAAGAAAGCCTAGTACCTCGCCAAGACCTGGAAGCCAATTTTTGAAATTCAAATTCAAGTTACTTCTTGTCAAATTCAAATCTAACACAAGCTTCAATTAAATCTTAGAGTTAATAATAAATTAAGAAAAATGATTCAAGCATCTCACAATACACCTATAAGGCAACCATGCTTGTTGTATTGATACATCTAAAATGGGTGAGATGTTAAGGACTAATGAATTGAAAAATATTTTTCAAAATTGTTTTTCAAAATTGTTAGAATATTTTTCTAAAAATATATTTTCAAAATAGTGCTTCAACATAATAATATTTTTATGGAATTTATGCTTGTCTGATTAAATATACATATTATATGTTTTCAAAAAGTATATCTTTTAAAAAGTTGTTTGACTCACGCAATTAGACACAAGCCTCTTAGGACAACACTAAAGTTCCTTAAGGCACTTAGATAGAGTCAAACGGTATCGGGTACAGGGGGAGTGCTTTTCATTTTTTTTAATGGTTTTCGAAAACTGCACTTTAAACATTACTATTAGTTATTTTTCGAAAACTGTGTTTTAAATCATTATCACTTGTGCTTTCGAAAAAGATTTATGTTGTAAAAATTATATGTTCAAAAATTTATCTGTCTTGTTTGATTTTGATAAAACCCTAAAGACACAGAGGAAGGTCCACTTCATAATCTATAAGGACTCCTAGGATGTGTCAAATTTAGGGGGAGTATAAATCAAACTTCTGAAATAATTTTTTATGATTAATTGTTTTGAAATTATTAGATAATTCTTTTAATTTGAATCAAACCTTAAGACTCACAGGAAGAGTACTTGTGGTCAACAAGCTTCCCAGGACTGGGTCAAGTTTAGGGGGAGGTCAAATTAAAAGAATTATTTAAATGTTTTCATATTTTCAAAATCTTGCTAAAAATCTAAGTCTTTCAAAATACTATTATTCTATCTGTCAGAATTTGTGTGACTTATGAATTTATTTTTGAAATAATGTTTACTTGGGTTGAAGAATTTCCAGGACACTTAAGGAAATGTCCTTGTAGTCAACAAGGTTTCCCAGGATAGTGTCAGACTGGAAGATAAACCAAGTCAAGTAAAATATTGGGTTTTCAAAAGTTCACACAATTTTCAAAATGCACTAGCATATATTTTCAAAAGTAGTATCATTTTTTTTTTGGCAAAATTCTGACAATATTTACTTGAGTTTGAAGAATTTCTAGGACACTTAGGAAGATGTCCTTGTAATTAACAAGGTTTCCTAGGATTGTGTCAGACTGGAAAAGAAACCTAGTCAAGTAAAATATTATGTTTCAAAAATTACTTATATTTTTTCAAAAGTTATGCATTTTCCAAAAAGTACTTGCATGTTTTTAAAGATCACAATAACTTTCAAAGTACTAGTACTTTTCAAAGCGCATAGCATATTTTTCAAAATTAGGCATTTTTCAAAAATGCAATATATCATTCAAAATACAATGCTTTCAAAAATTTTACACTAAGTATTTTCAAAAACAACCAAAGGTTTTCATTGTTGGTGCAAGTATTTTCTTTTGGTTTTTTTTTATGTATGACAAAGGGGGAGAGGTGTGCTTAAGTTAGAAAAATTAAAATTAAAATTTTCTCCCAAAAATCAAAAATGTAATTTCAAAACTTACATCATTTTTTTTTTGTTTTTGATCCCAAGGATAGTAAGTTAGCCCCTTAAACCAATCTAACTTAAGTTATTGTCAAACATCAAAAAGGGGGAGATTGTTGGTGCAAGTTGCATCAATGATGTTCTCATTTAAGTGTTTTAATGTTTGACAATACACTTAAGCCAGTGATACAATGAACAGACAAAGGGGAGCAAAGGAGAAGTAACCTAAGCTGAAGAAAAGTCCTAGTTAATCTAGGCATCATAACCCTAAGACCCGGCGAAGGGCTGCTGGGCATCAAAACCCTAAGACCCGGCGAAGGGCTGCTGGGCATCAAAATCCTAAGACCTAGCGAAGGACTGCTAGGCACCTAGCGAAGGACTGCTAGGGAATGAAGACCTGGCAAAGGACTGCTAGGCACCTGGCGAAGGACTGTTAGGTAATGAAGTCTTGGTCCAAGGGACTGAGCAACTTAGCTGAGCGATGACTAAGGATAGGAGTAGAGACGAGTTAGGGTTTAGGCATCTCGAGGTCCGGAAGTATCGGAAGCTAAGCAAAAGTCCACCCGAAGGACTGAGTGGCAACCGTCTCCTGAAAGGAGTAGGTGAAAGGCGCGTTCTCGGGGGGTGAGAACTTGCGTCGGTTCGACCTAGGGTTTCGTGGAAATCCAAAGTCCGAACCAATTCCTTAAGCCTAATATTATATATGCTTTGTGTTTGTGTATCTTGCAAGTACCAAGATTAGAAGACAAAGCAAGCTAAACAGGCTGGAGGCCCTGAAGCAGGGCGCCCCCATCAGTGGGGGTGCCCCCATGCATCCAGGGCACCCCCATCAGTGGGGGTGCCCAGAACAAAGAAGGAAATGACAGTTTTTGTTAAGTAAGCAGGATAGGTGTCAAGCGGGGCGCCCGGAGCGTCCGGGGCGCCCGGGTTTAAACCTGTTTTGCTGCTGCGAGTCCGAAGCAGTGGATTAGCGCTGACTGGGTTCAAGCTAAGCACCCGGGAAGTCCGGGGCACCCTGATCAAAGGCTTTATCAACTGTGGCGAGGTCTGCGCAGGGATAAAGCTTGACCGAGCTTTTCGGGGCGCCCCCAACGTCGAGGGCGCCCCAGGAGTGCTATAAAAGGGGCTTCGACCCCTCTGCTTCAACAACAACTGCCAAGTGCCATTCTGATCACTCTGACCGATGAAAACATGCTAAAGACGAGGCTCTACGACCGGGAGGCTCCAAGAGGAAGTGCGCGGCACTTCGGTGTTAGTGATATGAGAGAAGTGTCCTAAGGCAATCGCCTTATGGTTGTAATCATTTACTTTAATAAATGAATATTCACTATTTGAGTATACATGTTCGTGTAAGATCTTAAACTCATTTACTGAATGCCCGTAATACAATTCACAGCATGAGTGAATTTGTGATGAATTCACAACTAGTGATTATCTCTACATGTGCAATTGTGAAGTATTGAAATTGTCCCTAGTCGATGAATTGATAAATACAGACACTATCAATTCTGTTGAGACTAGCATGGGTTATTCTCTAATCAGCTGATTCTCACTGGCTGGTGACATTGGGATGTCCGGAGATAAACATGAATGCTAGTTAAGGGAACTAGTTCATTGGAGTGACTGGCTGTAAAACTTCATATGGTAGTCTACATATAGACATGTCAGTGAAGTTCTAACTGCAGCGTAAGTGCGATGTTCCTTTGACTTGCGGTGTTCAAGTCATCTTGGTCATGGAGACTTATACTTTGACATCTTAAGCAAGTATCTCCAAGGAGGTGTGGACCCAGGATGATTGGGTATAAGCCGAAGTGCCCGAAGATGTTTGAACAGCCTACAAAGGATTCACCACTCCTTACGAGGAGATGTATACCCGAGGCCTATCGTCGGATTGTTACTCGAAGCCTCTGGCCAGAGCATGACATGTTCAGAGTATGAATCTCTTAAATACATGAGAGTAATTAGAATCCATAGGACGAGGAAACATTACTTGGGCTAGGTGTGACGTAGTCAGCCTAGTAGGGATTGACACACATAGACCATGTCCTGAACCAAGTGGGTATAAGATGGTGATGGGAATGGGGCACGATTCATTATAGCTGCTGAAGGGTTTCAGAATCATTTCTGAGGTCAACCGTTGATCTTTCAATTAATTGGGGATCATGATGTACTACTAGGTGCCACTCATTATCGTTCTATAATTAATTAGTTAATTATGGACGGCCAACATAAATTGAAAGCCTATTTGGTCACACGCATAACGAGTAATTTGAAGGATTTAAAACGAGTTGAGAATTAGATTCTCCAATCGAGAAAGATTAAGTTGGTTGAGCCAAACGATTAGTCAAAACTGAATTTATTTCAGACGCATCGGAAGCATAGAATGACTAAGTCTTTTAAAGACTTAATGGGTGAATTAAATAAGTTTAATTCACTAAGGGATTTGATCCAAGGTGGTATGGTTTATTATAAGCTTAAAATAATCCATGAGATTATTTTATCATGAATTCAAATAAACCAAAGAGTTGGTTTGTTTTATAAAAATTTATAGGTGAGTTTTGAACCATGGACCTATGGTTTGGATAAAACTTGGCCAACCACTTGTGATGAATTCCTTTTGTGTGAATTTCGGCCACCACAAGATGATATGGAATAAGTTATTCCATATTTGAGAGACTTGATTGTTTTTATCATGAATTAAAATATGATTTTAACCATAATATAAAAATCAAACATGGCATGATGGAATAAGTTATTTCATATTTGAGAGATTTGATTGTTTTTTTTATCATGAATTAAAATATGATTTTAACCATGATATAAAAATCAAACTTGGCATGATGGAATAAGTTATTCCATATTTGAGAGGCTTGATGGTTGAGAGGCCACTATATAAAGGACCCAAGGGGTGCCATGAAAGAAAGAAAATCCAAGAATTGCTTGGGCTCTCTCCTCTTCTTCTCTCCCTCTCTCTTGGCCGGCCATAGGCATCTCCTCCCTCTTCTTGCCGTAAGCACAAGGAGAAGCACCAAGGCGACGAAGCTCTTCCTTGCGAATATCTTCCTCTTCGGCCTACCTTGGTGGTGAGTCTTTCGATTTGATTACTCTCTCGGTTTTCGTCGTGTTCACGGAGGATCTAGTAGTTCTCGTGAACACGAAACTTGTGACTTAGCGAAGTCATCCCGACGATACTCGGCGTGGATACGAATAGAGGCGGAGCTTTTAAGGGACGCTAACGGTTGGATCTCGTCCCTTCTTCCAAGTTACGCAAGGTAATTCGTAGAGTAATTTCCTTTTCTGCAAAAATTTTATATTATGATTATGTGAACACATTGCATGCTTAGGATATGTGTTAGAATAATTTAGGAAATTATTCATGCTTTTGTTTCCGCTGCATGTAATTATGGAAAAATTACAATACGTGTCCGCGTCGGCATGCACCCGGTCCCAACAATGGTATCAGAGCCGGTTAGTGTTCGACATAATCATATAATTGGTTTGCGAAAAACTTTGTCATGATCTCAATTTTGGAAAATTTTTCATTTATGGAAACTTTCCAATTATGATAAATTTTAGATTTAGGAATTTCAAAGTTTGGAAATCCTCATGAAATTTCGCAAACTTTTGAAATATCTCTATTTCTGAAATTTTATGATAATTGTGAAAAACTTTCCATTTTTGGAAACATTCTAATTTTGAAAAATCATAAGTTTTCTTTGTACCAGAAACTTACAATTATTCTGAAAACTTTCCATTTTTGGAAACTTTTCATTTTTGGAAACTTTCCATTTATGGAAAACTTGAAATTTTGGGCACTTTCTTTCAAGAAAGTCTAGACAAATTTATGGAACATTAATTGACAATTAAATTCGAATTGGTTTTAAATTACTAACAAAATTCTTTTCTTTGGGTATCTGTGCCTCGGGGAGCCACCCAAATTAAAGTTAGTTGTTGTAATTTAATTTCCTATTTTGAATAAGAATTGTCAAGTTTAATTTGGCTACGCCTCGGGGAGCGGGCCAAATTAGATTTACGATAAATTTCTTTTCTTTGGGTATCTGAGCCTCGGGGAGCCACCTAAAGAAAATAATTTGTTGTAATTAATTAGTCCATAAATAAAATATGTGATCAAATCTTGGAAATTTTGAGGTGATTCTCAAACGATAATTTCCTTATTTGATTTCTTACATATTGTTGTCTCCAAAATTAATTAGGAAAATTGTTTCCTAATAGAGTTTATTTCCTTAAATAAGATTTTCATGAAAATAATATGTGGTTAAAATAAGGGAATCTGTCTCTTAATTTAATAAGATTTGATTTAGAGAAATCAAAGTCTTAAACATATTATTTCCGAAATTGATTATGACAATTTAGGAAATTGTTTCCCAAAATAATTCCTTAAATAAAGTATGAAGTTAGAATTAGGAAATCCGGTTCCTAATTCAATTAATGAGACTTGATAAATTAAGTCACATACATACTTTATTAAGGAAATCGTTAGTACATGACATAATTATATGTCATGAATGTGCTTAGAAAGAAAAGGATGAGACCCAAAACCCCTTACAAAATATTAAGGCCAACACCTTCCATTAATATGGTTAGAACCGGAGTTTTGTTTCTCGTTTGGGTTGATGGACACATCCATGCCCGGCTTGAACCTCAACATGTTCAAACCATGGAATTAGTTTATGATTAATATAGTTGGAGTTAGAGGTCAATCCATAGTTTTGGTTGTTGGACACATCCAAGCCTGACTAAATGGTTGAATGAGCTCCAACCATATTAAAACTATTTCTTGATTAATGGGTCAGCCTTAAGCTTGGAGCATCGATTTGTTGTGCCACAGCCAAGGTCGATGTAAAGAGAGGTGCAGTTGGGTGCTATGTTGCATACTTGTTAATGAGTTAATAACCCAATGATTTATGCAAATATTCAATTAGTTGATAGCATAAAGTGATAGTTACATATGTCTAATATGTAATCGGTATAATTACCTACCTTTATAGCTAAGAATAACTTGATGGCCACAGCCATGGTTGTTCTTATCTATGGTTGGATATCAACCTATTTGGAGATGTTCCTACGATCTCCCGAATTGATGAAAAGGGTTATTTAATTCGAAAAATAAATAGGATTTAATTAATGTATGTTGATGCATTCTTTATCATTCTTCTCACATAAGCTCAATTTGTATTTCTAGGATAATCACTTGATCATGTCTTCTCTGAATTTGCGTTCCATTTTGGACACCAATAAGCTGACTGGGCCAAACTTCATGGACTGGCTTCGAAACCTGAGGATAGTCCTCAAGGTAGAAAAGCTTGCTTATGTCCTTCAAGAACAACTTCCCAACCATCCTCCAGAAGATGCAACTCCAGACCAGTTAGTGGCCTATCAGAAACATGTGACCGATTCTGAACTTGCAAGTTGCATCATGCTGGCCGCTATGGTACCTGAGCTGTAAAAGCAGCATGAGCATATGGATGCTTATACCATCATCTTCCATCTTCACGAGTTATTTGACGAGCAGGCGAGATCCGAAAGGTTCGAGGTCTCCAGACTCCTCTTCACCTCTAAGATGCAGGAAGGCACTTCTGTCTCACAGTTTGTGCTGAAGATGTTGGGATACATTGAGCGACTGAGCACACTCGGTTTTACAATGGATCATGAACTAAGTATTGACTTAATTCTGCATTGTTTGCCCAAAAGTTATTCACAATTTGTGATGAACTATCGAATGAACAAGCTGGAGACTACCATTCCTGAGTTGCTCAACCTGCTAAAGACTATAGAGCCTTCTGTGAAGTAGGATCAGAAGACGGTTCTGTTAGTTGGTTCCTCGAAGAAAGGCTCTAAGAGGAAGGCTAAAGAACAGAATAAGGGAAAGAAGAAAAAGGCCAAAAAGACTGAAAATGCACCGAAAGGCACTTGCCATCACTGCGGCAAGGAGGGTCACTGGCGAAGAAACTGCAAGGTTTATCTTGAGTCCTTGAAGTAGAAGGCATCCGATGCCCCATCCTCTTCAGGTATCTTCGTTATTGAATGTCACTCTATTTCCTCGTCCACCTGGGTACTTGATGCTGGGTGTAGCTCACATATATGTAATGACATACAGGGGCTAAGGAATAGAAGAAGACTCGTCAAGGGAGAAGCGAATTTGCGAGTTGGAAATGGAGCAAAGATTGCTGCTGTTGCCATCGGAACATATTTGCTAAAGTTCCTACTGGACTTGTCTTAGAATTGGATAATTGTTATTTTGTTCCTTCGTTAATAAAGAGCATTGTATCTATTTCATGCTTGAATGAAAAGGGTTATCATTTAACTTTTAGTAACAATTGCTGTTACATAACTTTAAATGATGTTCTTTATGGGACCGGAACTTTATACAATGGTATCTACACGTTAGATTTATCTGGTGACGTTTTCAATATCGAAGTTAGCAACAAACGTGCTCGAATAGATAATCAAATAGACTCCTATACGTGGCATTGTCGTCTTGACTATGTAAGTAAGAAACGCATGACCAAATTACACCGATGTGGAATTCTGGAATCATTTGAACCCGGTTCATTTGATACATGCGAATCATGCTTAAAAGGCAAGATGGCCAAATTACCCTTTTCCGGAAAAGGTAAACCAGTGGGAGAATTGCTTGGTCTAATACATACTGATGTATGTGGACCAATGTCAACTCTTGCACAAGGAGGCTATAGCTACTTCATTACCTTTATCGATGATCACTCACGATTCGGGTATGTGTTCTTAATGAAACACAAATCTGAAGCTTTTGAGAAATTCAAAGAGTTCAGAAATGAAGTAGAGAAACAGCTTGGCAAAAGTATTAAAATACTTCGATCCGATCGGGGTGGTGAATACTTAAGTCAAGAGTTTCAAGATTATCTTAGAGACAATGGGATATTGTCTCAATGGACTCCGCCGTATACACCACAGCATAATGGTGTATCTGAGAGGCGTAACCGAACCTTGATGGACATGGTTAGATCTATGATGAATCATGCAACTCTTCCAAAATCCTTTTGGGGCTATGCGCTTAAGACAGCTGTTTACTTGTTAAACAGAGTCCCAACCAAGGTAGTCTCTACTACTCCATATGAGACGTGGAATAGTAAGAAACCTCACTTAACTCACCTTAAGATATGGGGTTGTCCTGCTTATGTGAAGCGGACTGTATCAGATAAATTGAATGCTAAGTCTGATAAATGTCTATTTATTGGATACCCTAAGGAAACAAAGGGTTACCAATTCTATCATCCCTTGGAACAAAAGGTGTTTGTTTCAAGGCATGCTGTATTTCTAGAAAAAGAATTTCTTTTACAAGAAAACAGTGGGAGTAACATTGAACTTGAAGAAGTTCAAGAAACTCCAATAGACATTACAGAGACACCTAGTCTAGACCCACAACCAATAACTCATAATGATGAGCTATCAGTTGAACCTAAAATAATACCACTTCTTCGTAGATTTGATAGGACACGCAATATTCCAGAGAGATACGGATTTCTCGTAAGTGAATCGAACGACGTGTTACTCATTAGTGATGACGAACCTATCAGTTATGATGATGTTCTGAAAAGTTCAGAAAGGGACAAATGACTTGAAGCCATGAAGTCGGAAATGGATTCCATGTACGAAAATAAAGTATGGGACTTGGTTAACCCACCTGAAGGGATTAAGCCCATAGGGTGCAAGTGGGTTTTCAAGAAGAAAATCAACATGGAGGGTAATGTTGTTACCTTTCAGGCTAGATTAGTGACAAAAGGATATCATCAGAAACAAGGAATTGATTATGATGAAACCTATTCGCCAATAGCTATGCTTAAATACATTCGGATACTCCTGGCCATAGCAGCTCATTATGATTATGAGATATGGCAAATGGATGTGAAAACAGCTTTCCTTAATGGAAACCTACTTGAGGATGTATACATGATACAACCTGAGGGTTTCACATCGGTTGATAAAACCAAAGTATGCAAGCTTCGACGATCCATATATGGACTGAAGCAAGCATCCAGGAGCTGGAACATCCGTTTTGATGAGACAATCAAAGAGTTTGATTTCTCACAAAATCCTGACGAACCTTGTGTGTACAAGAAGGTTAGTGGGAGTGCAGTCGTATTCCTAGTATTATATGTCGATGACATATTACTTATAGGAAACGATATATCAGTCTTACAGTCGGTTAAAATTTGGTTGTCCAAAACTTTCTCCATGAAAGACCTGGGAGAAGCAACCTATATCCTAGGGATTAGAATCTATAGAGATAAATCAAAACGTTTGCTTGGTCTTTCGCAGTCAACATATATAGACCGAGTGCTTAAAAGGTTTAGTATGTCGGAATCCAAGAAAGGTTACCTTCCCATGCATTAGGCATGGGATCAACCTTTCGAAGTCTATGTGTCCGCGCACAGAAGACGAGAGGATTTACATGAATAAGATTCCTTATGCATCCGCGATAGGATCTATCATGTATGCTATGTTATGTACTAGGCCCGATGTATCGTATGCTCTGAGCGTCACAAGCAGATACCAGTCTGATCCAGGAATGGATCATTGGGCGGCTGTCAAGACAATCCTCAAGTACTTAAGAAGAACTAAGGATGTGTTCCTAATATATGGAGAAGGTGATATGATAATACGTGGGTATACAGATGCCAGTTTCCAGACAGATAAGGATGACTCCAAATCTCAGTCTGGATACGTATTTATTTTGAATGGAGGCGCAATACGTTGGAAGAGTTCCAAGCAAGACACCGTAGCGGATTCTACCACGGAAGCGGAATATATTGCAGCTTCGGAAGCAGCAAAAGAAGCAGTCTGGATCAAGAAGTTTGTCTCCAAACTTGGTGTGGTTCCAACCATTGATGAAGCAATACCGGTTTACTGCGACAACAATGGAGCTATTGCACAAGCAAAGGAACTAAGGTCTCATCAGCGATCCAAACATGTGCTTCGCCGCTATCATCTGATCAGAGAGATTATAAGTAGGAATGATATACAAATTGAGAAAATTCCCACTGAAAGGAATTTAGCAGATCCTTTAACTAAGGTCTTGCCTCAAAGCAAGTTTGAGGGTCATGTTAGAGCCTGTGGTATTGGATACCATAGCGATTGGCATTAGGCCAAGTGGGAGTTTGTTAGTGATATGAGAGAAGTGTCCTAAGACAATCGCCTTATGGTTGTAATCATTTACTTTAATAAATGAATATTCACTATTTGAGTATACATGTTCGTGTAAGATCTTAAACTCATTTACTGAATGTCCGCAATACAATTCACAGCATGAGAGAATTTGTGATGAATTCACAACTAGTGATTATCTCTACATGTGCAATTGTGAAGTATTGAAATTGTCCCTAGTCGATAAATTGATAAATACGGACACTATCAATTCTGTTGAGACTAGTATGGGTTATTCTCTAATCAGCTGATTCTCACTGGCTGGTGACATTGGGATGTCCGGAGATAAACATGAATGCTAGTTAAGGGAACTAGTTCATTGGAGTGACTGGCTATAAAACTTCATATGGTAGTCTACATATAGACATGTCAGTGAAGTTCTAACTGCAGCGTAAGTGCGATGTTCCTTTGACTTGCGGTGTTCAAGTCATCTTGGTCATGGAGACTTATACTTTGACATCTTAAGCAAGCATCTCCAAGAAGGTGTGGACCCAGAATGATTGGGTATAAGCCGAAGTGCCCGAAGATGTTTGAACAGCCTACAAAGGATTCACCACTCCTTGCGAGGAGATGTATACCCGAGGCCTATCATCGGATTGTTACTCGAAGCCTCTGGCCAGAGCATGATATGTTCAGAGTATGAATCTCCTAAATACATGAGAGTAATTAGAATCCATAGGACGAGGAAACGTTACTTGGGCTAGGTGTGACGTAGTCAACCTAGTGGGGATTGACACACATAGACCATGTCCTGAACCAAGTGGGTATAAGATGGTGAAGGGAATGGGGCACGATTCATTATAGCTGCTGAAGGGTTTCAGAATCATTTCTGAGGTCAACCGTTGATCTTTCAATTAATTGGGGATCATGATGTACTACTAGGTGCCACTCATGATCATTCTATAATTAATTAGTTAATTATGGACGACCAACATAAATTGAAAGCCTATTTAGTCCACGCATAACGAGTAATTTGAAGGATTTAAAACGAGTTGAGAATTGGATTCTCCAATCGAGAAAGATTAAGTTTGGTTGAGCCAAACGATTAGTCAAAACTGAATTTATTTCAGACGCATCGGAAGCATAGAATGACTAAGTCTTTTAAAAGACTTAATGGGTGAATTAAATAAGTTTAATTCACTAAGAGATTTGATCCAAGGTGGTATGGTTTATTATAAGCTTAAAATAATCTATGGGACTATTTTATCATGAATTAAAATAAACCAAAGAGTTGGTTTGTTTTATAAAATTTTATAGGTGGGTTTTGAACCATGGACCTATGGTTTGGATAAAACTTGGCCAACCACTTGTGATGAATTCCTTTTGCGTGAATTTCGGCCACCACAAGATGATATGGAATAAGTTATTCCATATTTGAGAGACTTGATTGTTTTTATCATGAATTAAAATATGATTTTAACCATGATATAAAAATCAAACTTGGCATGATGGAATAAGTTATTCCATATTTGAGAGACTTGATTGTTTTTTTTATCATGAATTAAAATATGATTTTAACCATGATATAAAAATCAAACTTGGCATGATGGAATAAGTTATTCCATATTTGAGAGGCTTGATGGTTGAGAGGCCACTATATAAAGGACCCAAGGGGTGCCATGAAAGAAAGAAAATCCAAGAATTGCTTGGGCTCTCTCCTCTTCTTCTCTCCCTCTCTCTTGGCCGGCCATAGGCATCTCCTCCCTCTTCTTGCCGTAAGCACAAGGAGAAGCACCAAGGCGACGAAGCTCTTCCTTGCGACGATCTTCCTCTTCGGCCAACCTTGGTGGTGAGTCTTTCGATTTGATTACTCTCTCGGTTTTCGTCGTGTTCACGGAGGATCTAGTAGTTCTCGTGAACACGAAACTCGTGACTTAGCGAAGTCATCCCGACGATACTCGGCGTGGATACGAATAGAGGCAGAGCTTTTAAGGGACGCTAACGGTTGGATCTCGTCCCTTCTTCCAAGTTACGCAAGGTAATTCGTAGAGTAATTTCCTTTTCTACAAAAATTTTATATTACGATTATGTGAACACATTGCATGCTTAGGATATGTTTTAGAATAATTTAGGAAATTATTCATGCTTTTGTTTCCGCTGCATGTAATTATGGAAAAATTACAATACGTGTCCGCGTCGGTATGCACCCGGTCCCAACATTCGGAGGTCCAGATCGGCCGAGCTTCAAACTTGTTCTGTTCGGTTTGCTTTAATTATACTGCAATTAGTTTTCTATATTTTTGATTGCAATCTTGCACTGTAAGTCGGGTTTCTCCGCCTCCGAAAAGTCCGGGAAGGAGACCAATAGTGGACGGGCGTTCCCGTGCATAGGCCTTGGATGTACTGACCCTAGGGGGACGGGAACCAAGTAAAAAATCCGCTGTGTCACTGTCTTGCTTTATTTCTTTTATTTATTTTTCCGCTGTGCTACTAATGTTCTAAGTTCAGAACGATCCAAGTTTTTCTACGAAGTTTTCGCGAGTAATTTTCACGGTCGATATTCACCCCCCCTCTATCGACGGCACCGGTCCTACAACCAAGGCATCCAACACACAACAAACTCTAAGGCCTTTCTCTTCTCTCCCTCTCCCTCACTCTCCTAGGGCAGCCGACGGCTCCCTCTCTTCTTTCTTCTCTTCTCTTGGTTGCTGGTGCAAGGAAGTAGAGGGTCATTCTCTTCTCTACTCTTGGCCGGTGCAATCTTGAGAAGGAGAGGAAGGGAGAACTGGATGCAAAGGAGAGGGTGGTAGTGCTTGGCGGAGGCGGTGAGGAAGAGAGTGGAGGCCGGTAGGTTTGTTTTGGAAGAGGAAGAGATCTCTTTTCTCTTCTTCTTCTACTTCTTCTTCTTCTTCTTCCTCTCATCTTGTCTTTGGCTGGAGCATCCTTGAAGAAGGGTGTTGGCCGGCGGTGCAAGAAGAGGAGAGGTTAAGGTTTGTAGCCGACGCAAGCTAGGAAGGAGGTGGAGCTTCTTCTTTGTGTTTGGCGCAAGGCAAGAAGGAAGAAGGTGCCTTGGTGACTTCGGTTCTTGGAGGATCATCACCCACACGACGTCCAAGAAGGGGATAGGTCATACAATAGAAGATCGCGAGGTAAACGAGAGATATATCTTCTTGTTTGGTTCCTTTTGATCTTGTTTATTTAATTATCATTTCATGTTAATTATTATTTAATTAATTATGTTAATTAATAGTCATGGACCCCGATGATAAACACAAAAATCGATGATCCACTCATTGTCTATTCCGCGGCTAATCGGTTGGACGAGTTTGATTGCTAGAACAATATGTTTGTTCAAGTGGTTGCTTGAATCGGTTAGCACGATGATGAGTCGGTCGTTTGGGAAATAGTTCTCCATTCGGATTGAAAATTTTTAATCTGGGGACATGGAGAGGTTTTCCATGCGCGATCAGGAATCCATCAGGTATATTTGTGAGAAAGATTTTAGCTTGATCAGTTTGATTTGATTAGCTGGATTAAGTTTAAAAATTTATTAATTTGAGTTAAGTTAATTTTAAGAATTAAGTTTTAAATTTTGAAATTAAGTTATAAATTTTAAAACAAAGTTTAAATTTTGAAATTAAGTTTTAAATTTTAAAATTAAGTTTTAAATTTTAAAATTAAGTTTTAAAAATTTGAAATTAAGTTATAAATTTTGAAATTAAGTTTAAAATTTTGAAATTAAGTTTTAATTTTGAAAGTAAGTTATAAAATTTGAAATTAAGTTATAAATTTTGAAATTATTTTAAATTTTGAATTTAGGTTTTAAATTTGGAAATTAAGATTTAATTTTGAAATTAAGTTTTAAATTTTGAAATTAAGTTTAAAATTTGAAATTAAGTTTTAAATTTTGAATTTGTGTTTTGAAAAATTAAATTAAGTTAAGGATTTTAACTTAGAATTTTAATAAAGTGACATTTTAAATTAGATTTATTAAATTAAATGTTTAATTAATAGATGTGTGGAGTTTGTTGGGTTGAACTAACCCTTTTGGATCCTATGCATCTCGCACATTTTTTTGTGACAAAACATGGAAACCTTATCTGTTTTGTGAGATGTATCAAATTTTATCTTTAAATTTGAATTGAAAACTAGGATTTGATTAAACCATGAGTTAGATTCAGGTTTATCAATTAGTAAATTGAAAATGCATTTTAATAATTGGCTTCTAGGTCTTAGCGAGGCACTGGGGCATTCTTGGATATTGGAGCAACGACTTTTCCTAGACAAAACATTTTAAAGAAATTTTATTTTCAAGTTACTCTTTGAGAAACCTTGATCTAACTACTTGAGGATGGGCGAGGTAGCTTCGGATAGTTCCACCGGGCTAAAAAGATCAAATAGGGTACGCCTTACCCTACCTGACTCCGTAGATAGACTTTCCTAATGTACTATCAGCTCGCCCCACTCTAATACTAGATTGTGCAAGTTTCAGTAAAGTTAGGTCCTTATCTAACCGTTTATATTCCTATGTATAACAATTTTTTAGAAAAATAAATAAACAAACATTCAAGTAATTTTTAGCAGGCATGTAAAGAAATCATCTAATAATAAAAAATCATTTTTTCTATTGGATCCCCTGGACTAAAGCCTCGATATGGACTATCTAGGAAATGAATTTTGTCCTTGGGGATCCAATAGTGATTTGGTCTTGCTTGATTTGTCAAGCTAAGTTTAGGGACAATGCTTGGACTCGGGTGCTAGTACGGTTGAAAATTAAATAATACGATCTATACCGTGAGTTGGTTCTATATCCAAGTTTGGATCGGTTAAGAACAACCTTCTATTTTCCAAGAATCATATCAAGATTCTTAGAACCCGAGGTGAACCACTCTAGGACAACTTTAAGTTCCTTGACTTGAGTTTTTAGGGAAAAATTCTCTTCCTCAAGTTGTTGGACTTGAGTCGAGGTTCTTGTAAGTACCCCAGGTTGGTTTTGATGTGGTCAACTGATTTAAGATAGGTCCTGGTGTTTTTAATCCTTGTGTCTAAGTGCATAGGAACTTAGGATTGCAGGAAGTCGAGTGGAAGACGCAGTGGTCGAGAAGGATGGCAAGGAAAGGGAGTTGATGAGCTTGGTGCATCCAAGGGACGCTACGGAAGAGTATGCCAGGGAGCAAGAAGGACGCATGTGGCATCCGAGGGACGAGAATCCGGGAGGAAGGATGCTCGAGCGGCGAAAGGCCAGAGTTGGGTTCGGGTGAGCCTAACTCTAGTTAGCCAAAAATCACCCAAGAAGATAAAGGAAGTCATGCTGGAGAGTGGTCAGCGGTTGTTGACCAAACCCTCTCTTGGGCACTCGTAAGCATACGAGTGCCTGGGCTCTCGGGTGCTCGAGCACTCGGGCCCCCTATGCCAACAGGCACCTGAGAAGCTATTCTTAGTCGTTTGCGATCATTGCTCTTTGGATAACCATCAGGCCACGTGTCAGGCACCCAAGAGCACTCGGGCACCCTATAAGTGCCACGTCAGCAAACAGAATTCTGACCGGGGCTATAAATGGACCCCTAGAGCTCAGTTTCAATTCATTCATTCAATCCAAGCATTAGCAAACGAGTTCTGTGTAATTTTTCTTTCTTTTTCTGAGCTTTCCACGTGTAAAAGGCTTCTTTGCCCAAAGGAGTTTTATTTAGGAGAATCGAGCCACATTCCGCCTTGGATTAGCAACCTCCCCGGTTGCAAACCAAGTAAAATCCGGTTGCCTCTTTTTTATAGTTTGCTCAATTTATTTTATGTTATTTATTTCTGTTTGATCTAACTACCATCTTTGTTTAAAGATAAACAAAAGATTTGAGTTGTTATTTTCAGGGGTAATTCACCCCCCTCTTGCTGACCAACAATCACCGTCAATTGGTATCAAAGCAAGGATGCTCCAGAAGGACTAATCACCATCTGAAGCAAAAAGAGATCTGCTTCGGAATCAACTCAACAACCTTGAGTCAGTAGCACAACTTCATGCTAAGCTTAAGGAGCTGATGACAGAACTCAGCAATCTTGGAGAATCGGTAAGCAATCGGGATGCGCAAAGGTAAGCATTGATCGCCTTCTCGAGGCCTTCGAACTGGATTTCAATAATCGACGCATACTACACCTCTAAGGATCTTGAGGTAAGTACCTTAGAGGAACTTTTTTCCACTTTAGAACTTCACGAATCCAGATGTGTAGGAAAAAGGAAAACGGACAACATCGCCCTAAGCACGAGAAGGATCCAACATGAAGAGGATTCTTCAGAAAATGATGAAAATGCAGCATATATGGTAAGAAAGTTGTCTAAATATTTTTAAACTAAAAAATTTAGTAAGGTGCATGGTAAGAAGCAAAGGAAAATCCGCTGCTACAACTGCAACGAAGAAAGACATGTGATGGAAAACTACCCTAAAGGGAAGAACAAAGGAAAAGGGGCACCAAAGATAAAAGCACACAACCTAAAGGCGACATGGGACGAGTCTTCATTGGAAGAATCAGATCTCGAGGAACACACTGGACGCGCTCTGATGGCTTCATACCAAGAAGATAAAAGCATCGTTGAAGGGGGAGCCACGTCAGAGGACAGCAACGACGAAGAGGGAGCTTCGGACTTCAAAAGTGATAAGGTAAGTGAGGTATGTTTTCTACCTCCTGATCGACTTTACTCTAGAATAAAAGCCATGTTGAAATCTATTTGTAAAATAAAAAAATAAAAATATAGAACTGAAAAAATAATTATCATCTTTTTGCCCACTAAAAATGTATGATAAGATGAGATTTGAAAATGAAAATTTGAAAATTCAAATTGGTACTTTGAAAAACAACCATTCATGTTCAAGATGTTCATAAAATTCAAAAATTAAATATTATGAAAAACTCAACTGGTTTTTTAGATTTTACAAAGGTCAAATTGTAAAAGTTCCCAAATCATATATTTCATCTAAGTTTCTGATAAATCCCGTTGACAAAAATTTATATTGGGCCCCTAAATGTATCTTAAACTATTGATTTTCTTTTGATTAAATTAATTTTGGTAATTAATACTTTATCTTGATAATTTTTTTATAACTGTTTGTAGGAAAATTACTTTAATGTTTTGTTGATAAAAGATTGAAATATTCTATCAACAAAACTATTTTTTATTTTTATTTTTCAAATAATCTAATTTATTATGAGTTTTCATTCGAAATCATGGTTTTAAATGTTAAAAATAATTTAAAATTAATTTCATTGAAATCAAATTTTCTGGATCTGTTGATTATCTTCTAAAACCTTAAGATTTTTTTTCGAAATAAAATTTAAAATTATTTTTCTAAAGATAATTCTTTGAAAATTCTAACTTATAAATTCTGAAAACTATTTACTATGTTAAAAATGTTCTCCCTTAACATTTTATATTTTTGATGTGATCAAAGGGGGAGAAATTGTATTAAGTTAAGGGGTAGACTCTAATTTCAATTTTTTTAGTGCTTACACTATTATATATTTTTTGATGTTTTTTATATATTTGTTTACCCTAACTTAACTTGGGTTGATGCACATAAAAAGGGGGGAGATAGTATGTACCACAGGTTGGTTTTGATGTGGTCAACCGATTTAAGTTTGGTCCTGGTGTTTTTAATCCTTGTATCTAAGTGTACAGGAACTTAGGAACGTAAAAAGTCGAGTGGAAGACACAGTGGTCGAGAAGGATGGCACGGAAAGGGAACCGACTGGCTCAGTACATCCAAAGGATGTGGCACTCTGCAGAAGAGTACGTCGGTGGAGCGAGAAGGACGCACGTGACATCCGGAGGATGAGAACCCGGTAGGAAGGATGCTCGAGGGGTGAAAGGCCAGAGTCGGGTTTGGGTGAGCCTAACTCCGATTAGCCAGAAATCACCTAAGAAGACAAAGGAAGTCACACTGGAGAGTGGTCAGCGGCTGCTGACCAAACCCTCTCTCAGGCACCCGTAAGCATACCGGCGCCTGGGCTCTCGGGCGCCCGAGCACTAGGCGCCCAAGCACTCAGACACCCCTGTGCCAACAGGTGCCTGAGAGGCTATTCTTAGCCGTTTACAATCGATGCTCTTTGGATAACCATCAAACCACGTGTTAGGCGCCCAATAGCACTCGGGCACCCTATAAGTGTCATGTCAGTAAACGGATAACTCTGACCGGGGTTATAAATAGACCCTTAGAGCTCAGCTTCAATTCATTCATTCAATCCAATCATTAGTAAATGAGTTTTGTGTAATCTTTCTTTCTTTTTCTGAGCTTTCCATGTGTAAGAGGCTTCTCCACTAGAAGGAGTTTTATTTAGGAGAATCGAGCCACATTCTGCCTTGGATTGCAACCTCACCGGTTGCAAACCAAGTAAAATTCGATTCTTTTTTTTACAATTTGCTCAATTTATTTTATGTTATTTATTTCTATTTTATCTAACTATCATCTTTGTTTAAAGATAAACAAAAGATTTGAGTTGTTATTTTCAGGGGCAATTCACCCCTCTCTTGCCGACCAACGATCACCGTCAGTTCCTTCCTAAACAGTTTCAGTCGATGAACTTGAGTTAGCCTCCTCCTAAGGCCTTTTACCTCCTTTTGGAGGGACTTAACTCGGACATTAGATTTGGCCAACTTACGTGATAGATAAGAGATAAGATCATATAAATCAAATTCAGGGAAACCTTTTACAGTGAGTTGACCATTTTCTGACATTCAGATTGTTCCAGTTGCATGGCTTTCCTCCGGCTCTGCTTCAGATTCAGACTCGGCGTCGAGTTCTTTTGATACCTTCAGCATGAGGAGGTTCGAGTTGGGAACTTCGTTTTGTCTTCCAAGGATGACTCGTCCCACATACCTTGGAGCGCCTTCTTTTTTCCTTTGCTTCTTTGCTTCCATTAAGTTGGGACACTCCGATTTGAAGTGACCCTTCTTGTTGCACCCATAATAGGTGATCTCCGTCTTGCTTTTCTGGCTCGTGCTTGGTCCAGACGTATCATCCTATGACCGAACCAACTTCTTCTTTCTCTGACTTTTGTTTTTCTTGATCACACCCCGAAACATCTTGACTGGTGATGGAGCTCAATACTAGTGTCACGAATGAGCCTCAAATTTAGATATTTATAAAACTGAAAACCCTTTGGCTAACAAGATTAAAATGTAGTAGAGGGGCCTCAGGTCGTATTTTTCCAAGGACTAGTTGAATGAATGTTTAACTCGAGCTTGCAAGTTTCTGTCATTTAATGATTTGGGTTTCTAGATAAAATGGGGGTTTTGGCGATAAGGAAATGACAATATGAAATAGAATGGACTTAACTAAAGCATGGAATAAATAGAAAATTGCAAGAACTACTCTTAACCTATTGAAAGGAACTAAGCAATTCGACTTCAACTATTGAATTGAAATTAAAGGACTAATTGCAGAAAATTAATTGCAGAAAACTAATTTGCAAGAGAATTAATTGCAGATTAAGAAAATGAAAACAAACATGGCTTAAGAACTTGGTTTGAAGTGTAATAGAAACAAGTTTGAACAATTGAAGAAATACATGCTTAAACCTAAAATAATCTTAATTAAACATCAAATCAATTTCTACTCAAAACTTCCCTTTGCCGTCACACAAAGGATGAGCTATGAACCCCCTAGCTCAAAAACCATTGAAGAAAACTCCCAAAATCAGCTCGCAGTTGACTTGTGCGTATTAGTCTTCTTGATCGGTCACTGGACCGATCAGGTCTTCCTCTGATCGGTCACGGGACCGATCAGAGTCATCCCTGTCCGATCGCAATGAACGATCAGAAGCTAAAATCTGCGATCTCCTCCATCTCGATCGACTGGATCTGGTGATGCGCAGAAACTATCAATGCTTTCGAGAACCCCTCTACAGCTTCGACAGCTCCGGTCGACGGGATCCAGCGATCGGCAATGGATCGATCGATCAAATCATAGCTTCGGCGACACCCTCACCTAAGCTTCCAAAAAAACACAAGCGATTAGCAAAGCTGACAAGGAAACCTTACCTCGATGATCTGAAACTTGAGATGAAGTAGATCTGATGTGGTCGCGCGATCTAAGGAAAAAAATGAGTTCATAGCAAAGATGATGGAAGCCAGCTCTAGGTGTACAAAGTAGTTCTTCTCATGCTCCTTCAATTGCTGAGAAGCATAAGAAACTACTCGTCCATGCTACATCAAAACTGCGCTCAATCCCTGATAGGACGCATCGATGAAGAGTACAAAACCATCATCACCTGAAGGTAACACTAGAACAGGTGTGGATAGTAGCTATTGCTTCAGCTCTTGGAAGCTGATCACACAAACCAAGCAAACATCACACCCTTTTTGGTCAAGCATGTCAATGGCATGGCAATGCTAGAAAATCCTTCTACAAATCGTTTGTAATACCTGGCTAGGCCCAGGAAGCTACGAACTTTCTGTACTGACTTTGGTTGACCCCAACTGGTGACAGCCTTGATCTTCTGTGGATCTATTAATATGCCACTGCTAGACACCATGTGTCCAAAAAAACCCCACGAAAGGTAGCCAGAATGTACACTAATTGAACTTCAGATATAGATGCTCCCGTCTGAGAGTCTCTAGTATGATACGAAGATGTTGTGCATGTTCTTCCTCGGAACAAGAGTAGATCAGGATGTCGTTAATGAAGACAATAACGAACTGATCTAAGTACTCCAAAAACATCCGGTTCATTAGATTCATAAACACTGCTGGAGATTGATAAGCCTAAATGACATTATCAAAAACTCATAGTGTCTGTATTTGGTGCGGAATGTTATCTTCTGAATGTGTGAGTCTCTGACCCTTAACTAATGATATCCGAACCACAGATCAATCTTTGAATACACTAATGTATATCTAAGCTGATCAAACAAATCCTCAATCTGTGGTAGAGGTTATTTGTTCTTGATAATCACTGCATTTAATTGTCTGTAGTCGATGAATAATCTCAGAGAACCATTCTTCTTTACAAATAAAACTAGTGATCCCCACGGAGATACGTTAGGTCGGATAAATCCCCTGTCTAGTAACTGCTGGAGCTTGATCTTTAGCTCGTCTTACTCCTTCGATGTCATACGGTACATGAACTCCACTTGCCTTTTGGGAGACAAACCTGGAAGCTCCTCCAAAAATACGTGTGAAAATTCTCGGACCACTGGAATGTCCGAGAGCCGAGGGTTACCACTGTCGTCTGTACTTATCAGAGACAAAAGGAAACCCTGACATCTATGTGATAGAAGTCTCTCAACTTGAAGTGCAGATATATAGAAATCTCATCATCCCTAGTGCCAATGAAATCCCACAAGGGTTGGTTCAAAGGTCGGAATGTGACAACTCTTGCTTGGTAATAGACTATGGTGTAATAGGCGGCCAACCAGTCCATAACTAAGATGATATCAAAATCTATCATCTCCAGAATGGATAAGTCCACAGTGAAGGTAATCTCACTGAAAACCAGTGGACATCCTCTGACCTCCTGAGTAATATCTGTTGGATCGAGAGAACCGATAGAGGGGGGGTGAATATCGGAAAATGTTCGGATTTATGGAAAAAGCAATTTCACAGCGGAAGATAATTGCAAGCACGCGAACACAGTAATTTTTACTTGGTTCGGAGCCTAGGTCGACTCCTACTCCAAGGCCCACGATCGTTGATCGTTTACTTTGGGCAATTCTATATGAAGCGTAAAATCCATTTACAAAGATTGATTACAAAAATAAGTTCAGTAAACTAAAAATCACTCTTCTTTACCGACGTCCGGAGTATATTGACTTTTTCCGGAGCAGCAGGACGTCGTCGGCTCGAGTTGGGAGGTTTCCGGAGCAAGGCGCGAGAGCAGAAGAGCTTTGAAGCGTTGAATCAGGTGTTCTTCAAAGCTTGGGGTCGAGGGCCCTTTATATAGGGCCTGGGGGCGCCCGGGACATCGGGGCGCCCCCCTACGTGGCGGTCGATCCGTCGATTTCTCGGTCAGCGTCTGATCCCTTTACCTTCGGGATTAGTTTTGATCGGGGCGCCCGGATTGACCGGGTCAAAGTGTCATCTGCTGGCTTCGAAGCGAGCTGCTTCGGCAGTTAGTGCTGGGGGCGCCTGGGAGTTGAACTGTCGAAGCTTGCTTTGCTTTCTTGTGTTTTGTGTTCACCTTGGGGGCGCCCAGGACACTCCGGGCGCCCTGGTCAGCTATTGCCTCATTCCTTTGAGGCTCTCTGAGCTGCAGACACACGTTCCTTCGGTCATGCATCCAGGGTTAGTCCAAAACACAATGAAACAATAAATTGTTAGTTTATACAGCCTTAGCTATCTTGGTTCTGACTTTGGGTTTCCAAAATGGAACCCTAGGTCGAACCGACGCCTACTGTTCCCTCGACGGGGAACGCGTTCTCACCTACTCCTCTCGGGATAGTGTACCTGATGCCAACCATTCCTCTGGTTGGACTTTTGCCTGATGGTCCTTTGCCAGGTCTTGGATGCCGAGTTGCCCTTCGCCCGGTGCCTAGCATTACTTCGCTAGGGCTTCAGTCCCAAGCTGTCCTTCGCCTGGCGCCTAGCAGTCCTTCACTAGGGCTTTTCACTCTGGCATTCCTTCGCCAGTGCCTAGCAATCCTTCACTAATGCTTTTCATTCTGGCATTCCTTCGCCAGTGCCTAGCAGTCCTTTGCTAGGGCTTTTCATTCTGGCATTCCTTCGCCAGTGACTAGCAATCCTTCGCTCTGCACACTCAAGTGACATGTTAGATAACAAGTAAGACTTAACTCTTGAACCCTGTTGCCATTATCAAAACACAGGTTTGACTTTGGTGCTTTCTGCACCAACAATCTCCCCCTTTTTGATTTATGGCAACCCTAGTTCAAAAAGTTAAGTTTAATCAAAAGCATAAAAATTTGTTCCCTCCCCCTGGAGGGAATCTTCCCCTAGATTTTTTCAAACCGTCGTGGGGTTCTAAGTTTAAAAAAACTTTACTTAGAATGATTTTGCACTTTGAAAACTTAAGTTTAGATACTTTGGAAATCTTTTGATAACTTAAGTTTTAAAGGTTCATAGAGGAATTTTTGAAAGCATGAGTTTAGAGTACTTAACAAAAATTTGAAGCTT
This sequence comes from Boesenbergia rotunda, assembly GCA_024364735.1. NCBI lineage: Eukaryota > Viridiplantae > Streptophyta > Magnoliopsida > Zingiberales > Zingiberaceae > Boesenbergia > Boesenbergia rotunda. The sequence continues at coordinate 323,839 of JAGFNQ010005385.1, read as the reverse complement.
TAAGTTTAAAGTACTCAAAAGTTTTTGAAAACTTTTAAGTTAAGTACTTAGTAGGATTTGAAAATTTTAAGCACTTAGTAAACTTTGAAACAATTTAAGTACTTAGTAAATTTTGAACTAATTTAAGTACTTAGTAAATTAAGTTTAAAGTACTTATGGAAGTTTTGAAAAACTTAAGCTTAAAGTACTTATAAAAACTTAGTACTTAATAAACTTAAGTACTTAGTAGGGTTTTCTTAAAACAAAAACTTAAGTATTTCTAGAAAGGTTTTGAAAAGCTTTGAAAAGTAGCTAACTTTTTGAAAAAAATTTTGAGAGTTTAAAAAAATTTGAAAAATTTGATTTGAAAATTTTGAACTCTCTCCTTTCCTATCTCTCCCCCTTTGCCATATATCAAAAACAGATAGATATTGCAGAAATTAAATTGCATAAAAGAAATGACTTTCATAAAGGAACAATATTCGTATTATTTTGCTGTACTGAACCAAGATTTAGACCAAATCAGTTGATTTTCTCTTGTAGGGACCTGTTTAACCCATTTAGCTACTTACTAACTGTTATAAGCAGTAGTTTTCGCTAGGGTTAGTCAAGTTAAGTGTTTCTGTTCAAGTTAGATTTTCTAAACTTGACACTTAACTGGATTGCTGTAAAAGTTGTATTTAGTGCCCCAATTACTACAGATGCACTGACTTAAAGCATCTTGAATTAAGGCAAAGACCTAAGCATCTCAACCCTTTCTAGGTTATCAACCAAAAGTACCCTAAGGTGCTTGTGAGATGCTGGCTTCTAAATCTATAGGTGCATGCAGTTCTAGGGTTAGGGTCTAAGCTAAGTCCATTTGCGAAAAAGCCCTAGTTTTGAAAGGGGGTAGTTTTGAAAGAAAACTAAGTCGAAAAAGATTTAAAACAAACTAATTTTGAAATTAGTAAAACAATTTTTCAAAATTCTATTTTTAGAAACTGATTTTTAAATCAAGTAAAGCAGTAAAAAAATCAACAGTAGAGTTAATCTATTCTACAGAGCACAATCCTAACTGCCTTCTTAGTGAGCTGAACTCAGACTCAGGTAATGGTTTTGTGAATATATCAGCTAAGTTGGATTTTGAGTCTATATGGTTAAGTACTATCTCACCCCTGGCTACATGGTTTCTTACGAAGTGATGTTTAACTTCTATATGTTTTGTTCTGGAATGTTGGATTGGGTTCTTAGTTAGATTGATTGAACTTATATTGTCAATAAATACCTGAGTTTGGGTGTAGTTGAGCTGGAAGTCCTTAAGAGTGTGCATCATCCATAAAAGTTGTGCTACACATTCTCCTAAGGCTATATACTCAGCTTCAGTTGTGGACAGAGACACACAGTGTTGTTTTCTGCTGCACCAACTTACTAGACTATTTCCTAACAGTTGGCAGCTTCCACTTGTGCTCTTTCTATCTAATTTACAACCAGTATAGTCAGAATCCGAGTATCCTGACAAATTGAAGGTTGAGGTTCTAGGATACCAAATCCCTACATTTAGGGTGCCCTTTACATATCTTAGTATTCTTTTTAGGGCTGCTAAGTGTGTTTCCTTAGCACAGGTTTGGTATCTAGCACACATCCCTACAACAAAAAGAATGTCAGGTCTGCTGGCTGTAAGGTACAGTAGACTACCTATCATACTTCTATACAGTTTGAGGTCTACTGGCTTACCATCAGGGTCAGGTAGGGCTTCATCTATAGTTTTGGGTTCTATTTTTGATATCATAGCTATTTGACTAAGGTTTCTATAGGAGGATCTAGTCCTGACTCCTAGAGTTGGATCACCCACAATTTGATCGGTTGGGTGACTAAGTCTGGGTCTCTTGGTTCTCCTAGAACTTGGTTCAGCCTCAGGTCCGGCTGGTCGGTTTGGTTCATTGTTCGATTCGGCTCTTTGGGCTGGTTCATTTGTTGGTTCAGTTGACTCATTAATTGGTTCAATAGTTAGTTCATTTAAGGATTCAATTAAGGGTTCACTAGTTTGTTCATTATTTTCTTGATCAGAATTTGATGAAGTTAGGTTTGGATTATTAGATGTTGAGTTGACTTCTTCATCAAATATTAAGTTAGTTGTTTCTTCAATTTTCTTAGTTTATTTGTTGTAAACTCTATAGGCTCTACTTGTGGTTGAATATCCTAGGAAGATACCTAGGATTGATTTGGATTGAAATTTCCCTAAGTAGTCTTTGGTGTTTAGGATATGAACTTTGCATCCAAAGACCCTTAGGTAGTGTAGATTTGGGAGCCTATGGTAGTACAGTTCATAGGGTGTTTTGTTGTGTCGCTTGTTAATCAGAATCCTATTTTGGATGTAACAAGCCGTACTAATCGCTTCTGCCCAATATTGGTTTGCTAAACTAAATTCGTTGAGCATCGCCCTAGCAGCTTCTTGTAAGGTTATATTCCTTCTTTCGACTATCTCATTTTGTTGGGGGTTCTAGGACATGAAAATTTATGTAAATACCCATTGACCTTACAGAATTCCTCGAACCGTTGATTTTCAAATTCTCCCCCGTGGTCACTCCTAAGTCTTTTAATTTTAGTATTGTTTTGATTTTCAATCAATTTACAGAAATCATTAAATAGTTTTAAGGTTTCATCTTTGGTTTTTAGAAACCTAACCCAGGTAAACCTAGAATAATCATCAACTATTACTAAGCAGTATCGGTTCCCGCTTAGTGACTTGGCTCCATGTGAATCAAATAGGTCAAGGTGCAGGAGCTCAAGTGTGGTTTGAGTTAGGTCAGATTGAATTAATTTGTGATTAGATTTGGTTTGTTTACCTTGATTACATGATTCACATATTAGGTTTTCATTGTTTTTAATTTTGGGGATACCTTTGCTTAGGCCAAGTTGGGTGACTTTTGAGATAGTTCTCAAATTGGTATGACCTAATCTCCTATGCCAGAGGTTTGATTGTTCTAACTGAGTTAACATACATTTGGGTATTAGGGGAAGGTTTATAGTGTATACATTATTTTTCCTAGTGCCCTTAAGCATGGTTTCTGAGTCTTGTACATTTCTAATCAGGCAGTCAGAATTGTTGAAAGTGACTATATAACCAGAATCACATAACTGACTTATGCTAAGCAGGTTAAAATTGAAGTTTTCAACCAAAAGAACTTTCTTAATAATAAAGTTAGTTTTAAGCTCAATATTACCTGACCCAATTACCTTGAGTGTAGCATTGTTGCCAAATGCTACTGAGCCTAGGTTCTTGAGCTTGAGTTTGGTGAACTTCAATTTATCTCCAGTCATATGTCTGGAGCAACCGCTATCCAACATCCATTGGTCCAAATCTTTATGTTCCTACACATAAAGAGTTTTATTGATTTGGATCCAATTAGAGTTAGGAATAGCTTAAATTGATTTTCACTGACTAGTCTGTCTCACCCAAATCTAGGGTTCTCAATCACGTTAGCCTTATAGGTTTTGTGAGACAGGTTTTGATAAAAGAATTTTTGAAAACCATGATTTATTTTGAAAATCTTAATTAATTTTTGAAAACATTTCAATTTGAAAGGAAATGTTTGAATCTATACCTAACTGAAAATTTGCATTAGATTTGAATTTAACAAAAAGTAATTTGAATTTGAAATTCAAAAATTGGCTTCCAGGTCTTGGCGAGGCACTAGGCCTTCTTTGGCCGTAGCCTTATTGGATCATCAACCCTTTCCTTGACAAAGCCGTTTAATGAAGTTTCATTTTCAAAATTAATATTTGAAAAAGTTCTGGTCTAACTAGTTTGGATTTTGGATCGGTAGCTTCGGCTAGTTTCACCAGTCTAAAGAGACCAAGTGAACTTGATCTTATTAGAATTGGTTTCCCTAACGTACTATCATCTCACCTCCTCCCAATACTATGTTTTCAAGTTTCAGTTAAGTTTGTTCTGTCCTTATACTAACCTAAGTCTAAGCATGGTAAATTGCATAAGTTTAAACAAACAATCAATCAGGCAAATTGCAAGAATTAAATTCTATTTAACAATAAAAATAGTTTTTAATTTGGCTCCCCCTGGACTATAGCCACGATAATAATTAGGCAAGATGTGAATCTTATTCTTGGGGATCCAATACTGATTTGATCCAGTTGATATGTTCAGGCACAGTTTAGGTACCCATGCCTGAATTTTACTTCTGGACTGATTCAGTACAGCAAAGTAAGATCTTTGTCGGGATTTGGTTCTATAGCCAAGTCCGGATCGATTTAGAACGGACTTCTATTTTCCAAGAATCATGTCAAGACCCTTGGAACCAGAAGTGAATCGTTCTAAGGCCGCTCTAAGATCCTTAACCTGAGTTTTCAGGGAGGAGTTCTCTTTCTCAAGTTTTTCAACTTGAGTAGGAGTTCCTTCTTGAACTTTCTCGGCTAAGGATTTAGAGTCAGCTCCCTCTTTCAGGAGTTTTACTTCCTGTCGGAGAGATTCGACTCGGAGTTTGGCTTTCGCCAAATCTCGAGAAAGATAGGAAATGAGTTCGTTCAATTGACTTTTATTGAAACCGCTTACCTTGATTTCGCCGTCTTCTGAATTGTTAGTCTGCCGTCGTCCTTTTCTGACTCTGACTCGGTCTCGACTTCTTCTGAAGCGGTCAGCGCTAGTAGGTTTGACTGGGGTTCTTCTTCTGATGAAGATTCGTCCCAGGTTGCTTGGAGTGGTTTCTTTCTTCTTGTCTTTTTGTTCTCCTTTAGGTTTGGACACTCCGTCTTGTAGTGGCCCTTCTTCTTGCACTCGTAGCAGGTTACGTTGGGCTTGTTTTTGTTATTCGCGGGTTCAGCTGGTTCGTCCTTTCTTCGGCTTGTCCTCCGTGTGTTGACTTGGTTTTTCAATTTTTTATAGTAGCTTCGGGCCAGTCAGACCAGCTCAGATTGATCTCCTTCTTCGTCTTCTGCGTCTGAGTCTGAGTTAGACTCGGGTTCAGGTTGAGGTTTCTTCTTTGTCGATCTTCCAATTTTTCCTGCAACAAAGGTAATTCCTTTCTCGGCCATATTGCAGTTAGTCTGTTCATGAAGTTCTAACTCAGAAAACAATTCATCTAATTTAATTTTAGAGAGATCCCTTGAAACCTTGTATGCATCTATCATAGATGCCCACAAGGTATTTCTAGGGAAAGCATTTAGGGCATACCTTATTAGGTCACGGTTTTCGACCTTGTGACCTATAGTGTGAAGACCGTTCATCAATTCTTGGATTCGTGCGTGGAGTTGGGCTGCTGTTTCGTTGTCGGCCATCTTGATGGTGTAGAGTTTGTTTAGGAGCAGGTCTCTCTTACTGATCCTGGTATCTGATGTTTCTTCGTGCAGTTCGATCAACTTTGCCCACAGCTCCTTTGCACTGTTGAAGGGGCACACTCGGTTCAGCTCTTCTTTTGTTAAACCGCATTGTAGGGTCTGGGTCGCCTTTGCATCGGCTTCAATTTTGCGCTTCAGGGCGTTGTCCCATTCTGAGTAGGTCTGCGGTACTCCTTCGGCGTTTTTGGGGATCTCCAGTCCGGATTGGATGATAATCCACATGTCCACCTGAGTTTTCAGGTTGACCTCCATTCGACTTTTCCAGTAAGAAAATTCTTCTCCACTGAAAAGTGGAGGTCTGGCGGTGCTAAATCCTTCTTGCATGGCCATTTAACCTGAAAAAGATAACTAACAAAAAAAATTTCCCAAGACTTGGTCTTGGATTAGTAGTGCGGGATAAGGAAAATAAAATATCGAGGGGTGTTGCACCAACCTCGATTAACGGAGAAAAGTTCGTACGAAAAGTTTAGAAGAAATTCGAACAAGAAACAAAAAAATAAAATAAAATAAATCCGAAAAATTTTCAAACTGGTGGTTGCACCAAGTTTGAACTTCCCCGCTCTGATACCACTTGTTGGATCGAGAGAACCGATAGAGGGGGTGAATATCGAAAAACGTTCGGATTTATGGAAAAAGCAATTGCACAGTGGAAGATAATTGCAAGCACGCGAACACAGTAATTTTTACTTGGTTCGGAGCCTAAGTCGACTCCTACTCCAAGGCCCACGATCGTTGATCGTTTACTTTGGGCAATTCTATATGAAGCGTAAAATCCGTTTACAAAGATTGATTATAGAAATAAGTGCAGTAAACTAAAAATCACTCTTCTTTACCGACGTCCGGAGTAGATTGACTTTTTCCGGAGCAGCAGGACGTCGTCGGCTCGAGTTGGGAGGTTTCCGGAGCAAGGCGCGAGAGCAGAAGAGCTTTGAAGCGTTGAATCAGTTGTTCTTCGAAGCTTGGGGTCGAGGGCCCTTTATATAGGGCCTGGGGGCGCCCGGGACGTCGGGGGCGCCCCCCTACGTGGCGGTCGATCCGTCGATTTCTCGGTCAGCATCTGATCCCTTTACCTTCGGGATCAGTTTTGACCGGGGCGCCCGGATTGACCGGGTCAAAGTGTCATCTGCTGGCTTCAAAGGGAGCTGCTTCGGCAGTTGGTGCTGGGGGCGCCCGGGAGCACGGGGGCGCCCGGGAGCACGGGGGCGCCCGGGAGTTGAACTGTCGAAGCTTGCTTTGCTTTCTTGTGTTTTGTGTTCACCTTGGGGGCACCCGGGACACTCCGGGCGCCCTGGTCAGCTATTGCCTCATTCCTTTGAGGCTCTCTGAGCTGCAGACACACGTTCCTTCGGTCCTGCATCCAGGGTTAGTCCAAAACACAATGAAACAATAAATTGTTAGTTTATACAGCCTTAGCTGTCTTGGTTCTGACTTTGGGTTTCCAAAATGGAACCCTAGGTCGAACCGACGCCTACTGTTCCCTCGACGGGGAACGCGTCCTCACCTACTCCTCTCGGGAGAGTGTACCTGATGCCAACCGTTCCTCTGGTTGGACTTTTGCCTGACGGTCCTTTGCCAGGTCTTGGATGCCGAGCTGCTCTTCGCCCGGTGCCTAGCATTCCTTCGCTAGGGCTTCAGTCCCAAGCTGTCCTTCGCCTGGCGCCTAGCAGTCCTTCACTAGGGCTTTTCACTCTGGCATTCCTTCGCCAGTGCCTAGCAGTCCTTCGCTAGTGCTTTTCATTCTGGCATTCCTTCGCCAGTGCCTAGCAGTCCTTTGCTAGGGCTTTTCATTCTGGCATTCCTTCTCCAGTGACTAGCAGTCCTTCGCTCTGCACACTCAAGTGACATGTTAGATAACAAGTAAGACTTAACTCTTGAACCCTGTTGCCATTATCAAAACACAGGTTTGACTTTGGTGCTTTCTGCACCAACAATATCAAGTACCTCTTCGGATGGTAATGACACAAACAAATGCTATGCTCTAAGTGTAAGTAGTCTACCAATCTTTCTCATGAATATACGAGAAATGAAAGAATGAGAACTACCCGTATCTGTTGGTGCAGGCAGCACCTAAGTCAAACCTAGGTTTTGATAATGGCAAAGGGTTCAGAAGTTAAGGTGTAAATATGATCTAACATGCTTACTGAGTGTGCAGGAAAAGTCCTAGGTACACTAGGCAAGAAGTCCTAGCAAAGGGCTAGGCAAAGAAGTCCTGGTCGAGGACTGGGCAAGAAGACCTGACCAGAAGTCGGGCAAAGAAGTCCTGGTCGAGGACTGGGCAAGAAGTCCCGGCAACGGGCTGGGCACCGAAGACCTGACCGGAAGTTGGGCACGAAGACCTGGTCAGTTGGATTGGGCAAAAGTCCAACCGGAGGAGCTGGTTGGCAAAAGGTAAACTCTCCTGAGAGGAGTAGGTGAGGACGCGTTCCCCGTCGAGGGAACAGTAGGCGTCGGTTCGGCCTAGGGTTCCATTTGGAAGACCCAAAGTCATAACCAAGACAGCTACGGTTGTAACTAATGACTAATACATTTGCTTGTTGTGTTTTGGAACTAACCTTAGTTGCAGGATCGAAGGACTGGTCTTCTGCAAGTGAGTTGTCTCACTGGGGTTAGGTGCCCGGATGCACACGGGCGCCCGTATGGATACAGGCGCCCCAGTGTGAAGGCAAACACCAAACCACAGCCGTGAAGCCTCTGGACCAAGGCAGTTCAGGCGCCCGTGAGGTCACGGGCGCCCCCATCAGCCTAGGCGCCCAAGTGGAGATGGATAAGCGCTGACCGAGCCTGCGGATAAGGGTTCGCGCAGGGAAGGCCACGTGTTAGGCGCCCCCATTGTCACAGGCGCCCGTATGGGTGCTATAAAAGGGGGTTCACCCCCAAGGCTTCGACATCAATTGCTTTCAACGCTCCAAACCTTTTCGTTCAAGTGCTACGCTCCGGCAAACTCCGACTTCAAGATTCCAGTGCCGACGACGACCCTCTGCTCCGAAATTCGATCCACCTCGGGCGTCGGTAACGAAAAGTATTGCAAGTTTAATTTTCTGATCTACTTCTGTACTTAGTTTGTAAAACTCTTATTGCGATTATAGAATTGCCCAAAGTAAACGGTCAAGGACCGTGGGACTTGGAGTAGGAGCCGACCGCGACTCTGAACCAAGTAAAACTGAATTGTGTTTGCGTGTGTTCTATTGTTTTCCGCTGTGTATATTCTTTAACTTTCCGAAAAATTTTATAACGATATTCGCCCGCCCCCCCCCCCCTCTATCGTTTTCTCTGATCCAACAAGTGGTATCAGAGCGGGTGGCTCAAATTTGGTGCAACCACCAATTTGAGAGTATTTTTTGGATTTTACGAAATTATTTTTAAAAAAATTCCTTCGAATTTTTCTCGTTAATCGAGGTTGGTGCAACACCACTTGATCATTTTTCGTTTCTATTAATTTTCTTCCGCACTACTCATCCAAGATCAAGTCTTGGAACAAGTTTTCTCTATTTTTCTTATTTTTCAGAAATTATTATGGCCATGCAAGAGGGTTTCAGCACAGCCAGACCACCGCTCTTCAGTGGAGAAGATTTCTCCTACTGGAAAAGCCTGATGGACGTCCACCTGAAAACTCAGGTGGATTTGTGGATAATAATCCAATCTGGCCTCGAAATCCCCAAGAACGCAGAAGGAGTGGCACAACACTACTCTAAATGGGACGCCTCGCTGAAGAAAAAGATCGCGGCTGATGCAAAGGCAACCTAGACTTTGCAGTGCGGATTGACCAAGGAAGAGTTGAACCGGGTGGGTCCCTTCAACTGTGCCAACGAACTTTGGAGCAAGCTGATTGAGTTGCACGAAGGTACCTCCGACATCAGATTCAGCAAAAGGGATCTGTTGCTGAACAGACTCTACACAATAAAGATGAATGAGGGTGAATCAGCAGCACAACTCCACGCCAGAATCCAGGAGCTGATGAACGACCTGCACACAATCGGTCACAAGGTAGAGAACCGTGACCTAATCAGGTATACCTTAAATGCATTCCCAAGAAATACTCTGTGGGCATCTATGGTAGATGCTTACAAGGTTTCTAGGGATCTTTTAAAATTAAATTAGATGAACTTTTTTCAGAAATAGAATTACACGAACAGACTAACTGCACTATGGCCAAGAAAAGTATTGCTTTTCTTGCAGGTAAACCCCAAGGAAAAGTCATCAAGAAAAAGCCTCAACCTGCACCCGAGTCTGACTCAGACACAGACTCAGAAGATAGTGAAGGGGATTGACCCAAGTTAGTGCGGCTAGCTCGGGACTACTACAAGGAGCTAAAGCATCAAACCAACAGAAGGAAAGCAAGCCGACGAAAGGAAGATCCTGCGGAACCTTCAACTTCGAAAACCAAAACAAATGTCACCTGCTACGAATGCAACAAGAAGGGTCATTACAAATTAGAGTACCCCAATCTGAAGGAAGCCAAGAAGACTAGAAGGAAGAAGGCTCTTCAAGCCACATGGGACGAATCTTCCTCCGAAGAAGAAGAAGAGGCCCCACAGTCAAATCTTCTCACCTTAATCGCTTCGGAAGACATCGACACCAGATCAGAATCGGAGCCAGACGACGGAAGGCTCACAATATCGGAAAACGGCCAAATAACGGTAAGAGGTTATTCCGAAATTGAATTATCGAAATTAATAGCTTACTTATCTCGTAATTTGGCGAAAGCCAAAATCCGGGTCGAGTCCCTCCGACAGGAAGTAAAACTCCTGAAAGAGGAAGCTGACTCTAGATCCTTGACCGAGAAGGTTCAAGAAGGAACCTCTACTCAAGTTGAAAAGCTTGAGAAGGGAGAAGAGATAGTTTCGATCGATTCAAACCTAGGTTAGGCTTTAATCACAAAAAAAATATATATATATATATATATACATAACTCGAATAACCTAATTATATTATTTTATTTATCCGAGTTATCCTCGTAAATTCCACCAAGGGTTCAGAAAATTTTCCGAAAATTTTCCGTAATATTTTACAAGGTTATTTCTTGATTTGAACTGTAGAATTACTTGCCGTATTTTACATTCTCCCCCACTAATAAAAATTTGGTCCCCAAATTTTCTCATTCCTCATACGGCACATACTAGCAACTAAGTATGTCTGTACTCATCATGAGTAACCACTTTGTCTGATACCCTAAGGTTACCCTACTACGGAACAACGGAAGGTATCAATCTAGAGGTTATCATCCAATAACCAGGTACAATCGAACAATACAACATATCATAGAGATTCGTCAATCTCAATCCACCTCTCAAAACCAACGAGAAAGTCCACGGTGACATCATCCTTATCATCCCATGAAGTACTAGGTCCACGATGGGAGTATAATAACCGAAAACCACCGGATGTCTTTGACCTCCTGATTAATGTCCAATCTCACCAGAAGGTAAGGATACAGCTAACTCCATATCCTTCGTACCCTAACGGGTCGTACATCCCGATGCACCATCAAGATTATCCAACCATATACACCCAATCTATGAGTCAAAATCCCTCATAGAATAGCGTAGCCACTAGCGAGTCACGCCGACCGTCGACTCGTAAACCAGTACCGTCCAATTCCTCCATTCCACGGTCAAAACCTTCTAAGGTCCTACTCCATAACACGGAGATAGAGACGTGCAATCTCTCAGGAGTATCTCAATATTCTCATGAAGCAATTTCTTTTATTTCCCAACGGGTCGTCCCCGATATCATCTAACCAAAGGTGGTCTAGTTTTATAAGTGATTTGCCTCCACGCAAATCATAAGTCCGTAGGTACCTTTTTAGTTATTCAAACCAAGTACAAGTGGTAACCCGTAAGTGTTAAGCAACTAGCTTCACACTTTTCTATATTAGCCCAAATCATCTATCAACATGTACCTTCTAGGTCAACTACCCAGTACAAGTGATCCATGGTCAAAGTCCCCAAGGAACAGATTGTATCAATCCTCTACTAATCATAATAATATGTAGCTACTGCTACCCTATTGCATCAATGCAGATCATGTACTCAAAACATGACCTCTAGCTTATCTGTCCAGATATACGCAACATAAGAAAAACTTATAGCTCCATGAGCTACTATGAATTGATCCAATAACATGAGAGAATTTCTAACTATACATAAATATACAGGAATAACAACCTAATCCAATGACATGAAAAAAATTTCTAACCATACCTAAATATACAGGAATGGTAGCATGATCCGATAACACGAGATAATTTCTAAATCATACCTAGATATATAGGTATAGTAACATGATCCAATAACATGTGAGAATTTCTAGATCCAATAACATGTGAGAATTTCTAAATCATACCTAAATATACAGGATTAGTAACATAATCCAATAACATTGGAGAATTCCTAATCCTACCTAACCAGGATAAGGGATACAAGAGATGAGAAGAAATACCTATCGCCTGAAGAAGTCCCATCGCGCCAAGTCCCAAACAACCACATCGAGAAAGATACTCCGAACAAATCCGACAAGACTCGTAAAACAAGTAGGCATCACAAACCTACGTTCTGATACCAAAATAAATTGGTATCAGATAGACACCGAAAATCCACAAGTCCTCAAGGTATCCGACAACCTGAGCTCTGATACCAAAATAAATTGGTATCAGATAAACACCGAAAAATCCGAAAACACGTAGGCATCGAAACCTACGCTCTGATACCAAAATAAATTGTCACGTCCCGAGACCCAGGAGCCGCTGATCCAATATAAAATCGGACAGCACCTCCCCTGTCCGGCGGACAATTTACACATACACAAAACCTATATAACATCACCACGCAGTTTAATTGGCCTCAGGCCTCAAAATATATGTAGACACTAAGAAAAACCATAACAGTAAAACATAACAAACCATACCTGACTGCGGACCGGTCCGACTTATGACGAAACAACAAATACAACAACCCCTTAGGGCTCACGACACATACGACACATACATATCGCTAAAAGAAATATAAACCAACACACTACAAAGTACAAAACGAAACCATGTCGTTGCGATGGGTAGGGACTGGCTGCTGGGCTCTTCTGGCGACTTCAAGTATCTCAACCTGAAATAAAAACATATATGGCAACGGGGTGAGTCCATAACTCAGCGAATACCCAACAGATATGCGTAGAAAGTTATAATAACAATAGGAGTCTACGCTGATACGGTCTCATATGAACGATATGAAAGGGTATACTGAAGATACTGAATCAAGATACATACCAGAATCCATCTAACCTGAAAAGAGGATAATAAGTACCAAGGGAATATCAATAGACATATAATCTCAGATAACAAGTCTCCAGAATATGCATGTCAAATAAGTGCAGCAATCAAGTGCAGCAAACAATGCATGATGCAAAATATGCACATGGTGCAATGCCATGGTCACACCCTAACACCAGTCAAGCCACCGAGACAGGCGATATTGTGTCGGCCGAGTGGGTAGAGTTGTGACACTGTACGCACCCTGCTATCACTGCTCATGAGTGACCGAGTGGACAGGATGCTGTCGGGGGACCGCCCCCCTACCCCATGTATATATGAGGGAGCGTCGCTCTCATCTCCTCTGGTCTATGGGAAGAGAAGGGATCTCCGCCTGCTACCACGCTCCGAAGCCACTACCCCTGAGCGGTCGAGCGGAGCAGTACAGAGCAAATGCACACATCCTACGGTATCCACTAACCCATGAGTGGCCGTGTGCGCATATCATGTACCGGAAGACGATAGGCTCAACCACAAGGGAGTCGCTGATCGCCGGCATGCAACAGTGCAAGGATGGTGTATGATAGATACACTTACCTCCCTCCCAAGTCCTCAGTATACTAGGTCTCAGTCTGAAATCCTATAACAGGAAATACAAGTAACCTACAAGGTATACTGGCCGAAAACTACAGACCCCTCAAGGTCAAAGGCAGGAGATACATCACGATCTCTAAGCATACATATAGATATGACACTACCTGATACTGTATGGAACTAACAGCATAATAACTCAGGGATAAACCACAGGTATCCACGACAGACATAATAAACAGGGATAACCAACAAGTATCCAGAACAGGTATAATAACCAGGGATAAATAACAAGTATCCAGAACAGGCATAATAAACAGGGATAGCGTATGATCTTACTGCTATCTATAACAGTCTATGCATAACAAGATGACAATATCATAAAGATAAGTCAAAGGGTACCCGCCTCAAAGTAGGAGTAGTCCGTATCAAATAAGAATCTCCCGTCCAAAAGTCCAAAAGCGATCAATGTCCTGTATCAAAGGGTATAATTTTAGCTACCATAACAAATGATAACTAACCACACATACTTATACCCCTAATAAAACTATTCTAAAGTAATGATCACTAATTAACTGTAATCAGTGATTAGTTCCCACTTAGTCCAACTCCTGGTTCATTTTATGTTTAACCCCATGCTTAACCCAAGTCATCACCTCTCCACCATAGTAGAATATAATCCTTAGCAACCCTTAATCAGATCATGATCATGCTAGAATAGGTATCCAAACTTCAAAGTATACACGGCAAACTCTATCCAGATTTAACTTCACGATCCAAATAAAACTCGACTCACAAAACTACTTCACCTATTCCAAACTGATCCAACAAGGCATCGGTTCAATAACTCCAAGCTACCATCCAAAATTAACATGACACTCTACTATTTTATAGTATGGTCCAAATAGGAGATCGTTGACAACATATAGGGTTATAACAATGATCCATTCCTTCAACAATAAAACATTAGCCTACTTAATCAAATCACCATCTGCTCATTATAACCAAATCCAGATAGCAACTAAGATGGAAGACTAAATCCCAAAAGAAATCCAAATCAACAAAACTAGGATACATTCCCCATCAAGGTTAGTAAACAAGGGACCAATGGCAAGGATTCCAATCCAAATCAATACAAAGAGATCATAAATTTACCCCTCACAATTCCAGCCACACAAACCCAAGCACTGGTCTAAACTGGTCAACACTAAGCAAAGCCCAAATCAAATCAATCTAATTACTTTATTAACAGGCCACCCATATAACTCCAAACCAATCCAAGTCTCACGGTAAATCAAATGTCAAAACCAATCAATATACCAACAACTCAGTTTGAAACTATCTTCCAATAGAACTCTAAATCCAGAATTGGACTAATAAGGAAAGATCAAATCCCAAATGTAATCCAACAAACACTTATGATATGGAAACCAAAATCCATGAACCAAGGCCCATCCATACCCTAAACAAGATTTAAATCTGGACAGAACATCCAAAATCAACCAGAACTCGAATTCCTCCCAACCACATCAAGACATGTAGAGAAACCGACTCACGGTGGAATTGGAGGATCCATGGAAATCAACTAACAAAATCCAAGATGGCAATTCATTTTCTGACCCACACCGAATCCATTACCCAACAATGAAATCCCAATGGAGATCAGCTTATCACACTAGAACCTAATCCATTCCATGAATTCACTGGAAAAAAACAGGTCTTACCTGGTGGCCCGCACGCAAGCCTTCTCCCCTTCTTTGTTCTGATCTGGCCATGGTGGTTCTCCCTGATGAAAAGGAAGGCAGTAAGTGAGCTGATGACATGATCGGGTGATAGAGCTTGCGCCGCCGTAATTGGCGAGGCAGCGCCGCCAGGCGAATCGAGCAGCCGGCGTCGGAGAGGTGGGCGAAGCAGCGATCGACAGGGAGGAGGGCGTCGGGCCTTGCGGCTAGGTCTTGCGAGAAGAGAGGGAGAGGGAAAAGTCGGCGCTGGGGCTGCGGGCGCAGGGAGAGGAAGGGAGAAGAGATAGTTTCGATCGATTCAAACCTAGGTTAGGCTTTAATCACAAAAAAAAAAATATATATATATATATATATATACATAACTCGAATAACCTAATTATATTATTTTATTTATCCGAGTTATCCTCGTAAATTCCACCAAGGGTTCAGAAAATTTTCCGAAAATTTTCCGTAATATTTTACAAGGTTATTTCTTGATTTGAACTGTAGAATTACTTGCCGTATTTTACATTCTCCCCCACTAATAAAAATTTGGTCCCCAAATTTTCTCATTCCTCATACGGCACATACTAGCAACTAAGTATGTCTGTACTCATCATGAGTAACCACTTTGTCTGATACCCTAAGGTTACCCTACTACGGAACAACGGAAGGTATCAATCTATAGGTTATCATCCAATAACCAGGTACACTCGAACAATCCATCAATCATCACACCGACCCAGGGCACTCCGTCCTAAGATCACGGGCGCCAAGTCAGTACTCCGATCCTCAAACGTAAAACATCAAATCCATGAGTATCACTCAAGTATCCACAAGTCAATAACATCCTCTCAAACATCACAAGTCATATATATGTATATCTATATCCTCCAATAGACCATCAGAAAATCACATATAATTTAAAGGTTATGCTATCAATAACAGACTTCCTAAATGATCAACCACCAAAAGGTCATTTATCCACTTAATGATCCATCAAAAGCTACAAATTCAGTAGGTCCATATCTACTAATAGAATCGTTAAAATACAACATATCATAGAGATTCGTCAATCTCAATCCACCTCTCAACACCAACGAGAAAGTCCACGGTGACATCATCCTTATCATCCCATGAAGTACTAGGTCCACGATGGGAGTATAATAACCGAAAACCACCGGATGTCTTTGACCTCCTGATTAATGTCCAATCTCACCAGAAGGTAAGGATACAGCTAACTCCATATCCTTCGTACCCTAACGGGTCGTACATCCCGATGCACCATCAAGATTATCCAACCATATACACCCAATCTATGAGTCAAAATCCCTCATAGAATAGCGTAGCCACTAGCGAGTCACGCCGACCGTCGACTCGTAAACCAGTACCGTCCAATTCCTCCATTCCACGGTCAAAACCTTCTAAGGTCCTACTCCATAACACGGAGATAGAGACGTGCAATCTCTCAGGAGTATCTCAATATTCTCATGAAGCAATTTCTTTTATTTCCCAACGGGTCGTCCCCGATATCATCTAACCAAAGGTGGTCTAGTTTTATAAGTGATTTGCCTCCACGCAAATCATAAGTCCGTAGGTACCTTTTTAGTTATTCAAACCAAGTACAAGTGGTAACCCGTAAGTGTTAAGCAACTAGCTTCACACTTTTCTATATTAGCCCAAATCATCTATCAACATGTACCTTCTAGGTCAACTACCCAGTACAAGTGATCCATGGTCAAAGTCCCCAAGGAACAGATTGTATCAATCCTCTACTAATCATAATAATATGTAGCTACTGCTACCCTATTGCATCAATGCAGATCATGTACTCAAAACATGACCTCTAGCTTATCTGTCCAGATATACGCAACATAAGAAAAACTTATAGCTCCATGAGCTACTATGAATTGATCCAATAACATGAGAGAATTTCTAACTATACATAAATATACAGGAATAACAACCTAATCCAATGACATGAAAAAAATTTCTAACCATACCTAAATATACAGAAATGGTAGCATGATCCGATAACACGAGATAATTTCTAAATCATACCTAGATATATAGGTATAGTAACATGATCCAATAACATGTGAGAATTTCTAGATCCAATAACATGTGAGAATTTCTAAATCATACCTAAATATACAGGATTAGTAACATAATCCAATAACATTGGAGAATTCCTAATCCTACCTAACCAGGATAAGGGATACAAGAGATGAGAAGAAATACCTATCGCCTGAAGAAGTCCCATCGCGCCAAGTCCCAAACAACCACATCGAGAAAGATACTCCGAACAAATCCGACAAGACTCGTAAAACAAGTAGGCATCACAAACCTACGTTCTGATACCAAAATAAATTGGTATCAGATAGACACCGAAAATCCACAAGTCCTCAAGGTATCCGACAACCTGAGCTCTGATACCAAAATAAATTGGTATCAGATAAACACCGAAAAATCCGAAAACACGTAGGCATCGAAACCTACGCTCTGATACCAAAATAAATTGTCACGTCCCGAGACCCAGGAGCCGCTGATCCAATATAAAATCGGACAGCACCTCCCCTGTCCGGCGGACAATTTACACATACACAAAACCTATATAACATCACCACGCAGTTTAATTGGCCTCAGGCCTCAAAATATATGTAGACACTAAGAAAAACCATAACAGTAAAACATAACAAACCATACCTGACTGCGGACCGGTCCGACTTATGACGAAACAACAAATACAACAACCCCTTAGGGCTCACGACACATACGACACATACATATCGCTAAAAGAAATATAAACCAACACACTACAAAGTACAAAACGAAACCATGTCGTTGCGATGGGTAGGGACTGGCTGCTGGGCTCTTCTGGCGACTTCAAGTATCTCAACCTGAAATAAAAACATATATGGCAACGGGGTGAGTCCATAACTCAGCGAATACCCAACAGATATGCGTAGAAAGTTATAATAACAATAGGAGTCTACGCTGATACGGTCTCATATGAACGATATGAAAGGGTATACTGAAGATACTGAATCAAGATACATACCAGAATCCATCTAACCTGAAAAGAGGATAATAAGTACCAAGGGAATATCAATAGACATATAATCTCAGATAACAAGTCTCCAGAATATGCATGTCAAATAAGTGCAGCAATCAAGTGCAGCAAACAATGCATGATGCAAAATATGCACATGGTGCAATGCCATGGTCACACCCTAACACCAGTCAAGCCACCGAGACAGGCGATACTGTGTCGGCCGAGTGGGTAGAGTTGTGACACTGTACGCACCCTGCTATCACTGCTCATGAGTGACCGAGTGGACAGGATGCTGTCGGGGGACCGCCCCCCTACCCCATGTATATATGAGGGAGCGTCGCTCTCATCTCCTCTGGTCTATGGGAAGAGAAGGGATCTCCGCCTGCTACCACGCTCCGAAGCCACTACCCCTGAGCGGTCGAGCGGAGCAGTACAGAGCAAATGCACACATCCTACGGTATCCACTAACCCATGAGTGGCCGTGTGCGCATATCATGTACCGGAAGACGATAGGCTCAACCACAAGGGAGTCGCTGATCGCCGGCATGCAACAGTGCAAGGATGGTGTATGATAGATACACTTACCTCCCTCCCAAGTCCTCAGTATACTAGGTCTCAGTCTGAAATCCTATAACAGGAAATACAAGTAACCTACAAGGTATACTGGCCGAAAACTACAGACCCCTCAAGGTCAAAGGCAGGAGATACATCACGATCTCTAAGCATACATATAGATATGACACTACCTGATACTGTATGGAACTAACAGCATAATAACTCAGGGATAAACCACAGGTATCCACGACAGACATAATAAACAGGGATAACCAACAAGTATCCAGAACAGGTATAATAACCAGGGATAAATAACAAGTATCCAGAACAGGCATAATAAACAGGGATAGCGTATGATCTTACTGCTATCTATAACAGTCTATGCATAACAAGATGACAATATCATAAAGATAAGTCAAAGGGTACCCGCCTCAAAGTAGGAGTAGTCCGTATCAAATAAGAATCTCCCGTCCAAAAGTCCAAAAGCGATCAATGTCCTGTATCAAAGGGTATAATTTTAGCTACCATAACAAATGATAACTAACCACACATACTTATACCCCTAATAAAACTATTCTAAAGTAATGATCACTAATTAACTGTAATCAGTGATTAGTTCCCACTTAGTCCAACTCCTGGTTCATTTTATGTTTAACCCCATGCTTAACCCAAGTCATCACCTCTCCACCATAGTAGAATATAATCCTTAGCAACCCTTAATCAGATCATGATCATGCTAGAATAGGTATCCAAACTTCAAAGTATACACGGCAAACTCTATCCAGATTTAACTTCACGATCCAAATAAAACTCGACTCACAAAACTACTTCACCTATTCCAAACTGATCCAACAAGGCATCGGTTCAATAACTCCAAGCTACCATCCAAAATTAACATGACACTCTACTATTTTATAGTATGGTCCAAATAGGAGATCGTTGACAACATATAGGGTTATAACAATGATCCATTCCTTCAACAATAAAACATTAGCCTACTTAATCAAATCACCATCTGCTCATTATAACCAAATCCAGATAGCAACTAAGATGGAAGACTAAATCCCAAAAGAAATCCAAATCAACAAAACTAGGATACATTCCCCATCAAGGTTAGTAAACAAGGGACCAATGGCAAGGATTCCAATCCAAATCAATACAAAGAGATCATAAATTTACCCCTCACAATTCCAGCCACACAAACCCAAGCACTGGTCTAAACTGGTCAACACTAAGCAAAGCCCAAATCAAATCAATCTAATTACTTTATTAACAGGCCACCCATATAACTCCAAACCAATCCAAGTCTCACGGTAAATCAAATGTCAAAACCAATCAATATACCAACAACTCAGTTTGAAACTATCTTCCAATAGAACTCTAAATCCAGAATTGGACTAATAAGGAAAGATCAAATCCCAAATGTAATCCAACAAACACTTATGATATGGAAACCAAAATCCATGAACCAAGGCCCATCCATACCCTAAACAAGATTTAAATCTGGACAGAACATCCAAAATCAACCAGAACTCGAATTCCTCCCAACCACATCAAGACATGTAGAGAAACCGACTCACGGTGGAATTGGAGGATCCATGGAAATCAACTAACAAAATCCAAGATGGCAATTCATTTTCTGACCCACACCGAATCCATTACCCAACAATGAAATCCCAATGGAGATCAGCTTATCACACTAGAACCTAATCCATTCCATGAATTCACTGGAAAAAAAACAGGTCTTACCTGGTGGCCCGCACGCAAGCCTTCTCCCCTTCTTTGTTCTGATCTGGCCATGGTGGTTCTCCCTGATGAAAAGGAAGGCAGTAAGTGAGCTGATGACATGATCGGGTGATAGAGCTTGCGCCGCCGTAATTGGCGAGGCAGCGCCGCCAGGCGAATCGAGCAGCCGGCGTCGGAGAGGTGGGCGAAGCAGCGATCGGCAGGGAGGAGGGCGTCGGGCCTTGCGGCTAGGTCTTGCGAGAAGAGAGGGAGAGGGAAAAGTCGGCGCTGGGGCTGCGGGCGCAGGGAGAGGAAGGGAGAAGAGATAGTTTCGATCGATTCAAACCTAGGTTAGGCTTTAATCACAAAAAAAAATATATATATATATATACATAACTCGAATAACCTAATTATATTATTTTATTTATCCGAGTTATCCTCGTAAATTCCACCAAGGGTTCAGAAAATTTTCCGAAAATTTTTCGTAATATTTTACAAGGTTATTTCTTGATTTGAACTGTAGAATTACTTGCCGTATTTTACACAACCACCTTTCAAAATAAACTTAAAACATAATTAATTTTTTTTTAAAATTAATTCAACCTTTCAAAATTAACCATGATTTTAAATTAAAATCTTCATTTCTATTAAAATCTGTCTCACGAACCTCATAAGGTTAACGTGATTGATAACACTAGATTGGGTGAGACAGATTAGGTTGTGAAAATCAATTTAAGCTATCCTTAATTCTAATTGGATCCAAATCAATAAATAATTTATGTGTAGGAACATAAAAATTTGGACCAATGGATGTTGGATAGCGGATGCTCCAGACACATGACTGGAGACAAATTAAAATTCACCAAACTCAAGTTCAAGAACCTAGGCTCAGTAGTATTTGTCAACAATGCTACACTCAAAGTCATTGGGTCAGGTAATATTGAACTCAAATCCGATTTTGTGATTAAAAAGGTACTCTTGGTTGAGAACTTCAAATTTAATTTGCTTAGTATAAGTCAATTATGTGATACTAGCTATGTAGTTACCTTTACCAACTATGACTGCCTAATTAGAAACCTTCAAGACTCAGATGTCATGCTTAAGGGCACTAGGAAAAATAATGTTTATACTATTAATCTACCCTTAGTACCTAAATGTCTCTTAACTCAGTTAGAAGAATCCAACCTCTGGCATAGGAGATTAGGTCACACTAATGTTAGACTAATTTCAAAAATCACCCAACTTGGTCTAATTAAAGGAGTACCAAAAATTAAGAACTATGAAAACACAATATGTAATTCATGCAACCAAGGTAAACAAACCAAGTCTAATCACAAGTCAATTCAATCAGACCTAATTCAAACCATACTTGAGCTCCTGCACCTTGACCTATTTGATTCACATGGAGCCAAGTCACTAAGTGGAAACCGGTACTGCTTAGTCATTATTGATGATTACTCTAGGTTTACTTGGGTTAGGTTCCTAAAAACTAAGGATGAAACCCTAAACTTGTTTATTGACTTATGTAAGATAATTGAAAATCAAAATGATACCAAAATCAAAAGACTTAGGAGTGATCATGGGGGAGAGTTTGAGAATCAAAGATTTGAGGAATTCTGTAGAATAAACGGGTATATTCATGAATTTTCGTGTCCTAGAACCCCCTAGCAAAATGGGATAGTAGAAAGGAAGAATAGAACCCTACAGGAAGCCGCTAGGACCATGCTCAATGAATTCAACCTAACTAACCAATTTTGGGCAGAAGCAATAAGTACGGCTTGCTATATCCAAAATAGGGTCCTAATTAACAAAAGACATAATAAAACTCCCTATGAGCTATATTACCATAGACTGCCAAACTTACATTACCTAAGGGTCTTCGGATGCAAAGTACATATCCTAAATACCAAGGACTACCTAGGTAAATTTCAGTCTAAGTCAACTCCAGGAGTATTCTTAGGATATTCAACAACAAGTAGGGTCTACAATAAACAAATTAATAAAATTGAAGAAACAACGAATTTAATCTTTGATGAGGAAACTAATTCAAAATCTGATAATCAAAACCTAAACCCATCAAATAGTGATCAAGAGGAAAATGAGCATACAATTGAACCATCAGTTGAACCACTAGTTGAACCTCTAAATGAACTGACTCTTAAACCAACTACTGCATCAACTGAACCAATAATTGAACCAACCCAAATAATTGAACAAAATACTGAATCAAACTGTCCAGCCAGACCTGAGGCTAAACCAAGTTCTAGAAGAACCAAGAAACCCAGACTCAGTCACCCGTCTGATCAAATTATGGGTGATCCAACCTTAGGAGTCAGAACTAGGTCTTCCTATAGAAATCTTAGTCAGATCACACTTATATCAAAAATTGAACCTAAGACTATAGAGGAAGCCCTACCTGATCCTGATTGGATCATAGCTATGCAAGAGGAATTAGCCCAATTTAAAAGAAACCAAGTCTGGGAACTAGTACCTAAACCTGAGGGCAAATCTATTATAGATACTAAGTGGGTATTTAGGAACAAACTAAATGACCAAGGGGAAATAGTTAGAAGTAAAGTCCGCTTAGTAGCTAAAGGGTTCAGTCATGTCGAAGGGTTAGACTATGACGAAACCTATGCCCCAGTAGACAGACTTGAGTCTATTAGAATGTTGTTAGCCTTTGCAGCCCATAGAGGATTCAAACTTTACCAAATGGACGTTAAGTCATCCTTTCTAAATGGGTTCATCAAAGAAGAAGTCTATGTAGGACAACCCCCTGTTGGAGCAATCAGCCCAAGATGGTCCGGAGTGACCATAGGTTTTGATGTTTGGGCAAAGGGTTTAAGTTAGGTTTGCCCTTGTGTACTTATATGTGTATGTTGAGTGTGCAGGTTGTACAAGTTACACATATGGACCTGACTGGACAACCTTGGTACGGTGAAGGATGGCATGGAGGTAAGATGGAGGCTTGCGTGCGCATCCGAGGGACCTTGGAGAGCAGGGACGATGAGCTGATGGGCACGGACTTCGAGGCGTACGTGAAGGGTGGCATGGAGGCAAACTGGAGGTTTGCATGCGCATCCGAGGGACGAGGGCCGAAGATGAAGAGGGTGCGAAGGCAACAGTCGAGGCTACGGAGGAGGAGTCAGTCGAGTCGTGAGGATCGAGTGTTGTGTGAATGTACTCGGGAAGGGGTTCAGCTAGGGACCAGTCGACTGCCCTGGGGGCAGTCGACTGGTAGGTGGCTGGTGAGCTGGCTGAGAATTCAAACGTCAAGGTGTAATAGTCGAATTTGGCTGGCACCAGTCGACTGCCCTGGGGGCAGTCGACTGGTGGTGAGGGTTTCAGCCCGAGTCTTATTTAAAGGGGACTTCATGGTGGCTGAGATTCTTGACGAGTTTGGTCTTGGTTAAGGGCCAAACAGTAGTCTTTGTGCTCAGAGGTTCTCAAGGTGTTGTGGTGAGGTTTCTCCACCCACAAGGAGCGACGAGAGCTAGCCGGAGGTTATCCGGGGAGTGATCCACCGACGGATTCTTGGATTAGTCACCCGGCCGAGGTGGATACCAAGTAAATCAGGTTGTTAGCATTGTTGTATTTCTTATTTACTTTGCATATTATTGTTTCCGCTACGCTAACGACTTTGTAGAGATCAAAACGACGAAAAAGTGCTATTCACCCCCCCCCTCCCTCCCCTCTAGCACACCATAATCGATCCATCAATTGGTATCAGAGCTAGGACCACTCTTGATTGGAATAACCGCCAAGGGAGCAAAGCAAAGCTAGAGGGAATCATGGAAGACAAACTTGGGGAAGACATCTACACTCCACCGCCCTATGATCATCAAGATTTCGACTTTTGGAGGGCGAGGATCGAAATTTGGTTTGGAATGGAGTGGGAACTAAGAATTGCGCTTGAAGAGTCATATGAGACTCCAAAGGATAAGCACGAGAAGAGGCTTAGGCCTAGATATTGGAGTCAAGCACAACAAGATCAAGCGAAAGCAAACAAGAAGGTGTTAGTGATATGAGAAAAATGTCCTAAGGCAATCGCCTTATGATTGTAATCATTTATTTTAATAAATGAATATTCACTATTTGAGTATACATGTTTATGTATTTGATTGAGATCTTAAACTCATTTACTGAATGTCTACAATACAATTCACAGCATGAGAGAATTTGTGATGAATTCACAACTAGTGATTATCTCTACATGTGCAATTGTGAAGTATTGAAATTGTCCCTAGTCGATGAATTGATAAATACGGACACTATCAATTCTGTTGAGACTAGCATGGGTTATTCTCTAATCAGCTGATTCTCACTGGCCGGTGACATTGGGATGTCCGGAGATAAACATGAATGCTAGTTAAGGGAACTAGTTGATTGGAGTGACTGGCTGTAAAACTTCATATGGTAGTCTACATATAGATATGTCAATGAAGTTCTTACTGCAGCTTAAGTGCGATGTGTTGATGCAGTCTGACCCTGATTGTTGTTTTGGTGTTGACACCGATTTTAGTTTAGGTGGATGGTTATGATTATGATTAAGTCCTGATTGGGGATTAGGCATGGTATGGAAAATCCTAGCTTGGAGGGCTAGGTGTTGGAAAATCCTAACCTGGAGGGTTAGGTGTTGAAAATCCTAGCTTGGAGGGCTAGGTGTTGAAAAGTCCTAATTTGGAAGGGTTGGGTGAAAATACCTAGCTTGGAGGGCTAGGTGAAAAGTCCTAACTTGGAGGGTTAGGTGAAAAATCCCAACTTGGAGGGTTAGGTGAAAAATTCCGGGCTTGGAGGGTCAGTGCCTAGCTTGGAGGGCTAGGTATGGAAAAGTCCTAATTCAGAAGGGTTGGGTGAAAAGTCCTAGCTTGGAGGGCTAGGTGAAAAGTCCTAACTTGGAGGGTTAGGTGAAAATTCCCAACTTGGAGGGTTAGGTGAAAAATCCTTAGCTTGGAGGGCTAAGGTAGATGAAATCCTAGCTTGGAGGGCTAGGTTTGAGTCCCTGGATCGGTCTGGTGACCGATCAGGGATGTTGGCACGCTGCTCCTTCGTAGATCGGTCTGGTGACCGATCAGGGAGCACACAGTGAGGTTGGGAACCTACTGTGTGGCTCCTGATCGGTCTGGTGACCAATCAGGGAGCAGGCCGCTGCCTCACTGCTTGGCTCCTGATCGGTCCGGTGATCGATCAGGGAGCAGGCCGCTGCCTCACTGCTTGGCTCCTGATCGGTCCAGTGACCGATCAGGGAGCAGGCAGTGTCCTCACTGCTTGGCTCCTGATCGGTCTGGTGACCGATCAGGGAGCGAATAGTGAGTTGAGTTCCCCTGCTGATCAGCTCCTGAACGGTCTGGTGACTGATCCACGACTTAGGATTTGATTTCCGCAGTTACTATTCACTCAGACGTGGACCGATCAGGCTTGAGCCTGATCGGACAGGGAGCTACCTGATTGGTCTGGTGACCAATCAGGCTTGTATCGCCGTGAGAGCTGTGAGTCCCAGCAAAGCGGTGGATCGGTCTGGTGACCGACCCACGAGCCCTGGATCTATCCAGTGACCGATCACTTTAATTCAAAATGCACTGTCAGACGCTCTGATCGCGTCTGAACGTATCCGATTCTCTGCGCTTAACATCTGATACACGATTTTATGCTTGATATGCTGTGCTAACACTCTGATTGAGCTGCAGGTGACAGGGAAGAATTCAAACACTCAAGGAGAGTCAATGGAGGTCTTTCCTTGGAGCAGGTTTGTCTATTTTCCATCTCAGGTTGCAACGGACACTGGCACCGGCTGGAGCTGCTGACTAGGGCTGGTCTGAGGGAAGCTCAGGGAGTCCAAAAGAGCTCAGTGGTGGCTGGTGGTTGCAGGTGAGCAGCTGGAGGCTGCAGGGAGATGTTGTCACCTGGTGCTTAGTGGAGAAACAAAAGGGCGCAAGAAAGCTTCGTTGAAGTAGGGTTGGCAAAATAGTTTCTGGCTTGAGTTCTTGCTGCGCATTTGTGTTCTCCACAACTTGCTTGTGTGTTCTGAAGTGTCATCATCTTGAGCAAGCAACTACAATCTGTGAAGCAACCATCCCTTGCTTGAGCACTTGGAGGAAGGAACAAGAGGCTTTGAGTCCAACAGCGAGAAGACACGAAGGAAGGGTTCTTGTGTGAGATCGTCGCTGGGTGGAGCTCGGAAGAAGCTTGTTGTGTTCTTGTCTTTGCTAAGTGCTAGTAAGATCTTTCTTGTGTTTCATTGTGCTTAAAACTATATCTTTGATTGAAACGCTGTGGAGAGGTTACTCCCCCGAGAAGGAGGTTGCTTTCTATCCAGATCTTCCGGGGCTTGATTTGCCGACGATCAAGGGATCGCCCACCTTACGGGCATGCCAAGGGTAGGGGCAAGTTATCCCTGAACCTTGTAAATCCTCTTGTTAGCGTTCTTGTGTTTGCTCATAGATTAGGGTTTTGATTTTCTGCATACTCTGTTTCTATTCTTTCCGCTGTGCTACTAAACGGTTTAAGTACAGAATTTCATTAAGTGCTAAAGTCAAGTGATTGACTATATTCACCCCCCCCCCTCTCTAGCCATCCGGGTTCCAACAAGTGGTATCAGAGCTTGGGGCTCTGTTTTTGCGGATTAACAACCAAGAGCTATCATCCATGGCGTTGAGAGAAGGCTTTAGCACCACCCGACCTCCTTTCTTTAATGGCGCTGATTTTCAGTATTGGAGATCAAAGATAGAATATTATCTCAAGATGGACATCAATACTTGGTTCGCGGTGGAGGGATTTACCCCTCCAAAGGATGATGAAGGAAAAGAACTTGACTCGTGGCGGTGGACGGCCGAACAAACTCGAAAGAGTGAAGCCGACGCGAAGGCGGTGGTCACTCTACAATGCGGCATGAACAAAGACCAACTCATCAAGGTTGGTCCATTCACAAGTGCAAAAGACTTGTGGAACAAGCTCATCGAACTTCACGAGGGCACCCGAGATTCAAGAATTGCCAAGAGGGACTTGTTCCTCAACCAACTTCAAAATCTCTCCATGAAGGAGAATGAAACCGTAAGTGAGTTACATAGTGTAGCGACCCGCCTTCTTCTACCTTAGACGGATCGTTACTTTCCTCTACTTCTCAACTTTTATACATGACTAAAAGTAAAATGCGGAAATCTTTTTTTTTCTTTTAAATTCTTCTAACAATTATATTCTAACTTAAGTAGTCATGCATGATACCATATCACACTTTCCTTCTCAAAACTCGTAGTTGATACTTATTGAAACAAGCCTCACCCAACTCAAACTGCCCGTACCAGTCGACTGGTGACGTAGCAGTCGACTGGTACGCCTGTAATCAGAATTACAGGTTTTCGGCTCTTGCTTCTTAAGTCCACTATTCATTCAGTTTCGAGCCATATCAAACTACGACACCATTTCTATACTCTATGTCAGTTTCCTAAACAATTTGGCCAATCAAACGAATCCATAAACTTGAATTTAGGACTTTTATGGAAGAAAATAAACTAAACAAGTTTATATAAACTTTAACAATAGAGTTTGTACCAATCTTGACTCCTATGCATTCATAACGCCAAATACATGTTCTACAACCTTGCTAATGCATTATGAAATGTGATTGCAACTTTTCTAAACATTTTTAAGCAATAAAAACTTGATTCAAAGGGAAATTGATACTATCTTGGCACAAACACCTTTTTCTCTAACAAAGTATCAATATCTCTAACTACTTACACTTCTACTCATCCAATGCAATCATAAGGATATGTATACTAAATGAAATGACATGGAATCTTTACTCTAAGAAATTGAGCATGTAAAACTATCCAAAACTCAAATACTCTATAATCTCCATAAGCAAGAACTTGAAATTTGAATAAACTTAAACATTGCAATTCAAATAACTAAATTGTCTCGTCTCAAAGATCTCTCCATAATCAGCCACCACACACACTCTACTCAGCACCGCCTCGTCGTCTTCCTTCAGAATTGCTTGCCTTTACCTTTATCTGCAATAAGAGGAAATGCATCTATAAGCATAAAGCTTAGTAAGTACTATCTAGCTCACAAAAACTCGAAATATGCAAACATGCTTCTAGATCAAACTGAACATCATATGAGATACTAATATGCTTGAAAGAAAAACTAAGAACATGTATAGCTCAAAACATGCATACTCAAGCAACAATAAATCTCAATTTACTTTTCTTGGCTCAACTTGAAACTTTAGCTATTCTTTAACTTTTGGAAACTTTCTGAAAACTTTCGAAACTTTGCTAAAGCATATACTTGAAAATAATAATCACTTGGATCCACTGAAGACGTAAGTACCATCTCATGCGCGTTCCCTAAAAGGTTGGGGTAGCGAGCCACCAATCCTAATAGAGCAGACCTTGGTCTACCAGGGCCAAGACCTTGGAATTGGACACCTGGATTTCTTTAACGACGCCCTTGGACGCCGGGTACTGGTCTTAGAAAAATAAAATAGCTTTTCTTTCTTTTCTTTCTTATCTGTAAATGCCTTGGCATTTTCTGGAGCACCTTGCGTGCTAAAATCCCTAAGTCTTGACTTTTCAGGATTTCTTAAGGCCTTGGCCTTTTCTTTTCTTATCTTTATCTTCTCTTTTCTTTTCTCATAGCTTTTCTTGGTCCCTAATCTCATATAGGGCACTCAATAAAATATATAAGCATATAATGAACTAAGATCACATGCAAAAATCTTAACAAGAAGTAAATATCACTTTTAAAAACTTTTAAAGGAAATTCTCGCGGAAAACCGCCTCTTACTGCAGGTGAGCAGTACTTACATTGATATCTTGGACTTACAACCAAGATTAACGTCTAGAGCTCGGGAGAAACTTGAGATCTCGGAGAATTCTTCACGCCTACGCGTTCCTCTCGTCGCGGGGATCCCGAATATAGGATTATCTCTTGGAGAAGAGTCTTGGCCGGCCCTCTAGAGCTTGGTGTTGGTCGGCGTCGCCCCAAGAGAGGAGAGGAGGTCGGCGTGAGGGTTTGGAGAGGAGAGAAATAAAACTTCTCTCTTTAATTAGCTATTTATACTTAAGGGTCGGATCAACCTAACTATACCGTAAATACCCTTCTCTCCGTCCCTTGTTGTGCTTGATACCCCTAGCCCGGCTGGTTGCGTGCGCTCTTGGTCTCGTGGTGGTCGCGGGTTGGATCCACCTGCTGCACTTAATCGGTTTTTCCTTTTTTTCTTTTTTTATTTTTTTTTTTAAAATACTAAACGGACTCGGAAAATTCCATAAAAATATTCTAAAAATTCTTAAAAATATCTAGAATATTTCTAAAACATTTCTAACTACTTTCAAGGACTTTATGAACTAAAAATGGGAATTTTGGGGCGTTACACATAGCTGGTTCAAGGAAGTCCTCAATGGGCTTCATTCTATTGATAAAAAGGTCGAGAATCACGACCTTGTGAGGTATGTGCTAAAAGCATTTCCAAGGAATGCTTTGTGGTCATCCATGGTGGATGCCTACAAAGTCTCCAAGGACTTATCAATTGTTAAGTTAGATGATTTGTTTTGTGAAATGGAATTGTATGAAATGGCTAACAAATGCCCCAAAGAGAAGGGGATTGCCTTAGTTGCAGGGGAACGATCCAATAAGAAGAAGAAGGAGAAGAAGAAGGAGAAGGAAGTCTCTTCATCTTCATCCTCTTCCGAATCTGAATCCGATTCCGAGGAAGATGGCAGCGGGTCTTCTTCCTCCGAGATGGCTAATTTTATGAGAAGGATGATGAGAAGGGGTCGACGCTTCAAGGGTAAAGGTAACCCTAGTGAAGCTAAAGTTGATAAATCAAATGCTTCTTGTTTTGAGTGTGGTAGGAAAGGGCACTCCAAGAATGAATGCCCAAAGCTAAAGAAGAAGGAGGAGAAATCCAAAAAGAAAGAAGAAAAATCAAAGAAGAAAAAAGAAGACCTTGAAGGCCACTTGGGATGAATCCTCATCTAGCTCATCCGATGAAGAAAAGGAGGAGAAGAGCACAAGGCATGTGGCACTCATGGCATTGGGAGATCAAGAGAGCAGTGATGAATCTTCAAACTCCTCAAACGCGGCTTCATTATTTTCGGATGATGAAGAGGTAACTTCTCCCGAACTTGAGAAATGTTATAGAGCAATTGCATGTTTAACCAATATGTTAAAGAAGTCAAAAAATAAGGTTAAAACATTACAATTTGAAATTGAACAATTGAAAGCATCTAGGGATGATAACATAGATGACTTGCATGTTGAGATGTTAGAGGATAAGATTAAATCATTGAAACTTGAGGTTGAAAACTTGAAATCCTCTAAGGTTAAGGATGTAGATGATTTGCATGATAATTTGCTAGAAAAAGAAAACCAATCATTGAAGAGTGAAGTTGAGAGACTCAAGAATATTCTTGAGAAGTTCTCAACTAGCTCTAAGACCCTAGACATGATCTTGAATGCCCAAAGGGCAGTCTACAATAGGGTCGGTATTGGTCATCGACCCAAAGAACCTTCATTTGTGTCCCTTATGTCTAGGACTGATATGAGACAATCTAGGACACCCAAGGTTCAAAAGAAAGTTGTCAAGGCATGGGTGCCTAAGTCTTGTTTAGTAAATGCTTTAGGTCCCAAGGTTTGGGTACCTAAATCTTCCATTTTTCGAATTGTGTAGGTTATGATTGAGGGGGAGCATCTATCAACTTGGTTCATTGATAGTGGATGCTCCAAACACATGATCGAGGATAGATCATTGTTTACCATACTTCAAAAGAAATGTAGAGGTAATGTTTCATTTGGTAATAATGGTAGTCTTAAGGTCATAGGAATAGGAGACATTCAAATATCCGAATGTCTTAGAATTTCAAATGTCCTTCTAGTCAAGGGGATGACATTTAATCTCTTAAGTGTGAGTCAATTGTGTGACACGGGTTACACAATTGATTTTCAACCAAGTCAATGTCTAGTTAGACAACATAACACCTTGGACATGGTACTAGTAGGAGCAAGAGTAGATAATATTTATCAAGTTTCATTTAAAAGTGCTACTAATGCTTTTGCTAAGTGTCTCATGTCAAAAGAAGAATAGTCCACCCTTTGGCATCGGAGGCTAGCACATGTTAACATGAAGAATATCCGGAAGTTGGCCAACAAGGGATTAGTCCGTGGCTTACCAAGCATCAAGTATGAAAAAGAAAAGATTTGTGATGCATGTCAAATGGGTAAGCAAACAAAATTTGCACATAAAGGTAAAAGCGCTGTAAGTACTTCTACTGCATTGGATTTACTTCATATGGATTTGTTTGATTGTAGCACTATCATATCATTGAATGGAAATAGATATTGCTTTGTTATCATTGATGATTTTACTAGATATACATGGACTTATTTTCTTAAATTTAAGGACCAAACATTAGATGTCTTTATTTCTTTTTGTAGAAGAGTTGAAAATGAAAAATCATCAACCATTAAGACAATTAGAAGTGATCATGGAGGTGAATTTCAAAATCAATAATTCTTAGAATTTTGTCAAGATAGAGGGTATAGACATGAGTTCTCTACTCCTAGAACACCACAACAAAATGGTGTTGTAGAGAGGAAGAACCGTGTTTTACAAGAGGCTGCACGAAGCATGCTTAATGAGTACTCACTACCGAGTTACTTATGGGTCGAAGCTGTAAATACAGCTTGTTATGTGCAAAACCGAGTCCTCATCCATAGGTTCTTAGGTAAGACTCCTCATGAACTTTGGTTTGGGAAACCACCTACGGTTAAACACCTTAGGGTGTTTGGTAGTAAGGTGTTCATCCTAAACACCAAGGATCGCCTTGGGAAGTTCACGGCAAAGGCTGATGAAGGGATACTAGTCGGGTATTCCCTCGTTAGCAAAGTCTACCGAGTCTACAATAAGAAATCTAGATTAGTTGAAGAGTCTTCTGATGTTGTCTTTGAAGAAATTCCAAAAGTCAATGGTCAACCAGAAGATGGAGTTCAACTCGAACTTAGGAGACTAAGTTTGAATGAAACTCAAAATGTTGTTGATGGTGATGAATCCGATGACGGTGAACCTAGACAACCCTTAGATCAGCCGGATCCTAAGGCTGAACTTGTGTCGGGTGAACCCATTCAAGAAGCACCACTAACACCTAGGCAAACTAGATTAGCCTCTAGTCATCCCCAAGACCAAATTATTGGAGACATCCATCATGGGGTTAGAACTAGATCATTCTTTAGGAATGAGGCTAATGAAGTTGCCTTAATTTCTGAAATTGAGCCTAGAAAAATTGATGAAGCATTAAATGATCCTGATTGGATCATTGCAATGCAAGATGAACTAGGTCAATTCGAAAGAAGTCAAGTTTGGGACTTAGTCCCTAGACCCAAGAAGACCACCATCATTGGAACCAAATGGGTCTTCAAAAATAAGTTGAACCATAAGGGAGAAATTATTAGAAACAAGGCACGCTTAGTAGCCAAGGGCTATAGTCAGGTTGAAGGCCTTGATTATGATGATTATGATGAGACCTATGGTCCCGTGGCACGATTAAAATCTATTCGATTAATGCTTGCATTTGCAGCACATTGTGGCTTCAAGCTATACCAAATGGATGTCAAATCGGCCTTTCTAAATGGTTTAATTAGAGAAGAGGTCTATGTCGAACAACCTCCGGGGTTTGAGAGTACCGAATTTCCAAACCACGTGTTCAAACTCAAAAAGGTACTTTATGACCTTAAACAAGCACCCCGGGCTTGGTATGAGTGGTTGTCGACATTCCTAATTGAGAAGGGCTTCGTTAGAGGCCAAATAGACCCTACACTATTTCTACGGAGAGATGATGACAATATTTTTGTAGCCCAAGTATATGTCGATGACATAATTTGTGGCTCAAATAACAAGGGCTATTTAAATGAGTTCATTGGACACATGGAGAGTGAATTTGAGATGAGTCTAGTGGGAGAGTTGACTTTCTTCCTTGGACTCGAAATTAAACAAACCCGAGATGGGATCCATGTGCACCAATCGAAGTATACTCAAGAAATGCTCCGTAAATTTAGTATGAGTGATTCGAAGGAGGTAACCACTCCCATAGCTACAAACACAAGATTAGACAAT
The DNA here is from genome assembly GCA_024364735.1 of Boesenbergia rotunda. Lineage (NCBI taxonomy): Eukaryota > Viridiplantae > Streptophyta > Magnoliopsida > Zingiberales > Zingiberaceae > Boesenbergia > Boesenbergia rotunda. The sequence continues at coordinate 290,528 of JAGFNQ010005385.1, read as the reverse complement.
GATGAGAGTGGTAAACCTGTTGATTTGACTCAATATCGGAGCATGATAGGTAATTTGCTATACCTCACGGCTAGTCGACCTGATATTCTTTTTGCTGTGGGTATGTGCCCTAGGTATCAAGTTTGTGCCAAGGAATCTCATTTAGTCGCTGTTAAGAGAATTTTGATATATCTTAAAGGCACAATTGGAGTCGGTCTTTGGTACCCCCGTACCGAATCATTTGATTTAATTGGCTATACTGATTCCGCCTACGCTGGATGTAAGTTAGATCGGAAAAGCACAAGTGGGGTTGCCAATTTCTAGGATCATCACTAGTTAGTTGGTCGAGTCGGAAGCAACATTGTGTTGCTCTCTCCACGACCGAGGCAGAATATATCGCCATGGGAGAGAGTGTATCATAATTGTTGTGGATGATTCACACTCTAGAGGACTATGGATTGAGTTACAAAATTGTGCAAGTGTTGTGTGACAACATTAGCACAATTAACCTAACCAAGAATCCAGTCAATCATTCTAGGACCAAACATATTGAAGTGCGTCACCACTTCATTAGGGATCATGTTGCTAGGGGAGATATTGTACTCTCACATGTAGAATCCAAGTCAAACCTCGCTGACATTTTCACTAAACCACTCCCCGAAAATGAGTTTAGCTTCTTAAGAAGGGAATTGGGAATGTGTCACGCTTCATAGTTTTCAATATGCATTCAAAACCCTTCATGATAAGTTCTAATTGTTGGGATACAATTGGGTAACTTTGGGAACATCTCACACAAACTATAAGGTTTACCAAAATGTTTTTGTTTACTAGAAATGGGGTGAGATGTTAGGATCAACTCAATTTCTCAAAATGTCAATGCATCTCTTGAGAAATTAAGTTGACGAGATAAAAATCACTTCGGTGACCAAGTATGGGGAAAACCAATGCATAACACATGTGTATTTGGCTCCATGATCATACTTGGACATTCCAATCAAGGAAACTTGATTGGAGACTTGATTTTGGCACAATCTTGTTTGAAATTGATTGGATGATTGTTGATTGGTTTTGACTCCACTTGGGTGGAGCAAAGTGATTGTTGAACCTATAAGGACCTTTGATCCTTGTTTAGGGATCAATTTTAGTCATGAGATCATGTCCAAGTTCAATAAACTTCATCAGATCTCGTTGGGAAGATTTTGAAAATCTGAAACTGCAAGTTTCAGATCGTATCAGGGAGTATCAGGAACCCTGATCGGTCACTGGACCGATCAGGCGTAGTGCTGATCGGTCCCCGGACCGATCTGGCTCCCTCCTGTGGTGATCGGTTCATAGACCGATCAGAGGGAAGGCAGTGACTTGGCGAAACTTTGTCCAAACCTACTGTGTTGGCCTGGATCGGTCTCCGGACTGATCTGGCATCCTGTTGTGATCGGTCCACAGACCGATCAGGGGGCTTCTCGAATATCATCCGACCCTACTGTTCGCTTCCTGATCGATCAGCCGATTGATCAGGAGCCTGCCTGATCGGTCACTAGACCGATCAGGACTAGGCCAGTCCGATCAGGCCGGAGCCTGATCGGTCTGGGCGCTCTCAGATCGAACGGTGATCCGTTCAATCACATTAAATTTTGGTTGGTGGACCGATCCACCAACCTAATAACTTCGCGAAAAACCTCTTTTCCCAAAGCCCTAGCGCCGAATCTCACTACTTGCGCCCCTTCATCCCGTGCGAGAGCGTTCCCTGCGTCTTCGTCTTCCTCAAGTGAGCTTTTGCGTGTGCAATCCTAAGAAGGGTTCCTACAAGCTTTTCTTTCTTCCTGCAAGTTTCTCTCTCGCTGAAGGTTTTTGTGCTCCTTTCTTGCGTCGAGAGCCTCTCTTGCGCAAGTTTCTTCATCCAAATTTCAAGATTTACTCTCAACCTTCAAGCACTTCTTCCATGGCACCTAAGTAAGCATTTTTGGTTTTAATCAGTTGATAGATTATGTATTTGAGGCTAACCGTGTTTTGGTATTTTCTTGTTGTGCCGTGACCTCTTGTTTTGGCGGTGACCCGTCTTTGCCATTTCTTATCTTTGATCAATTCTACTTTTACTTGATTATTTCTCCTATGATCGAATCTTGGGTCTGGGATTAAACTATGTTCATATGATCAATTCCACCTTGCTCATTTGATTTATGCTATGTCCATGACCAATTCTCGTATTGATGTTGTGATCCTTAAATCTTGTGTCATGATTCACTTGACTCGAATTTTTGCCATGACCTATTCAAACCTTTTAGAAAATCATCTAAAGGGAAGGAACCAGTAGAAGGTTCCTCAAGAGGCAAAGGTATTTCCTCTTCCGCACCCTCCCGAAGGCCTCAGCCTTCGTCCAGTTCTCGCTTTCCAAATGTTGCTTGCGAGCAGGCTTTTGAATCAAGGACCTTCAAGCTCCTTAATTGCCGATCGATTGATGTTCCTTTTATCTCCGAGCACTGCCCATCTATCATTGAGATAATCACCTTTTACAATCTCGGTTTTCTTCTCTCCCTATAGCGACCTATCAATTATGACCTGGTTTCGGAGTTCTACAACAATCTCCAACAAGGACCTCAAGGGGGCTTCGAATACACCACTCGCGTGGCCAAGAGAAATCTCGATTTCTCTTATGAGATTCTAGCAGAGTATCTGGGCGGTTGACAATCGCCTAATCTGTATTCGATCTATCCTGAGCTTCCTAACCCTCTGTTGGCTCCATTTGCGGATGTTACCCCCGACTCTATCTATCAGCATTTCTTTGGCCATCCCCGCCCGGCCGGTCTCGATGAGTTGGGTCCTGATTTTCCGACCTTTGCAGCTCTACGCCTGTCTCCTGTTGATTACGTCCTGTTCAAGATTATCACGAACTGTATCCTTCCTATCACTTCCAAGCCCTTAGCTGAGATCCGACCCTATCATTGCCTTATGCTCTACGGCATGCACCGGCGCCTGGACTTTGATATCATGGAAATCATTTTCCAGTCCATTTTATCCTATCGAGAGCCAAGCCGCCGCACGGTCTATATGCCTTTTGGTCATGTCATCACCGACTGACTTATGTCAGTAGGTGTTGATGTCACCAAGGGCAGGATCGTGCCCATGGTCCGACAGGATTGCAGACTTGGCCGGCGGGCATTTGCCAAGTCCGGCATCATTATCCGGGATCATGATAGGGCTTTGGTTTGGAAGGATGGGAGAGGTCTCGGTGAGCTACCTGGGGGAGGACCACACTTTCAGGCACCTACCGACGCTGCTGCACCTCCGGAGGCTCCTGCTGCTGCTGCCGCTGACTATGATTACGAGCTGGATCCGGATCTACATTGGCAAATCTCTGAGTTAGATTGGACCCTTCAGCAGGACATTCACCTGAGAGAGCTCTATAGAGAGGAGGCTTGCTCAGATTTCCGATCTTTCGATCGTCGGCTGACCACGGTGGAGACTGGGGTTTCCGAGGTCCGTACCCTGCATCAGACATGGTACGATGAGTGGCGCCGTCACACATTTCCAAGGGATGCGCCTTCCGGTAGTGCTGCACCAGGGTCCGTTGTTGCTGATGATGACACACTGGACGATCCGATGCAGGCTGACCCCCCCCCCACTGATGACTGATATACTCTGTGTCTGCTTGACATTTGACTTTCTGGTTACCTGGATTGTATGACTTTCGGGCTGTATGCCCTGTGTTTTAACTTTTATGGCCTTGTGCCACACCTGCTTTGACTTCGATGCGTTGGTACGCATCTGTTTAGTCTTTTTGGTTTTGATGCACTTGACTATGACTAGATTTTGCTACATGATGCATCTGATACTTTTCATGTAATTCTTACTTGGCTTACCAAGTTTTGGATGTTGGCTTATATGTATTCACATGATTATTATCTGCCTGTATGCCTCATTCTATATCGCTATGTTCATGCTTATGATGCCATGTCCACTTGATGCATATGACTGTTATGCCATGTTATGTGTGTTGTTACTCCATGTTCATATGATGCATGTGATTGCTTCATCTTGATCTATCTTTTTCACATGATATCATATACCTTCAAAAATTCAATCACATCTTTGTTGTTTTGGGATACCCCTAGGGTTGAGGGGGAGTATGGTTAAACTTAACAGCCCCTCTAGACCCTTTTTCGGTGTTCGACAAAGGGGAGAGTGTGGTTGGTTAAGTTTAGGATGATTATGTTGTAGGGGGAGGATCCTGATTCCCCTATGATTCTGAATTTGAGAAAATGATTAAGAATCCCTAAACTTAAAATCGGGTTGTCAAATAACAAAAAGGGGGAGATTGTTGATGTAGTCTGACCCTGATTATTGTTTTGGTGTTGACACCGATTTTAGTTTAGGTGGATGGTTATGATTATGATTAAGTCTTGATCGGGGATTAGGCATGGTATGGAAAATCCTAGCTTGGAGAGCTAGGTGTTGGAAAATCCTAACCTGGAGGGTTAGGTGTTGAAAATCCTAGCTTGGAGGGCTAAGTGTTGAAAAGTCCTAATTCGGAAGGGTTGGGTGAAAATTCCTAGCTTGGAGGGCTAGGTGAAAAATCCTAACTTGGAGGGTTAGGTGAAAAGTCCCAACTTGGAGGGTTAGGTGAAAAATTCCTGGCTTGGAGGGTCAAGTGCCTAGCTTGGAGGGCTAGGTTTGGAAAAGTCCTAATTCGGAAGGGTTGGGTGAAAAGTCCTAGCTTGGAGGGCTAGGTGAAAAGTCCTAACTTGGAGGGTTAGGTGAAAATTCCCAACTTGGAGGGTTAGGTGAAAAATCCTTAGCTTGGAGGGCTAAAGTGGATGAAATCCTAGCTTGGAGGGCTAGGTTTGAGTCCCTGGATCGGTCTGGTGACCGATCAGGGATGTTGGCACGCTGCTCCTTCGTGGATCGGTCTGGTGACCGATCCAGCGATGACTGATCGGTTTGGTGACTGATCAGGGAGCACACAGTGAGGTTGGGAACCTACTGTGTGGCTCTTGATCGGTCTGGTGACCGATCAGGGAGCAGGCCTCTGCCTCACTGCTTGGCTCCCGATCGGTCCGGTGACCGATCAGGGAGCAAGCAGTGTCCTCACTGCTTGGCTCCTGATCGGTCTGGTGACCGATCAGGGAGCAGGCCTCTGCCTCACTGCTTGGCTCCTGATCGGTCCGATGACCGATCAGGGAGCAAGCAGTGTCCTCACTGCTTGGCTCCTGATCGGTTTGGTGACCGATCAGGGAGCGAACAGTGAGTTGAGTTCCCCTACTGATCAGCTCCTGAACGGTCTGGTGACCGATCCACAACTTAGGATTTGATTTCCGCAGTTACTGTTCACTCAGACGTGGACCGATCAGGCTTGAGCCTGATCGGACAGGGAGCTACCTAATCGGTCTGGTGACCGATCAGGCTTCACTCTGATCGGTCTGGTGACCGATCAGGCTTGTGTCGTCATGAGAGCTGGGAGGCCCAGCAAAGCGGTGGATCGGTCTGGTGACCGACCCATGAGCCCTGGATCGGTCTGGTGACCGATCACTTTAATTCAAAATGCACTGTCAGACGCTCTGATCGCGTCTGAACGTATCCGATTCTCTGTGCTTAACATCTGATACACGATTTTCTGCATGATATGCTGTGCTAACACTCTGATTGAGCTGCAGGTGGCAGGGAAGAATTCAAACACTCAAGGAGAGTCAATGGAGGTCTTTCCTTGGAGCAGGTTTGTTTGTTTCTCATCTCAGGTTGCAACGGACACTGGCGCCGGCTGGAGCTGCTGACTGTGGCTGGTCTGAGGGAAGCTCAGGGAGTCCAGAAGAGCTCAGTGGTGGCTGATGGTTGCAGGTGAGCAGCTGGAGGCTGCAGGGAGATGTTGTCACCTGGTGCTTAGTGGAGAAACAAAAGGGCGCAAGAAAGCTTCGTTGAAGTAGGGTTGGCAAAACAGTTTCTGGCTTGAGTTCTTGCTGCGCATTTGTGTTCTCCACAACTTGCTTGTGTGTTCTGAAGTGTCATCATCTTGAGCAAGCAACTACAATCTGTGAAGTAACCATCCCTTGCTTGAGCACTTGGAGGAAGGAACAAGAGGCTTTGAGTCTAACAGCGAGAAGACACGAAGGAAGGGTTCTTGCGTGAGATCGTCGCTGGGTGGAGCTCGGAAGAAGCTTGTTGTGTTCTTGTCTTTGCTAAGTGCTAAGTAAGATCTTTCTTGTGTTTCATTGTGCTTAAAACTATATCTTTGATTGAAACGCTGTGGAGAGGTTACTCCACCGAGAAGGAGGTTGCTTTCTATCCGAATCTTCCGGGGCTTGATCTGCCGACGATCAAGAGATCGCCCACCTTACGGGTACGCCAAGGAGTAGGGGCAAGTTATCCCCGAACCTTGTAAATCCTCTTGTTAGCGTTCTTGTGTTTGCTCATAGATTAGGGTTTTTATTTTCTGCATACTCTGTTTCTATTCTTTCCGCTGTGCTACTAAACGGTTTAAGTGCAGAATTTCATTAAGTGCTAAAGTCAAGTGATTGGCTATATTCAGCCCCCCTCTCTAGCCATCCGGGTTCCAACACGATGTTCCTTTGACTTGCGGTGTTTAAGTCATCTTGGTCATGGAGACTTATACTTTGACATCTTAAGCAAGCATCTCCAAGGAGGTATGGACCCCGGATGATTGGGTATAAGCCGAAGTGCCCGATGATATTTGAACAGCCTACAAAGGATTCACCACTCCTTGCGAGGAGATGTATACCCAAGGTCTATCGTCAGATTGTTACTCGAAGCCTCTGGCCAGAGCATGACATGTTCAGAGTATGAATCTCTTAAATACATGAGAGTAATTAGAATCCGTAGGACGAGAAAATGTTACTTGGGCTAGGTGTGACGTAGTCAGCCTAGTGGGAACTGACACACATATACCATGTCCTGAACCAAGTGGGTATAAGATGGTGAAGGGAATGGGGCATGATTCATTATAGCTGCTGAAGGGTTTCAGAATTGTTTCTGAGGTCAACCGTTGATCTTTCGATTAATTGGGGATCATGATGTACTACTAGGTGCCACTCATGATCGTTCTATAATTGATTAATTATAGACGGACAACATAAATTGAAAGCCTATTTAGTCACACGCACTACGAGTAATCCGAGGGATTTAAAACGAGTCGAAAATTGGATTTTTCAATCAAGAGAGATTAGGTTTGGTTAAGCCAAACGATAAGTCGAATCTGAATTTTTCAGAAACGCATCGGAAGCGTGAAATGGCTAAGTCTTTTGAAGACTTAATAGATGAATTAAATAAGTTTAATTCATTGGGGCGTGGCTTGGATGGGCCGACCAAAGAGAGTCTCCATCCTCTTTGCTTGGCCGGCCACAATAAAGGGAGAGAACCAAGTTTTTGGTTCAATTTATAAAATAAACCAAGTGTGGTTTGTTTTATAAAATTATGGATGATATAAATTTTTATATAATAAACCAAGGTTTGGTTTATTTTTCATGGAAATTAAAATGAACCATGGATTGGTTTATTTTATTTTATAAAATCAATCATGGATTGATTTACCATGATAAGAAAATTTATTCCATAAGAAAAAAGGAGACTTGGTCAATTTTTATCATGAATTAAAATATGATAAAACTTGGCATGATAGAATAAGTCTCTTTTTTGAGAGGCTTGATAGTTGAGAGGCCACTATATAAAGGACCCAAGGCAAGGCTTGGAAATCAATCGAAGTATTCTTGCCTGGGCTCTCTCCCTCTCCTCCTTTCTTCCTCTTGGCCAGCCACAAGGTTCTTCTCCCTTCTTCTTGACGTGAGCACAAGGAGAAGCACCGAGGCGACGAAGTTCTTCCGTTGGGACGATCTTCCACTCCGGCCATCATCACCCTGGGATTGGGCGCAAGTCATCTTCCTCCTCCTCGCCGGAATTGTGATTCCAACCAACCTTGGTAGTGAGTTTTTCCGATGTGATTACTTCTCTCTTGGTTTTTCTTGTCGCATTCTCGCAGAACCTAGTAGTTCTCGAGAACACAAAACTCATGGCTTTGCGAAGTCATCCCGAAGATACTCGGCGTGGACGCGAATAGAGGCGGAGCTTCCGAGGGACGCTTACGGTTGGATCTCGTCCCTTCCTTCGAGTTACATGAGGTATTAAGTAAATTAGTTTACGTTTCTGCAAAATTTTAAATATATGATCATGTCTACACAAGATAAAGTTGCATGCTTAGATGTGTGGTTAAATAATTTGAGAAATTATTTATGCTAAACCTTCCGCTGCACGTAATTAATTTTAAAATTACGAACCCGCATCCATGTCAACATGCACCCAGTCCCAACAGAAGGTAATTAGCATTTTGGTAGATATTTTGCCTAATAACATTTTGAGTTGTGTAGGTGAATATAGAGATGCACATGAATTATGGATTAAAGTCCAACAATATCATGAAAATCCTACTCAAATTCAAGAGTCCGAAGAAATCAATTCATTAGTTCAAGAAGTGGAAGAAGAAAGTGAGAGGTCATCCACCTCATCTAGAGAAGAGGAGGTATCGAGTTCAAGAATTGAGGGGGAGAAGAGACCCAATTCAATGCCAAATCAAGAAGATGCCTCCACATCATCAAAGGTTGAAGGAGAAGCTCCAACCTCCACCAAAGCAAGAGCCAAGGACCATATCACATGCTTTGGGTGCAATGAAAAGGGGCACTACAAGGACAAGTGTCCAAATGGTAAGAAGGAGGTAAAATCTACACTCATTTCAAGTTCTTTTAAATCTAACATGAGTTGTAGGAATGGAGGAGCCTAAGAAAAGAAAAAGAAAATCCGATGCTTCACATGTGGAGAACTAGGGCACTACCACACCAAGAGCCCTAGAAAAGGAGAATTAAAGAAAATGGAACATTTGAGAAGATAGGAGAAGGAGGAAAAGAAGAAGCAAAGATCACATCAAGGGGGGACTACAAGGGTAAGGGAGGTAATTCCTAACTCTAAGCTAAAAGAAATTAAAATTTAAGTTCCTCCTTGCATTTTAAAAATAAGGTTAATCATCCCTCCATGCATGCTAGTTTTCATGAAAAATGTTTAATGGTGCATAATTTTGGATTTAGATACAATGATAGGACTAGGGTTAACAAGGTAGATTATAACCCTAAGAAAGACATGCATGATAGTAAATCTAGGACCTTTGTACCTAAGGATCATGGCACTAATCCCAAGAAGGGAAGGAATGTGCCTAGGAAAATGGGTAGTTCTAGGAATATCCAAAGTGGACATATGGACTGTAAGGTCAAAGGTCTAGAAAGGGAAAATCAAGCTTTGAGGGCAAGGCTTGATAAACTAGAAAAGACCCTAGAAAGGTTCACCGTTGGATCAAAGGGTCTAGACATGGTGTTGGGTAGTATAAAACCCAACTATAATAGATCGGGTTTAGGTTACCGGTCCAAGACCTCCAAGGCCAACAAAAAAAAATATGCTGGGAAAGCATATGATCATGGCAAGAAGGAGAAGTCAAAGGATGGCAAGGGGGTGTCATCCAAGGGTAAAAAGGACAACTTGACCAATGACAAAGTGTCTAAGGTTAAGAATGTTCATTTTGTAGGCCAAGAGTCACCGGTGGCACACTGGTGTGGCTTAGTGTGGATTGAGTCACCTAGGGAGGTGGCTAAGGCTCAGAGCTCAAGGGGGAGCTCTAGGAGCCTTTGGGGTCCATGGTAAATGGATCTCAAAAGTTTCTCTCCTAGGAAATTAGGTTAAATGTGCCAAATAGGGTTGGAAGACTTGGGTAAGTCTTAATCATAGTCTTTGGCACATTAAAAAGGAAACTTAGGGAGAAAAAGGTGAAAATATGGTTATAATTGATAAAATTGGGGTTTAATGGGAAAATATCATGTAATTCACTAATAGAAATGGATTGTAATCAAGCATTGGAAGATACATTAAGAAGAAGTCGAAATTAGAACTTTTGGGTTGAGTTTAAGTGATACATCTTAGAGAAAGTTGAGTTTCGTGCCAATCTTGGGATCCGGAGTACATTTATTTGGAAACGTATTTTTCCCAAGTAAACATTGGACCAACAAATCTCCCTAATAAATTTCATAATTTTTGGAGATTTGTGGAATTAACTAGGCATTACTGAAATTGAGGCTGAAAACCTGAAATTCAGGTATCAGTCGACTGCCCTGGGGGCAGTCGACTGGTCCGAAGTAGATTCAGCCCCGAGACCACTCTGTAAGGTTTACCAGTCGACTGCCCCAGGGGCAGTTGACTGGTCAGTAGGCGTAAGGATAAAAGTTATGTTGGATGTTGAGAACTCAAATGTAGATTATAGGACATGGCTTTGGGTTATCTGTCTTGATTAGAATTTCATATTCCTTCACTAGAGTGTTACCCATGATTTACTAAGGTTTTATTGAAAATCAAGGAAGATTGATAAGAAAAGAAGGAAATTTCTTTGTATATTTGAGGATATTAAAAAGAAATAGTTAAGGACAATTCCTTATGTAAATTGATGATAGTTAGAATTGACAAACACAAGGAATCATGAATTAAGATCAAAATTGATACAAAGTGTCCACCCTTGGGAAAATTAGAGAATTAAACCAAAGTCAAGCACATTTGATAATCTTAATCAAAACATGTTCTTCTAGGATAGGGCATATCCTAGCAAATGTGCTTGCAAATTCTTATATTGTTTTAGGTCTTTGTTGAGTTCTTTTTGGCACTAGGGATAAGGTTGCTTGGGGTAATCCTTAAAGGTGTCCAAGGGAGAAGAACGTGGAAGTTGAGTTGGGTAGAACTTAACTTGGTGTTAAGGTGTTATGTTGGGAAGAACTTCACCTAGGAAAATAAAAATTGAGAGAAGGCATAGGTTAAGGGGGAGGTTGCCTCCGGGGTTGCCTTAATTTTCATAACAAGAAAATTATGGGATGTATGGTGAATGGACCTTAGGAGGGTTGTTCCTAGAGGTCTAGATGGCCCATGGGATGTGCCAAAAGAATTGGAGACGAACTTGAGTCTCAATTCTTGGGTTTGGCACGGTGTCTTTGAGTTTCATGCATGGAAATATTGCATGAAAATTAGTTTTTGATGTGTAATTGTCATGTAAATCAATGCTAGGGATGCATTGTGGGTTGGTATTGGCAGTAACATCAAGAGGAAACCAAAACTAGGACTTTAGGTCAATGTTTGATTGAAGTTTTTAGCTAGTTTTGGATTGTGTATCAAACTTGGGAATAGTGATAGATACGTGGTGAGATGTATTTTTCTCAAGTAGGTATAAGTACCATAATGTTCTCCACAAAATTTGAGAATTTTTGGAGATTTATGGAATTTCTGGCGTAATTCTGAATTTGGCCAGAAAAAGTCTGATATTCATAGTATCAGTCGACTGCCCTGGGGGCAGTCGACTAGCCAGGGCTGATTTGGGTATCAGCAGCTGGTTTGGGATCCAAATGGTAAGAAACAAGTGTATGGGGGTTGAGTACATGTTGTTTAGGATCATTGGGGATTGAAAGAACCAATAATTGGGATATTATTGGGGTCTTTTTGATGATAGGCAAAGGGGGAGAAGTTTGGGTTTAAGTTGGGAAACTAAACTTACCTTTGCAAGAAACCCTAGGTTTAGGGGGAGTTGAGTTTAAGGGGGAGCATGACTGCTCCATTTTTGGCGTAAGGGGAACCTTGGAGAGGTTCTTAAAAAGCCTTTGTAAGTACAATGTAGGGGAGCTTGGGAGAAGCTTTAAAAAGCTCGTTTTGTTGAAAATTCATCGTTTTGGTGAAAGTTCCTAACTTGGAGGGTTAGGTGTAGAAAATCCTAACTTGGAGAGTTAGGTGGTGAAATTTCTAACTTGGAGGGTTAGGTGTAGGATGCCTTGGGATAGGATCCAGTTTTGCATTACATATGCATCATTCTTGTCATTGACTACTGTTTTGTTTTCCCTAACTTAAACGGATTGCCAAACATCAAAAAGGGGGAGATTGTTGGAGCAATCGGCCCCAAGCTGGTCCGGAGTGACCATAGGTTTTGATGTTTAGGCAAAGGGTTTAAGTTAAGTTTGCCCTTGTGCACTTATATGTGTATGTTGAGTGTGCAAGTTGTACATGTTACACATATGGACCTGACTGGACGACCTCGGTACGGTGAAGGATGGCATAGAGGCAAGCTGGAGGCTTGCATGCGCATCCGAGAGACCTTGGAGAGCAGGGATGATGAGCTGATTGGCGCGGACTTCGAGGCATACGTGAAGGGTGGCATGGAGGCAAACTGGAGGTTTGCATGCGCATCCGAGGGACGAGGGCCGAAGATGAAGAGGGCACGAAGGCAATAGTCGAGGCTGCGGAGGAGGAGTCAGTTGAGTCGTGAGGATCGAGTGTTGTGTGAATGTACTCGGGAAGGGGTTCAGCTAGGGACCAGTCGACTGCCCTAGGGGCAGTCGACTGGTAGGTGGTTGGTGAGCTGGCTGAGAATTCGAACGTTGAGGTGCAACGGTCAAATTTGGCTAGCACCAGTCGACTGCCCTGGTGGCAATCGACTAGTGGCGAGGGTTTCAGCCTGAGTCTTATTTAAAGGGGACTTCGTGGTGGCTGAGATTCTTGACGAGTTTGGTCTTGGTTAAGGGTCAAACAGTAGTCTTTGTGCTCAGAGGTTCTCAAGGTGTTGTGGTGAGGTTTCTCCACCCACAAGGAGCGATGAGAGCTAGCCGGAGGTTATCCGAGGAGTGATCCACCGACGGATTCTTGGATTAGTCACCCGGCCGGGGTGGATACCAACCAAGTAAATCAGGTTGTTAGCATTGTTGTATTTCTTATTTATTTTGCATATTATTGTTTCTGCTGCGCTAACGACTTTGTAGAGATTTAAACGACGAAAAAGTGTTATTCACCCCCCCCCCCTCTAGCACACCATAATCGATCCATCACCCCCCCCCCCCCCGCTTTGAGGACCCAGAAAAACCTGACCACGTTTTCAAACTTAATAAGGCACTTATGGACTAAAACAAGCACATATGGCATGGTATGAACGTCTATCAACTTACCTTCTTTATAAGGAATTTAACCAAGGACAAATTGACCCAACTCTAATTGTTAAAACATTAGAAAAAGACATTTTCATTGCCCAAATCTATGTTGACGACATAATTTTCGGATCCACCAACTCAAACTTTTTAAAAGAATTTGTAAAAATAATAGAGAACGAATTCGAAATGAGCTTAGTTGGTGAGCTCAACTTTTTTTTAGGACTACAAATTAAGCAAACTAGGATGGAAATTATGTTCACCAATCCAAATATGCTGAGTTAATAAAGAAATTTAAAATGAATAACTCTAAAAGCATAAGTGCCCCTATGGCCACAAATGTAAAAATTGATAGTGAGGTAAACCTGTAGATCTTAAGTTATATCGAAGTATGATTGGAAGTCTACTTTACCTTACAGCTAGCAGACCTGATATCCTATTCTCTGTAGGAATGTGTGCTAGATACCAAACCTGTGCTAAGGAAACGCACTTAGCAGCCCTAAAAAGAATACTTAGATACATTAAGGGCACCCTAAATGTAAGGATTTGGTATCCTAGGACCTCAACCTTTGACTTGTCAGGATACTCTGATTTTGACTATGATGGATGCAAACTAGATAGAAAGAGTACAAGTGGAAGCTGCCAACTTTTAGGAAATAGTATAGTCAGTTGGTGCAACAGAAAGCAACACTGCGTAGCTCTATCTACAACCGAAGCAGGATATGTTGCTTTAGGAGAGTGTGTAGCACAACTCTTATGGATGATGCACACTCTTAAGGACTTCCAGCTTGATTATACTCAAACCCAAGTCTACATTGATAACATCAGTTCAATCAATCTAACCAAGAACCCAATTCAACACTCTAGAACAAAACATATAGAGATTAAACATCACTTTGTAAGGGATCATGTAGCTAGGGGTGAAATAGTCCTCAAGCATATAGACTCAAAGTCAAACTTAGCTGATATCTTCACCAAACTCTTACCGGAGTCTGAGTTTAGCTCACTAAGAAGGCAGTTAGGGTTATGCTTAGTAGAATAGGTCTGCTCTACATGTGTTTTTTTTAAAATTATTTTATTACTTATCTATTATTTAATATGTTTGAAAAAATCAATTTTGTCTTGAAATTTAAAATAATTTTCCGACTTAGTTTTTTTTTAAAAAAACTTAACCCCTTCAAAACTAGGGTTTTTTCGCAAATAGACTTAGCTTAGGCCTTAACCCTAGAACTGCATGCACCTATAGATCTAGAAGTCAGCATCTCACAAATACCTTAGGGTACTTTTTAGACTGGGTTGAGATGCTTAAGTCTATGCCTTGATTCAAGATGTTTTAAGTCAGTGCATCTGCAGTAATTGGGGGCAATAAATACCAATTAACCAGTAATCAGGTTAAGTGTCAAGCTTAGAAACTCTAACTTGATCAGATCACTTAACTTGACTAACCCTAGCGAAAGATACTGTTTATGACAGTTAGTAAGTAGCTAACTGGGTTAGACAGGACCCGAAAGAGAAGAATTTAAATTGATTTGGTCCAGTTTATGCTTAGAATTGGTTCAATACAGGACTTTACTCTATTTTTTCTATAATAATTTTTTGATATATGGCAAAGAGGGAGGGAGAGAAAGGAAAGGAGAGAAAAGAAGTTTTTTAAAAAATTTAATTTTTTTTTCAAATTTTAATTTTTTTATCTCCTTTATCAAAAAGTAAAGTAACGAAAATGCTTGTTTTCAAATCTGAAGCATTTCACAAATGAAAATTTTTTAAGTGCTTAACTCAAAATTACTTTTGAAAATTTTCTAAGTGTTTAACTCAAAATTACTTTTGAAAATTTTCTAAGTACTTAACTCAAAATCCTTTTGAAAATTTTCTAAGTGCCTAACTTAAAATTATTTTGGAAAATTTCCTAAGTATTTAAACTTAAGAATTTTTTAACTTGAAAAATCTTTTGGAAAATATTTTTTTGAATAGTCAAGGACTTAGAAGTGTTTTAAAAAATCCCACTTATTTTTGAAAAACTCAGGGGGAGAATTTTTTCAGGGGGAGGAACTAAATATGTTTGATACATTGCTTGTTTCTTTAACTTAACTTTTTGAACGGTGTTGCCATAAATAAAAAAGGGGGAGATTGTTGGTGCAGGAAGCACCTAAGTCAAACCTGGGTTTTGATAATTGCAAAGGGTTCAGAAGTTAAGGTGTAAATGTGATCTAACATGCTTACTGAGTGTGCAGGAAAAGTCCTAGGTACACTAGGCAAGAAGTCCTAACAAAAGGCTGGGCAAAGAAGACCTGACCGGAAGTCAGGCAAAGAAGTCCTGGTCGAGGACTGGGCAAGAAGTCCCCGCAACGGGCTGGGCACCGAAGACCTGACCGAAAGTTGGGCAAGAAGACCTGGCCAGAAGTTGGGCACGAAGACCTGGTCAGTTGGATTGGACAAAAGTCCAACCGGAGGAGCCGGTTGGAAAAAGGTAAACTCTCCTGAGAGGAGTAGGTGAGGACGCGTTCCTCGTCGAGGGAACAGTAGGCGTCGGTTCGACCTAGAGTTCCATTTGGGAAACCCAAAGTCATAACCAAGACAGCTACGGCTGTAACTAATGACTAACACATTTGTTTGTTGTGTTTTGGAACTAACCTTAGTTGCAGGATCGAAAGACTGGTCTACTGCAAGTGAGGTGCCTCACTGGGGTTAGGCACCCGGATGGACACGGGCGCCCGTATGGATACAGGCGCCCCAGTGTGAAGGAAAACACCAAACCATAGCCGCGAAGCCTCTGGACCAAGGCAGTTTAGGCGCCCGTGAGGTCACGGGCGCCCCCATCAGCCTAGGCGCCCAAGTGGAGATGGATAAGCGCTGACCGAGCCTGCGGATAAGGGTTCGCGCAGGGAAGGCCACGTGTTAGGCGCCCCCATTGTCACAGGCGCCCGTATGGGTGCTATAAAAGGGGGTTCACCCCCAAGGCTTTGACATTAATTGCTTTCAACGCTCCAAACCTTTTCGTTCAAGCGCTACGCTTCGGCAAACTCCGACTTCGAGATTCCAGCGCCGACGACGACCCTCTGCTCCGAAATTCGATCCACCTCGGGCGTCGGTAACGAAAAGTGTTGCAAGTTTAATTTTCTGATCTACTTTTCTGTACTTAATTTGTAAAACTCTTATTGCGATTATAGAATTGCCCAAAGTAAACAGTCAAGGACCGTGGGCCTTGGAGTAGGAGCCGACCGCGACTCTGAACCAAGTAAAACTGAATTGTGTTCGCGTGTGTTCTGTTGTTTTCCGCTGCGTATATTCTTTAACTTTCCGAAAAATTTTATAACGATATTCACCCCCCCCTCTATCGTTTTCTCCGATCCAACAGTATCAACTAACAACTCCGCATAAAATTGATAAAGTAAAATCGTACTATGGAAAATTGAATCATCGACCCACTGTGCCTCCTCTCTAGTAACTGCATATACTCGCCCTGTCTCTGGTGGTGGTGGCATTGCCGAGAACTACGGAGGCTGAGGCACTGATACTCCAATTGTTTGATGAGGTAGAGAGACCGTGGCTAATATGCTAGATAAGTCTGATGCTAAGATCTTGAGACAGAACAATGTGATGCTGCTGGAGTATAGGTGTGGTCATCATATTCATGCATACAACAAACAACTGCTAGAGGGGTGGCCTAAGGCTAACGGAAAGAAGACTGAGACCCCACCCTACTCTCCAAGTTCTTGACTGTCCGAAATGTCCACCCCGACCAGTAGCTCCAACCGTCTCATTCTGTGCCTTCAATGAACAGTCCCAGCTCATGTGTCCTAGAAGCTTGCAATAGAAACCCACCGCATACCCTAGTTGACAGTCTGTCCTAACATACTCTCTGGAGCCACACCGAGTACAATGAATGTTGGTGGTAGTCTTCTTTCAGTTTTGTTGTGATGACCAGAAGGATCCTGCCGAGGAACGTTCTGACTTCTGGGGCCTGGAAGATGCCCCAAATGTATCCTGAATTGACTGACTCTAGCTGTCGTGCTTCTGTCGAGTAGTCTGTGGCTGCTAAGTCTGAACTGTGTCATGTGTCGGTTGCCTACCCTTCTTCTTATCTCCATAAACTCTGTGTTAAGTCTTGATAAGAAGAGTCCGCTCCAACGCCTACAGGTAGGATGTAGTGATAAATCTAGACGTCTGAATCTGTATGTACCCAGCTAAACCCTGAGTGATCTGCATCATCCTCTCATGTTGTCGGCAACCATTTGAGGACAGTACTCAGCCAGGTCGTTAAATTATGCATCATACTCTCTCACGGAACAGTCTCCCTGCTGGAGACTCAGGAACTCCTATCGTTTGGCAATCCGAAATGCAGCTGACTTCCTCTCAAACGCCTCCCTGAATGTAGCCCATGTAATATGTTGCTCACCAATAATAGCCTGCTGCATAGTTACCAAATAACTGCCTAATCTCGCAGATGATAAATGGCAAGCTCGACCTTCTCCTAGTCCGAGCATGTCATATACCGAAAAGTACCCTCTAGAGTCTCGATCCAGGATTAGGCAATGCATGGATCTAGTCCTTCGTGGAATAGAGTAAACTGGCTCATTACAGACTCCGCTAACATCGGAATTCGAGATCGGTCCATAACCTAGCCTATAGGAGCGGCAGGTACCATTGGTGGTACTTTGGGAAATACTAGAGCAATGTACCACGGGTGGAACTGCCGGGTATACAATGATAAGTACCGTTGATGGTACTATTGGATATGCGGTGGTAGGTACTGCTAGTGGTACTGTTAGATATACGGGAGTAGATACCGCTGGTGGTGCTGTTGGATACACAGTGGTAAGTACCGCTAGTAGTACTGTTGGATACACAATGGTAGGTGCAACTGGTGGAACTATGAGAACTACTGGGTAGATACTGGTGGAACAGTGAGAAATACCTGGTAGGTACCAATGGTGGAACAGTGGAAACCGCTAATGGAAATGAAGAAGAGACCCTCGGAATTCTCTGAGGAGTCTATCCTCGACTGACAGACTCTACCCCAATCGGTCTCTCTAGCGACTTTGTCGCCTGAGAGCCAAGGGTCCTCTTACGTGGTCACCCTAGACCACATCTCGACGCGGGAGTAAGTGTACCCCAAGTCATACCTATTAAGTTATTATCCAAATATTACTAATGGAACAAAGCTACTAACGTTACCAATTCACCTAAATCACCTAGAGATTTCTCATCGCCACCATGTCCCAATGTACAATCACATCGAGAAAGCAACTTTGAAAATTCGAAATGTACCTGGGTAGACCTCATCAAATCCGAGATCTGGTACCCAATAACTTGGTATTAGATAAAATCCGTAAAAACCTGATAAGACTCACCAACCGAGCTTTGATACCAAAATAAATTGGTATTAGATAAACTCCGAAAAATCCTCAAATACCCAAGATATCTCGCAACCTGGCTC
This sequence comes from Boesenbergia rotunda, assembly GCA_024364735.1. Taxonomy (NCBI): domain Eukaryota; kingdom Viridiplantae; phylum Streptophyta; class Magnoliopsida; order Zingiberales; family Zingiberaceae; genus Boesenbergia; species Boesenbergia rotunda. Next base: position 272,129 of record JAGFNQ010005385.1, on the reverse strand, counting down.
TGATACCAACTAAATTGTCACGCCTCGAGGAGTCGCGTATCAGATATAAATCGAATAGTACATCTCTTGTACGGTAGACAATATGATTCCTCGGTACATACATAACTGACCCACACATCCTCCTTAGACATATCACGGCCAATACGACCAACAACAGAAAGATAAAGAAAATTAAACATCACATCAAGCCCATCAGGGGCACACAAAAGTACAGTTTAAGTAAACGCATACGGCTAATACAAAACCATGGGCCCAACACAATAAGAGTATCCTAAGATATATCACACTAAATAATGAAAGGGCAATGAAAACCAAAAACTAGAGTCGTCGACAAAAAGGGACCAACTGATGAACTCTCCTAGTGACTTCAAGTACATCGACCTGGAAAACAAAAGCAAGGCAAACGGTAGTTAGTCCAGGAGGACTCCACGGTATAGAAATAGATATGCATGACAATAGAACAATTATACAAGCTATAAGAAGTCAATATGATACAATCTCATACAAGTATAAGAATATGCATAACTGAAATACTAAATGCATGAACATACCAGAATCAATCTATCCTGCGGGGTGGAAAAATCAAACCTGACAAACCTGAACCCTCCACGGGTAAGCCCGTATACATGAGCATCATAAGGGCTTGTACCACACGAGCAATGCAAGGTTACAAGACTCAAATGCATAATACCTCATGTATGTGAATGTCAAACATATGCAACAATTAAGTATAACAAATACAAGTAAATGCATGATGCATTATATATACATGATGCAATGACATGTGTCACCCCTGACACCAGTCAAGCCACCGTCACATCTCGTATGCAAATGGTCGAGTCGGTAGGAAGGTGACAACTATACGCACCCTGATATCACTGTTCCAGAGTAACCGAGTGGACAAGATATTAGCGGAGGCACCCTCTTATTCCAAGTAATGGGGGAGACTCGCTCTCATCTCCTCGTGTCACCGGAATGAGAAAGGATCCCTACCTACTACCACGCTCCGGAAACCACTAACTCATGAACGGCAGAGCGGAGCAGCAAAGGACAATGCACATACACCATCTAATAACCACTAATCCCTGAATGGTTGTGTGCGCAAATCCTGATGTGAATGACGATGGGCTCAGACCATAAGGGAGTCGATGATCGTCAGCATGCAACTATGCAAGGATAGTGCATGACATTAATACATACAACACCCACCAGATCCTAATCTATGCCTTATCATGACATGTATAGTCTGAAACATATATCATGACCTAATGCTCATACATCTAGGTACACATGCAAGGTATATCTAGTAATCATTCAATGCCAAGTATAAACTAACCATGACTCATATATACACGCACACGCGTGTGTACTCTACAGTGCAAGAATATCAAGGGAGATTGTATTGATAAGCATTTGAGTATTTCAAAGTACAAGCAATAAGTATTAAGCAGGAAAAATAACAGGAGCAGATACAAGATAATAAGTCTACTGCAATCCAAAACTAACCATGCATAAGGTAAATCAGTAACTATAGAAATAAGCAAGAAGTACCCATCTCAGATGAAGATGCTTGTGAGTGAAGAGAACCCCCCGTTTGAGTAATTCACAGCAGAATAATCCAATCAATGTCATGTATCAAAGTAATAGGATTTAGGTATAATAACACATGATACTTAGGTAAACAAACTACCCTAATTAATTAGGATCATCCTAATCACCATGTTCATTTAATTTCATCCAATTAAATGATTAGCTCATGTTAATTTGGGATTAGGTTCAAATTTAGGTTTACTCTAAGTTTAACCCAAGTGGTCATCTCAATTGTAATCCACCACCTAATCCACTCACCATCCAAACCAAGCTCATGGCAAAAATCATCTCCAATTCATTTTGATTAAACTAAACAACATAAACCCTCTAACACAAGCGGTCGCAGACAACCAAAAGCAGAGCCTCCGTTATCAAGATTAAACTCTAGTCACAGTAGAGCACCAGTCATGCTTCAATTCCAAATGGAGCTCACGGCAGATTAGAAATTAAGCCAAAACCAAATGGAGCTCACGGTAACTCCAAAATAGAGTAGGGAATAGAATCGAATTCTTCTAGCTATTCGAAACCATATCGAGCAACACAGAATTTCCCAAAATAATTCTGATTCCAGCTAGAAACCAAATCGAGCAACAACCTAAAACAATTCTGATTCCAAGGTTTCACAGATCCAAGAAAACCCAAACTTAAACCTATCCAAGATCAAATCCATAGAAGTCTCAGATCAAGATCCATAGAACCAATCACTAAACTAATTCCAAACTCAAAACTCATGGCAACCCAAATAGGGCATCCAACCCAAATCATGAGGAGAGATTCTGCTACAAATCTATGTTTCAACATCTCAAAATCATCCAGTAGTAAGGCTGAAAATAAACCAAATTCTTACCTCCAATGATCGCCGGAACTCCCTTCTCCTGAGCTAGTGACCACCCCATCGAGCAGCGAGGCGAGATCTCCAGCTTAAACCTCCTCGTTTCCAGCTTTATCCCTCGGTACAGGGAAAAACTTAGCCAGCACTGCTCACAACCCAAGTCGCTGACGGTGATGACGAACAACCAAGTAGATAGCAACAGATCAGAAGATTCCAAGGAGATCCATGACAAAACACCGGAAGAAACCTTAGCTTACCTCGAGTACGCCCGAGACTCGAAGCTTCACCGGCTGTCCCTGGCGATGGTACCCGTTGGTGGCCAGATTGCGTGAGAAGACAAAGATCAAGGCATGCTCCCTCGATCCTCCAATAGATTCTGGAAGAAGGTGGATTGATGCCCGTTTAAGGGGAGGGAGGAGGCAGAAAGAACGGAAGAGATCGGAATTGGCTCCGATCGAACAGCGAAGGAAAAGGGTGCAGCGTCGGGCGGAGGTTGCAAGGAAGAGCAGAAAGGGCATTACTTAAGCCTTGGCACCTTTACACTTTAGCCCTTCCAATTTGGCATATCTCACCCCAACCCTAGTTTTAGGTATTTTCCATTTTAGACCCTTTAGGGTTAAATGCTAAGCACTTTAACCCTTCCAACTTGACCTATCTACCGAAACCCCTCTTACATTTCTTCAAAATTTTCTCGTAATGTTTCGTAATCGGGTTTTTAGTTACCGTATTTGAATACTAAAAATTTCGGTATGGTTAAATTCTATACTGTTTAGAGTAAAATTTCGATATTGGTATAGTAAAAATTTTGATATAAATGTTATATCGATGCTGAAAATTTTAATATGGTGTTACATTATATCAAAATTTTTAATATATTATTAAATCAGATACGTATGATGCATCAAAATTTTGATATTTTTCTCCACCTCAAGATTGAATCACTTACAAATGTGAAATAGCTAAATTAAATTTTATATTGTTTAAACTTATTTGATAAATTAGTCCAGATTAGTCGAAAATAACTCAATTGTTAAAATAGTTGGTCAAATGTGACTTAATTTCCTTTTTTTTAGAATGTTAATTTGATTTAATTTCTTTTTTTAGAGCGTTAATTTGATTTGAGTTTGATTTTTAAAAATCAGTAAATTTTAAAAAAAATTATATTTTTAAACTTGGTTGGATAATTAAGTGAGTTTGATATTAGTTTATTTGTTCTTTAAAAGTTTTTTTATTCATTTACAGGCTTGATACGAATTTTATTGAAAAATATGATTAATAAATTTTACTGGTGAAATATATGTTCACTAATATTAATATGTTAGCTCCATGGGTTGATATAGTTGGTATTTATATAAGTGATTATTTTAATAGATTTTAAAATTAATTCTTAATGATTTCAAAATATCTTACTATCCAATCTTTTCGTATAAATGATCGTTATATTAGGATAAAATATTTTTATAATTTATCTATCTCAATTTAAATATAAGACAGACGATAAGATAGAAATCGAGATGAGCCTTATCACTAATATTAACATGTTAAAACACATATATCTTAAAGTTTGTGCATTTAATTTAATGTGTTATATAAATTTATTCATTTAATTAACTTGATATATCTTCGAATATAAATAAGCTTTTCTTAGTTGATATCGTGTATCCAATTTACATGGATGAATCCTAAGGTGATCAATTTGACTTCACAAAAATTTTTCATCAGCCATTAGGATAAATGAAAAAGCTCGGACAATCCATCAATCTAGCATTCTTTAGGTCAATCACTCATTAAAAAAAAATTATCTGTTAATTCGAAGTTTTGATTTAATCCTTGGATGTTTACGAAACTGAAAAGACGCTCGACATACCATTGTCCCGAGGCAAAAAAATAAATAAATAAGTTTTAATCAAATCAAATATCAAATTTAAATGTTTTTTTGATTATTTAAATATTTAACTTTTCGAACCGACTAATCTTATAATTTAATTTGAATACTATAAATTATGGATAGCAACGATAAGTCAATGGATAAAATCAATAAAAGAGGAGTTAGTACTGAAACTTTCATACATAATTAAGTTAAATAATATTAATTATTTTTATTGTTAAATAATAATTTAATGATAATTACTAAATAATATTTAAATTATAATTGTAGAAATTTTTATAAAGTTTATTTTAATTTTCCGTTTATTTATTTTCTTCTCATCACTGTCTTTTTGAAACGTACCAATTATATAGGGATATATTTAGGGTTTAGAAAATAAAAAGGCATCTAGTAGTTCTAGATATATTACTCAAGAGTTAAAAGATTAGTATTAATTATGTTTGATTTGTTTCTCTCATTTGTGACTTTCACAGCCATCACACTCTAATCTTGGCAGTGCTATTTTTCTTGGATGAGCTTGAATTCTATCACCCACTAGAATGAACTTGATAGAAAACTACAAGCTCAGGTTGTGTTTGATCTTGATAGAGTAAATTATGAGTCTCAGTTCATGAAAGAATAAGTTCATATAGTTAATCCACAAATGATTAGAACTAACATATAATTTAACCATCACATCTAAAAGATTACACGAAATTTGAGTTGCGCATCTCAATTGACTATGCTGATCAAAGTGATTACAATCTTGAAATCTATTGATCATACAAATGTTGAGATAAAAATTATATGTTACAACCTTGAAATCCATAAAAACAGTAGGTTATCTAACAATCACAATAAAGGAGGGAAATGAAACGAATATGCTTAACACTCAGATTCACGATTATACAAGTTTTTACACGGCCAGTAGAAAAGAAAAAGAAGTTCCTTCTATCTGATGCAGGATGGTAGAGTTATGCCATTGCATACATACGTAGCTACTATATAAGTTATAACAAGGAGAGCTAGGACCAGCATAGCTCTACAAGAAAAAAAAAAGTTGTATCATAAAATGCTCTTATGACAAAGAAAGCTAGTTAAAGGCTCAGTAGAAGTTCATACTATAAACTACTTTAATTTTATAAGATATATGATAATGATCAAACTATGGAAAATAATTGTTGCATTAGCAGTTTATTTAAAAAGCTTAATACAGTATTGTCAGAGTCCTGGCAAATGAAGAACAAAGGAAAAAAATGTTGCAAGTCTTCTATAAACTCACAATTTAAAGGTGTATCGTTATCGAATAAAGGAATGTTAAAAATCATAGGAGGCAACATTTAAATTTTAAATTAAACAGAATTAGATGGCCTTTCTTCAGAATTTCGAGTAGAAAGTTAAATTCATATAATGCATTTATCTTGCAAAAGATTTACAGGAGATTTTGATCTTAAATAGCTATCTATACAGGGCAGAATAGATAGATTTTGGAAACAATTTATTTTTATGATTTTGATTCCAAAGCCTGTGATAACTTAGTCATGACCAGTCCGAGCCTGAATAAAGAAGGGTTGTATTAAGTTGTCAGCCAGCGTAAAAAACTATAACAAATACACAATGAATGGATCAATTACACTATAATCCTAATGCTAGGATGTTCCCCAAAAGGAACGCGTTGCAGAGTCCGACTGTAACGTCTCGGCAAGGACCGTCACATCTCCAAAACTCGAATGTAGTGCTAAATATGCAAGGGTTCGCGTTACATGGTCTGTACGTCTAGATAAGGACTGCTACATCTCCATGAGAATTTGGGTATAGTATTAAATAGACAAGAGTTCTCACATCATAGGTGAGATAAGAATAAATATTATAAGAAAAATAATAGTCTGAGATTTGGAACATGAAATATGGAAACTCTAACTGATAAAATAATAGAAGTAGAAGATACGATAATTAGGAGAAAAATTAATATTTTATAAGTGCAAAAGACAAAATGCATAGGCAAGAAGACAAAATGATAGAAAACATGAGTTTTACGTATGGTACACAGGAAAGAATAAAACAAGAAATGGAGTGGGTATTTTTGTAGATAGTTCTTTAAAAGATGAAGTTGTTGGAGTAGTTAGAAAAGGGAATAGAATTATAACTCTCAAGATAGTAGTGGCGAAAGAAGCCGTGAATGTGATTAACATATATACACCTCAAGTAGGATTAGATGAAGAAGTCAAATCAAGATTTTGGGACAATTTAGATGAGATATTACAAAACATTTCGCCAAATGAAATGATTTTAATAAAAGATAATCTAAATGGACATGTCGGAGTGAAAAATGAAGAATATGAAAAGGTACATGAGGGTTATGGATTTGGAACAAGAAATGAAGAAGAAAAAACTAAATTGGATTTTGCGATAACATATGAACTTATACTAAAACACTTGGTCACATTTAAAAGTAAGAATAATAAATCGTAAATTGATTTTTTTATGGTTAGGAAGAGAGATAGGAAGATTTGTAAAAATTGTAAGGTCATCCCTGAAGAAAGCTTAACTACTCAATATAGATTAGTAGTGTTGGATATACGTCTTAATCATAATATCAATAGAGGAAAAATATACATGACACTTAGAATTAAGTGGTAGAAGTCAAAGAATGGAAAACAAAACATATTGAAGGAGAATCTAGAAATACAAGCATTAGATGAAATATATAGCGACTGTAATACAACATGAGATAAGATGGTATTAAAGTTGAAAATAGTAGCTAAGGGTGTATTTGCTGAGTCAAAGGGGCATGCATCACCAAGTAAGAAATCTTAGTGGTGGAATGAGAAAGTATAAGAGAAAGTGAAGAAAAACGAATAGCTTATAAGGAATTATATATTTGTAAGAACGAAGAAAACTTTACAAAAATATACAATAGCTAAGAAAAAGGATAAGAAAGCAATAAATGAAGAAAAAAATAAAATTTTTGAACGATTATATCAAAACTTGGATACAAAAGAAAGGGAAAGAGACATTTATAAAATAGCTAAAGCGAAAGAGAGAAAAACAAGAGACCTTAGCCAAATAAGATGTATTAAAGATGAATGCAGTAGAGTACTAGTAAATGATAACGAAATAAAAGAGCAGTGGACAATTTACTTTCATCAACTTTTTAATGAAGATTTAGGGAACCAACTTAATTTAGGCAATTTAAGTAGTTCAAATGAATATAAAAATTTTGATTTTTTATCTTAGAATTCAAACTTTAGAAGTAGAACAAGCTTTGAAAGGGATGCAAAATAGAAAAGCCGTGGGACCAGATGATATCCCAATAGAGGTATGGAAGTGCTCAGGGAGACAAAGTATTGAATGACTTACAAAATTATTTAATATGATATTAAAAACAAAAAAAAATGCCTAATCAATGGAGGGTAAGTACTCTAGTTCCCTTATATAAGAAAAAAAGAGACGTACAAAATTATGCAAACTATAGGGGTATTAAACTAATAAGTCATACTATGAAACTTTGGGAAAGAGAAATAAAAAAAAAATTAAGGAGACTACGGTGACCGAAAACTAATTTGGGTTAATGTCTAGAAGATCGACAATAAAAGTTATACATCTTCTTAAACAATTAATTGAAAACTATCGAGAGCAAAAAAAAACTACACATGGTATTTATTGATTTAGAAAAAACTTATGATAGAGTCCCAAGAGAAATGATATGGAGAATTTTAGAAAAGATAGGTATTAGCATAATATATATTGAACCAATTAAGAATATGTACGAAGATATAACGATTAGAGTGAAGACTTTAGACGGATTAACTGAAGCATTTGCAATAAGGATAGGGTTACATCAAGGATTAACTCTAAGTCCTTATCTTTTTACACTAATCATGGACGAACTCACTGGACACATTCAAGATACTATACTATAGTGCATGTTGTTTGCAGATGATATTGTTTTGATAGACGAGACACGTAAAGGAGTGAATGCTAAACTAAAATCTTGGTGGGAAATACTAGAAGTGAAAGGTTTTATGCTTAGTAGAGTGAAGACAGAATATATGGAATTTAAGTTTAGCAATATTAGACGTAATGAGATAATTGTTAAGATAGGAGATGACGAGTTGTCTAAAACTAAGAGCTTAAAATATTTAGGATTATTTTTGCAAAGTGATGGAGGAATTGAGAGAAATGTCTTACATATAATACAAACAGGATGGTTGAAATGGAGGTTAGCATCGGGTGTTTATGTGATCATAAAGTACCTCTAAAACTTAAAGAAAAGTTCTATAAAACGACAGTTAAATCTGCTATGTTATATGGTGCTGAATGTTGGGCTATGACTCGGGCACATAAGCAAAAGATGAAAGTTGCAAAGATGAGGATGTTAAGGTGGATGTATGGACATACGAGGATGGACAGAATAAGGAATGAGAGCATTAGAGAGAAAGTCAGAGTTGCATCTATTGAGAAAAAACTTCGAGAAACACGTTTGAGATGGTACGGACATATACTTAGATGATTAATAAATGCCCCTGTTAGGCGATGTGAAACTATGATAAATATGCACATTAAATGAGGGAGAGGAGGCCAAAAAAGACTTGGTTAGAAATAATAAAACAAGATAAATTTTATTTAAATATAGATGATGATATAATAGGGGACAGAGTCCAATGGCATAGAAGGATCCATATAGCCGACTCCACCTAGTAGGATAAGACTTGGTTGTTGTTGTTGTTGTATTCTAAAGACAAACAAATTATATGATTATAGTCTCCAAGACCTGACAATTTACATCGAACCTCAAATTGTTGAGAGTTAATTAAGGTGTGTTTTTGTTATTGTTGTTGGATCCTCTATAGAGAATCATAAAAACTATCAAATTCTATTCAAATAAAGAAAAATCAAGTGTAAATGCATTCTAATAAGAATTAGAGAGGCTCCTACTGTTGATCCTAAAAGAAAAGGAAGACCCTTGAGGGAAGATCCTAGGCATAGAAAACTACTTACCTGAGCTTGACATTCTGCCACCAAAGAGCATTTCTATAACGACGAGATTGTTTCTTGAAGCGAATAGAGTTTCCTTGCATGTTTGCAGTTTTGTCAAGCAGCAATTCCAGTCGCTCTCCTCGTTCTAATATTTTGTCAATGTTCTCTATCATAACATCACACACCTACATTACATGTATTAATTAATATGTTTCTGAACAGAAGCATAGAGTTAGAATCTAGAATTACTAGTGAACATCTTAACAATAAACTATCAATTTCAAGAGAAGCAGTTTATTTCACAAGCATGAAAAAACATTGGTATAAAATATATATCAATTTGAGTGAGTACTCAAACACCTGACTCATTTCATCCTTGATGCGGTTAATCCTATCTGCATTACGTTCAGTTGCGTAGTAGTCCATTTGTTGGCTCAAGATTCTGGAAAACTCAACATTCATGGCATAACCAAGAGCTGTGTGACAAGAACGACCATATGTCTTCACAAATCTTTCATGAATATCCTCAAGAAATGCAAAAGGAATTCTCCCTGCCAGTAGCATTCAAAAGTTCAGAGGCAGGATATGGTTTGTGTTAAATGAGTGATAAAATACAAACAAAAAAAGCAGCTTCTCAGTATGCACTTTTTCTTGCTGTTTATTATTTGTTATCATTTTCCCTTGATATTAACGTTAATATTCTCATATATTCCTTTTATCTCTATTAATAACCTTGGATTGGGAAATATCCGTATTTTAAACAAATAGTATCAAACTCAAAATCAGTCATGATTTTGGCGGCATGTGATCATTCAAAAATTATAAGAGTAAGCCACTATCCAAGGAGGATTGATATGAGAAGACTACCAGCTTATTTAATTAATAGAAATTGATGAAAGGATTAATCTAACGATATGGTAACATGCAAGCTGAAAATGAAGGATCTGTTGACAGTCCAAATTTATCTTCAGCAAGATTGTTAAATCGGTTCCAAACCACAAATCAAGGAGGATGCTGACAAGTTTAAATTGAGATATAAGTAGTAAGTCTAGTGCTTTGTTAGCAGAGGCAAAATTCTCCATGGACCATAATTAATTTTGCTAAAGACTTACAAGTCTTGTTTAAGAATTTCATGAGTAAACACAAGCTCTACATTTAGAAAAGGGAATAAAGTTGATGATTTGCTTGCTCGTGGTACATTAAAATCCAACGAGATCCTTTGTGGGTAGATGATTGTACCATATAACTCTAGTTACTCTAGTTAAGATTAACCTCTAATGCTAGAGACATAAGTTGTAGTTAGATAAGTATGTGTTCAGTTAATTCCAACTTTGGAAGAATAGGTTATAGAGAATAACTCATCCCAGCTTCAACAATATGATTTAACATGCTGTTTAGTAGCAAGGTAAGTTTCTTTAGTGTTGAGTAAATTACATCTTCTCTAATTACAGTTTGAGCTTAAAATGATCTCTAAAATTTTCTGAAGTCTGAACTAAAGTATGACTAATTTCCAAGTTCATCCACTAAGTTAAAGTCAATCAAAAACATATGCATACTAGAATAGAAAACATATAATAAAAATTCATCACTTGTACGTTAAAAAGTGTAAATTTTGTGTGTATTATAAAGGTAAAAATATCATATCATAACTGAATTTAGTTTCCAATTCTGTCTTTATTTAAGCTCCATTGAAACTACAATCAAACCTTCTATATTTAGTTTCCAATTCATCACTTGTACCTTAAAGAATGCAATTCAAACTGAATTTAGTTTCCAATTCTGTCTTTATTTAAGCTCCATTGAAACTAAAATTAAACCTTCTATATTTAGTTTAAGTCCTAAATAATTGAAAATGAAACTGAATTAGATATTCATGGGACCCTTTATAATGATCAACTTTAATATTATTGATATACAAATCTGAATTTTTAGCGCATCTAATTTAGTATCACTAGATTTAGATATCCTCATCACTGTCGGCCAATTCTTAGTTGCTTCCCCAGTTACTTATGCTTATGAGTTTCATTAAATTTAACAATTAGTGCTGAACAATCCCCAGATGCTTCCCTAGCTTCCAAGATGGAGAGTAAAACGATGATAAATATTTTCAAAGCAAAGAAGCTAAAAGTTGCATTCGTTTATGAGATTTACAAATTAAAAATCTCTCATTCTTAGATCATGGTCATCATTTACATTTTTCAAAAAATGTATTTGTGAAAAAAAATCAACTTTGAAAAGATTTCAAATTCATACCACAACCTAGAATCTTTTGAAATTTGAGCCATTTTCTTGTTCATAGTAACTGATAGAAAATATTCTACTTCCATTATTGATTCAATCCCAATTTCCCCCCTTTTAGTTCCTTCTCCAATCCGATTAAAATCACAGAAGGAAAAAAAAAATTTATTAGAGGGAGGGGGAGAGGGAAGAAGAGGAGGACTCACTTCCGGCGGTCTCATCGGCGACGCAGAGGACGGTTATACCGTCGGTGAGCTTGACGTGGAAGATGTGGCGATCCTGGGAGTAGGAAACATGGGTGTCGTTGGTTCCGGCAATCTTCTCCAGGATCTGCCGTGCCACCGCACTCGCGGTGTTCGCCCCCGTGCTGAACTCCACCAGCACCACCGATCCCCTCGCGACCAAAGCGTAGATGATCGCCATCTACATCTCCCCGTTCTCTTCCCTCCCTCTTTAACCCTATTTTCGTATCAAGCTCGAATAGGCACATCGATAATAATGGAAAGGTTCAACGAGACCTCAATTTTTATTTTTATTTTTATTTTCCAAAACAGCATCGCGCGGGGAATTAAAAATATTTTTAATATATATATATATATATATATATATATATATATATATATATATATATATATATATATATATATCCATCTATCTATCTATCTATCTATCTATCTATTAGACACAGTTTTACATATAGACGTGGCATTTACAGAGAGTTTACAATTTCCGCCTAAACTAAATCCAATTTTTAAATTTTTTCTAAACCAAATAGGTTTTTAATTATTTTAATGTCTTTTTTTTCATAAAAGAAATTTCAAACTTATTGGTAACTATATATTCCTATTCTTCAAATTTTAAAAATTCATAAGATAAAATCTTAAATTTTAAAAATACAAATTCAAAAGAAAATATATAATTACAAATCCTAAAAAGAAAAATTCAGATCTTAATCCAAAATTAAAAAAATTTTAAAATAATTTATCAAATTCAAAAAAGACAATTTCAAATTTTGTATTTTAAAATTTCCAAAATTAAAATTTTAAATAAGTTATAATGATTAAGTACATAAAAAAATTAATTTAATTTAATTTAATTTTAATCAAATATAGGTATTTAGCTTCCCTTGAGTTGATGTAAGAAAAATAATAGTCCCACATCTGAAGTTACCAACGCGAATTACACAAAGAGTAATTATAAAAATGGGCAAAGAACGATAAAACAATTTATACCTTTCTAGGTCTTTTGGCTAAGATCAAGTGTAGTATCTGTTCTTATCAGTTTAATATTTGATATGTGGGTCATTGGTCCACTTTGATATTAAATTAATTTTTATATGGGGGATGACCTATCACAGTAACTTGCTACTAGGGTTTTCATGTGTCGTCTGTGTGTTGCACTATAACACAGGCCTGGCACAGCCCTATAAAAGCAAAATATCAAGCGTTAAATAGATGGGTGGGTTTAAGATCCCAGATGTAGATTTAGGATAATTGAAAATAATACCAGGCTTGAACGGATGAGGGGGGAGATGATCTGTCATGGACTGTCCATAGCATAATTCATTAATTACAATAATCTTCTATCAAAACCTCATTAATTACAATAATCTTCTATCATTATTAAAACGGATGAGGGGAAAGACAATCTGTCATGGGTTGTTCATAGCAAATCTTAAGAGGATCAATCGATAAATTATGTATTCCATTAAGAGGATCTTCACAAATCTTAAGAGGATCCATTAAAATCGCATCCACATCCACCACCCTTATAAAACTTATGATTATCATTAATATCTTATATTATAAAAAATAATATCATATCTTATATTGACATGAATCATGATGAAATAAAACTACTTTTTATTTTAATTTTTTATTTAATAATAAAAATTGACATATATATATTATCACTAAATATGTTATTTGAATTGTATAAGATTCTCATGCATCGCATGGGTATTATACTAGTATATATAAGAAAATTAGGATTAAAATAAATATGGGTTTTAAAAAAAACGATATGAAAAAATAAACTCATATTAAAAAAAATTATATATATATATATATATATATATATATATATAGCCCTAGGCATTATGGGCCCGTGTTATTGTTGATTTTTTTAAATTTTTTAATAAATAATTTTTTTAAATAATTATTAATCTTATAATATACGTGTTAACCTCTAAAATTTATTATCTCAAACACTGTAATTAAAAAAAAGAAAATCGAAATCTTAGAAAAAAATCTTATTAATTTAAATAACTATAACTCAATTCATAAATCCTAAAATTTAGGACGTTAAATATATATAATGTAAGTATCCCTGATTGATTTTGATGTGATCAACCGATTTAAGTTAGGTTCTGGTATGTTTAATCCCTCTGCTAAGCATGCAGGAGCTTAGGTACGGAGGGAATCGAGCGTAAGACGTAGCGGATGAGAAGGATTGTGTGGGGAAGTAATCCGACGGGCTCGGTACAATCCGAGGGACGCAGAAGCTGCGGAAGAGTACGCCGGTGGAGCGAGAAGGACGTGCGCGATGTCCGAGGGACAAGAAGCCGAGAGGAAGGACGCTCGAGGGCAAAAGGGCGGAGTCGGGTCAAGTGAGCCTAACTCCGATTGGCCGGAAATCACCCAGAAGACAAAGAACCAAAAGACTGGTCAGTTTGACCAAGTCAAACCAGGCGCCCAAAAAATAAAAATTTATTTGTTGCTGTGGAGATTTGAACTCGAACGTCATAAGCATATATCTCAATACTTACCGATTAAGATAAGCAAGCAATGTAATTAAAATTGTTGCAAGTAGAAGATAAAGTCATTTAGCTGTTGCGAGCAGAAGACAAAATTTTAATTAAACTTTATCTCTTAAAGGATAACCTTATCCTTTAATCAGATACAATGGATGCAGTTTAATCCCATCCAAGATCAACCATCCAGATTACATCCATGGATCAACGACCAAGAGAAAATTCATTAACAATCAAGATTTATTCTCTTAGGCTATAAATAGGCTTAGAGTTTTTGCTTTAAAGATCAATCATTTAATTCAATTGTAAAATCTCTTAGCGTGCTTTTGTTGTAAGGCTTCTCCGCCATAAGGAGAGTTTTATTGAGCGTTCACTGCCTTGGAAGCAACGTTCTTAGTTGCGACCAAGTTTCTTTTTAAAAGACGAGTGCCTCCACTTTTATTTTTTTTTCCTATCTATTCACCCCTCTCTAGCCGGTCCAACCCGATCCAACATATAATATATCCCATTAACCTCTAAAATTTATTATTTTATACACTATAACCCAAGAGAGAAGCTTAAACTCTAAGAGAAAATCTTACGGGGTGTTTGGTATATATTCGGGAATGAGAATATGAATGGATTTGATTGAGGGGTTAATGGGAATGGAAATGATTGCTGGTGTTTGGTATAGATATTGGAATGAGTATTATTCCCATTAGGGGTTGCTTGGTTTAGCTTAGATTAGGAAATGAATATCAACTAAAATTTTCATTTTATCTTTATTAGTAAAAATATAAAAATAATTACATACTCATGAACAAAACTATTTTATTTAAAAAAATACATAATATAATGTATATTTTTGGTGATAATTATATTGGATTCAATGATATTTTAATTCAATACTTATGTATTCTAGATTGATCGAAAGAACGACCTCTTACCAATCTTTTCCCTTGGTGTGACTGAAACTCCAAATTGTATTAAACAATCAATCTGATTCACCAACATAGTTGAAGCACTAAAGCACTAATCTGTTCACAAAAATTACAGCAGCGGCATAAGTAAAAGGAGTCACAAGTCACAACATCCTTATTTGAATACAGAGTTATGTTGCAAATTTTCATTCAAATATAAGCACAAGAATAAGAAAGCATCAAAAGTAATTCAAACTGCAAAAGTGACAATTCAAACTATAAAAGTGACATTGTTTGTTTCGCATTCAATTCACCAGTATGAAAGCACAAAAGGAGGAACAAAAGGATTATCACAAGGTCCAAGTATGAAAACACAAAAACTGAACAATCTCCAAGTACGAAAGCGACAATCTCTAAGTGCGAACATGTCCATTTCAGAATTCAACATCATCATAAGAAAGCAATTATAAGCAACTAAGCACAAAATTTTTGACTTCAGAAGGATCCAAACTGAACAATAACTCAACCTTCACCGGATCTTCACAAATGAGTTAAGCAACCTTGTACTTGTTCTGACCAACAAACCCATGTTTATCTAATATCTCAAGAACTTGTGGCATTTTCGAAGATTTACCTTGAATCCAAGATAACATCGACTCAAAATGTGAGCTAACAGTCTGCATAAATCCATCATCTCGATCACAGAGTGATTTGAAGTCATAATTAATATTCTGTACTTGTGCACTTTTTCCTTTCTTTGAAGCCTTCTCAAATTTGTCATTGGATGATTTCCTTTTTCTTGGGTATGACTTGGCGGGTTTCCTAAGTGAATATTTGGTCGTCCTTGAGAGACCTCTCCATGTTTACGGATTCAAAAATTAATCCGAATGGAGACCCATCTCCCAACAACCATCTCGTCATTATATCGTTTGGTACGAATTACAACTTGGTCAATCACAAAGATCGTACCTTGTAATTCTCCTAACCGAACGACCACGAAAGAGACGACGAGTGGATCGCTGGTTCTTGTGTTTATGGTCGGAGTCCAATTAATTTTTAACCATGATACAAGATCAAAATAATTAACTAATACACATAAAATGACGAAGCAAAACAATAAGGTACCAAAAGAACAATAGGAGCTTAGGAAAATAATTATACCTTCCTATTACCTCGTAGCCTTCTACCTTATGTCCCTTCCATCCTGGATGTCGTGTGGGCGATGAGCTACTGAGAACCGAGATCACCAAGGGCTTTAACCAATTACTTCTTCTCCCTTCCTAGCCGAAACCCTAACTCCACCTAAAGGAGTTGCGCCGGCCAACTTCTTCCTCTTCCTTTGTGCCGCCGGCCACCGGAGCCATCCAAGCACTGCCGGACCAGCTGCAGACCTAGAGAGGAAGGAGAAGAAGATGAAGAAGGAGAGAGTCCTCACCCAACCAGCCGAAATGATCCTCCCACTCCAACCTTGCGGCACCGCCGCACACTTCTCTTGCGCCACCTCCCACCGGCCACCCTACTCTCGCTGCCAAGCACCACAAAAGGAAGAGGAGCCCCCTTCCTTGTCTATGTGAGCCTCGGCCAAGAATTGGTGGAAGAAGGAAGAAGAAAAGAGGAGAGAATCCTCTCCTTCCCTTGAGACGGCCGAAACCTAGGAGAGAGAAGAGAGAGAGAGAGGAGAGGAGAGAGGCCTAGGGTATCAACTATTGGATTAAGCCTTGGTTTCATGATCCCATGGGGTATTTATAGGGCTAAGGTAGGGACCAAGAGGAGGAGTTGGATCTTGGCCCACTAATGGATCTAAAACTAATTCATTTAATTAGGATCCATTCCACTGAAGGATCTTAATTGAATTTCCTCACTAACCCCCATATTTTCACATGGGCTCCACATATTATGAGTCATCCATCCCCCCGTGTTTAAGATATCGAATGCTCGCCAATTAATTTAAATTACTGACAATTTAATTAATTAACTTCTGGGTTCTTGATTAGTACCACTCAACCTTATCATCATGTTGGATCAAATCCACTTACAAGGTTTAACATGATGAATCTTTTGAGCTCATCAAGGGGCATCATGATCCCGACTCACTAGGACACAGATTCCGTCAATAATCAATGGCACACCATATAATTAATATTATTTCCCAACTTACCGGGTCTAGATCTCGCCCATTGGTAAATCAAAGAAATAATAATTAATCATATGTGCCCATTATTATATATTTAGGGATCACACTCCATAATAAAATCTGAGATCCAATCCAATTATTAAGTCAGTACAAATTGGATGATTTCTGATTTTGGTCCAGCTCAATGCACACAACGTACACTAGTGTAATTCTATGGTCAAGACCAACCACACCTAATTACACTACAACCATTCCCGATGGTTTGTCCAATTTCATCTCGGTTGTGAGCTTCTTCTTATACTAGGCAAGGGACTGAAAACATGATCTTCTGTGTGTCATCACACACAATGTTATCTACAATGCAAAATAAAGGACTTTTATGCATATACTAATATAAACAAACATCTAGTGTTGTTGTGATTATCTTTTCAAAAATATAGATGATCATATATATAAAAGAAGCAAGTCTTTCAGTATACACATCTAACACTTTTGTCCTTAGACTGAGATGCTCTAGATGTAACAGATGTTTGTTGATTTAACATTGAATCAAAATCCACTTCATTTTCAGTATTGTCATCTAATGTAGTTGAATCATTGTCCACATTGGTGATGTTTTGTGTAGCCATTGAAGGATCTTCCGCACCAAGCCCGGTTGCTCTGTCTTTGCCATAGACAATCTCTAACTCCGAAAAATAAGGAAATGATACATTGAATAGACTTTTAGCTTTAGAGTGACTCTGTACAATAAAAGAACATAAAGTCAATTAAACAAAACCAAATTAAAACTAAACACCATAAAGAAATATCATCATGAGCAGAATATTGCTCTAATATGTGTACCTTAACTCATTCAAGGTATCAGGATTCTTCACATGCTATCTTCTTCTCGACGTCATTCCAAGTACACCCGCTTTGTCTGCACATTTCATTAATTACATGAAATTTCTTCTTTAAGATTTTGATCCTAGATTCAATGTGATTCACAGATTTTGTGAAAATTGGTAGCCTTTGAATACTAAGCTTTTTTATTTCTGCCATGTAGTTGTTCTTGAAATCACCATCTGTTTTCCAGATAGGATCGACTGCCATATCCTATAGGTATCTTATTAATGCCCAACTCTCCTCTTCTGACCATAACACTTTGTTCTTATAAGTTAATAAAAAATTTTAAAACTATGAATTAGATATGATTGCAAGGTTTTACTTTAAATGGATTCCATCTGTATTCTTCGCAGTCATCATGAACCAGTTCAGGTTTCTTTAGTAATATGTTGTGCAATTGTAAAACTGTCCGAAGACACATATTGAATTGACGACTCACTGTCTCCCCGCTTCGTCCAAAAAGAAGACTCATTGTTCTATTTTTTTTATGATGTGCCAACATGTAGATAAATAATGACACAATCTAATCAATGCTTGAATTTTTTGTGACTTTTAATCCCCCAACATCTCGTACCATATCATATAATATCGTAAATGTTCTCCTATCTATTCGGAGTTGACTAACATATATCTCATCACTCTCTTTTGTAAGGCTAAACATCCATTTCACACGAGCAATCCGTTTGCCTTCTCTACTTTTTATTTGATGAATCTTACTTCGACGA
Organism: Boesenbergia rotunda; assembly: GCA_024364735.1. NCBI lineage: Eukaryota > Viridiplantae > Streptophyta > Magnoliopsida > Zingiberales > Zingiberaceae > Boesenbergia > Boesenbergia rotunda. The sequence continues at coordinate 253,227 of JAGFNQ010005385.1, read as the reverse complement.
TAGGTAACTATTGCAAGTTGGTAAAGAACGGCAACCAAACAAACAAGGAGCATTTCATACATATTTCATAAAGTGCACATTAATCTACGTCTTCTATTGTTAAAAGGAGGGCGTGCCATATTTATCTACACCGCATAACGAAAGAGGTTACCAATAATAAATAAGAATTAAAATCATATAAGTTGAGCCGGCTACAAAATTTGTTAACAACCAAATAAAATTTGTTACCAATATTCTAAGATTAGACTACAAAATTTTTTAACAACTCCATCTATATCATATCCAAAAGAAAACCAAATGACATCTATAAATTATCAAATTGTATTTTTCTCATAGGATCTGTAGTAATGATTCCTCAAAAGTATTACTATATAACCCATCCTAGAACACATTAAAACCTTCAGGTAGTTGAAAAATAGATTACCATGCTAAATTTCATCTAGTTGAAAAACTAATCGAATATCCCAATCCTAAAGATTCTAACTAGATCAAATACTAAATACGGATCTCATAGAAAACAGAAAAAAACCCTACCTAACCAAGAGAAAAAACCCTAAATCAAAAGGGACACTCACCTTTGTGATGTTGGTGCAAGTTGTTGGGACCGGGTGCATGTTGACAAGGATACGGGTTCGTAATATTTTAAAATTTTACGTGCAGCGGAAGAATTAGCATAAAATAATTTCACAAATTATTTTAACCACGTATCTAGCATGCGACCTTATGATGTGTGGACGTAATCATAAATTAAAACATTGCGGAAAAGTAAACTAATTTACTTTGTACCTCGCGTAACTCGAAGAAAAGGGACGAGATCCAACCGTAGCGTCCCTTGGAAGCTTCGCCTCTATTCGCGTCCACGCCGAGTTCTCTTCGGGATGACTTCGCAAAGTCACGAGTTTTGTGCCGACGAGAACTACTAGATTCTCTAAAGGCACAACTAGAAGAACAAGAGAAAAGAATGGAAACTAACCACCAAGAATCGGAATCTAAATTCCGGGAAGGAAGGAGATGTGATCCGCTTCTTCTTCTTCTTGGTTGGCTTCTCCTTCTTCTTGATGGCTCACGGCAACCAAAGGTTGGAGGTGCGCCGGCCCTAGCTCTCAAGGAGGGCGCCGGCCCTAGGATGCCCTAAGGGGCGCCGGCCCTAAAGGGAAGAAAGAAGAGAGAATAAAAGGGAGAGAGGGAGAGAGTTAATCTCTTGATAGCTCTATATCGATTAGGAATTCAAGGCTTGCCTTTGGTTCCTTTATATAGTGGCCTCTCCCTTACCAAGTCTCTCTTTTAACGGAATTAACGGAATTAGTTATCATAAGAATTTTATCTTATAAAATTTCTTATGACTTATTCCGTTATGCCTAGTTTTATTATAACTAACTTTATAATAAAACAAATTCTTCTCTCCTTTAATTATGGAATAAATTTTATAAGAAATTTATAAACTTTCTTATTATGAAAAAATCAATTCATAATTGATTTTATAAAATTAAAATAAATCATTCCATGGATCATTTTAATTTCCATAAAAAGAATAAATTTCTATAAATTTATTTATATAAATTTCTTTATACAAATTTATTTATCCATAATTTATAAAACAAATCGCGCTAGATTTATTTTATTAATTAAACCAAATAAATTGGTTTCTTCCCCTTGTTGTGGTCGGCCAAACCAAAGGGGGTTATCACCCTCTTTGGCCGGCCAAACCGAGCCGAACTGATCGCGAATTAAACTCATTTAATTCGCCCAATAAGCCTTCAAAAGACTTAGCCATTTTAAGTTTCCGTTGCGCCTCTGATTAACTCAGATTTAACTTATTTCTCTTGATTGAAAAATCCAATTTTCAACTCGTTTTAAATCCCTTGGATTACTCGTAGTGCGTGTGACTAAATAGGCTTTCGATTTATGTTGGCCGTCTATAATTAACCAATTATAGAACGGTCATGAGTGGCACCTAGTAGTACATCATGACCCCCAATTAATCGAAAGATCAACGGTTTGACCTCAGAAGTAATTCCGAAACCCTTCAGCAGCTCTAATGAATCGTGCCCCATTCCCTTCACCATCTTATACCCACTTGGTTCAGGACACGGGCTATTTGTGTCAGTCCCCACTAGGCTGACTACGTCACACCTAGCCCAAGTAGTGTCTTTCTTGTCCTTTGGATTTCTAATTACTCTCATGTATTTAAGAGACTCGCACTCTAAACATGATATGCTCTGGCCAGAGGCTTTGAGTAATAATCCGACGATAGGCCTGGGTATACATCTCCTCGCAAGGAGTGGTGAATCCTTTGTAGGCTGCTCAAACATCTTCGGGCACTTCGGCTTATACCCAATCATCCTGGGTCCACACCTCCTAGGAGATGCTTGCTTAAGATGTTAAAGTATAAGTCTCCATGACCAAGATGACTTGAACACCGCAAGTCAAAGGAACATCGCACTTAAGCTGTAGTAAGAACTTCATTGACCTATCTATATAGATTACCATATGAAGTTTTACAGCTAGTCACTCCAATAAACTAGTTCCCTTAACTAGCATCCATGTTTATCTCCGGACATCCCAATGTCACCAGCCAGTGAGAATCAGCTGATTAGAGAATAACCCATGCTAGTCTCAATAGAATTGATAATGTCCGTTTTTATCAATTCATCGACTAGGGATATTTTCAATACTTCACAATTGCACATTTAGAGATAATCACTAGTTGTGATCCCATCACAAATTCTCTTATGCTGTGAATTGTATTGCGGACATTCAGTAGATGAGTTTAAGATCCCAATCAAATACACAAACATGTATACTCAAATAGTGAATTATCATTTATTAAAATGAATATTTACAATCATAAGGCGATTGCCTTAGGACACTTCTCTCATATCACTAACACAAGTTGCATCAATGATGTCGTCCTCTAAATGTTTCAATGTTTGACAATATACTTAAGTCAGTGATACATTGAACAAGGGAAGGGTGAGTGAAGAAAACTGGACCAAGGTGAACCAAAGTCCAAGTTAACCTAGGCACTAAGACCTGGTGAGTGAAGCTAGGCACTAAGACCTGGTGAGTGAAGCTGGGCACGAAGACCTGGTTCGAGGAATTGGGTACCAAGTCCTGGTCGAGGGTTGGGCACCGAAGACCTGGTTCGGGGAATTGGGCACGAAGTCCTGGCCGAGGGTTGGGTACCGAAGTCCTGTACCTAGGGTTTGGGCACGAAGTCTTGGTTCGAGGGATTGAGCAACTTAGCTAAGCGATGACTAAGGATAGAAGTAGAGATAGGTCGAGGTTCGGACGTCTCAAGATTCGAGAGTATCGAAGGCTAAGCAAAAGTCCACCCGAATGGACTGGGTGGCAACCGTCTCCTGAAAGGAGTAGGTGAAAGACGCGTTCCCGGGGGTGGTAACTTGCGTCGGTTCAACCTAGGGTTTCGTGGAAATCCGAAGTTAGAACCAAGTCCTTAAGGTTAAGAATGTGTGTATATTTGTTTTGTATTTGTGTATCTTACAGATACCTAGAATGGAAGACAAAGCAGGCAAACAACACACAACGTGGCTGGAACCCAGCCTGCTAGGTGCCCCCATTAAAGGGGGCGCCCTAAAGGAGCTAGGCGCCCCCATCAACTGGGGTGCCTCAGTGAAGGAAGGCAGAACATGCTTCCATTCAGGCACCCCAGATGATACAGGCGCCCTAGTTGAAAGCTGTATTTGTTGCTGCGAGTTCGAAGCAGAGATAAGCTTTGACTGGGTTCATTGAGGCGCCTGGGTTCAAGGAGGCGCCCTGGATAACCAGGGCACCTTGGTCAGATGCCTTATCGGCTGCGACGAGTTCGGCGCGGAGATAAGGTTTGACCAAGCCTTTTGAGGCGCCCTGGTGATCACAGGCGCCCCAATGAAGCCTATAAAAGGGGCTTCGACCCCAAGGCTCAGAACACAACTTTGGAAATCATTCTGAGTATTCTGAGCTAAAGAAAAGCACTAGAGATGAAGCCCTACGACCAAGGAGGCTCCAGGAGGAAGTGCACGGCACTTCGGAGGTCCAGATCGGCCGGGCATTCGACATTTCTATTTCAGTTTGAATTTACAATTCAGAATTTATTTTTATATCTTTGTTATTGTAATTTATGCACTGTAAGACGGGTTTCTCCGCCTCCGGAAAGTCCGGAAAGGAGACCATTAGTGGACGGGTGTTCCCGTGCTTAGGCCTTGGATGTACTTGTTGGTGCAGAAAGCACCCAAGTCGAACCTGAGTTTTGATAATGGCAAAAGGGTTCAAAAGTTAAATCTCATTTGTTATCTAACATGTTACTCAAGTGTGCAAGAAAAGGCCTAGCGAAGGACTGATAGGCACTGGCGAAGGAATGCCAGGGTAAAAAGTCCTAGCGAAGGACTGCTAGGCACTGGTGAAGGAATGCCAGGGGACTAAAGTCCTAGCGAAGGACTGCTAGGCACTGGTGAAGGAATGCCAGGGGACTAAAGTCCTAGCGAAGGACTGCTAGGCACTGGCGAAGGAATGCCAGGGTACTGAAGCCCTAGCGAAGGACTGCTAGGCACCAGGCGAAGGACAGCTTGGGACTGAAGACCTAGCGAAGGACTGCTAGGCACCGGGCGAAGGACAGCTTGGTATCCAAGACCTGGCGAAGGACCGCTAGGCAAAAGTCCAACCGGAGGAACCGGTTGGCATCAGGTAAATTCTCCCGAGAGGAGTAGGTAAGGACGCGTTCCCCGTCGAGGGAACAGTAGACGTCGGTTCGACCTAGGGCTCCATTTGGGAGGACCAAAGTCAGAACCAAGACAGCTAAGGCTGTATAAACTAACATCTTATTTCTTTATGGTGTTTTGGACTAACCCTGGATGCAGGACCGAAGGAACGAGTGTCTGCAGCTCAGAGAGCCTCAAAGGAGTGAGGCAGCAGCTGACCAGGGCGCCCGGAGTGTCCCGGGCGCCCCCAAGGTGAACACAAAACACATGAAGCAAAGGCAAGCTTTGACAGCTCATGGGCGGGGCGCCCCCGTGCTCCCGGGCGCCCCCCATGCTCCCGGGCGCCCCCAGCGTCCCGGGCGCCCCCAGTTGAAGCTAACGAAGCAGAACCCAGCGAAGCCAACGGATAAGAGGAGACCCAGTCAACCCGGGCGCCCCCAGCGTTGCGGGCGCCATCGTCAAAGCCTGATCCCGAGTTTTAAGGGATCAGAGCTGACCGAGACGGAAGCGGATCGGCTGACACGTGAGGGGGTGGGGGGGGGCGCCCCCGACGTTCCGGGCGCCCCCAGGGGCTATAAAAGGGCCCTTGACCCAAGGCTTCAGACAACACTTCTTCCAACGCCAACTTGCTCTTCGACTCAAAGCGCTCTGCTCCGGGAACCTTCCACTCACGACTCAAGCGCCTACGACGTCCATCTGCACCGAAGTATAAACTACACCGGACGTCGATAACGAAGAGCTATTTTCTTTTAGTGTACTATACTACAATTGTACAACTCTTGTAAATTATTTTTGCGCACTTATAGAATTGCCCACAGAAAACGGTCAACGACCGTGGGCCTTGGAGTAGGAGTCGACCTAGGCTCCGAACCAAGTAAAACTACCTGTGTTCGCGATTGTTTTTATTCCGCTGCGTACTTGCTCTAGTTTTTATCCGAAAAGCGTTTAACGATATTCACCCTCCTCTATCGTTTCTCTCGATCCAACAAGTGGTATCAGAGCGGGGAAGTTCAAATTTGGTGCAACCACCAGTTTGAAAATTTTTCGGAATTTTTTTTAAAAATTTTCTTTTAATATTTTTTTTTGTTCGAATTTCTTCTAATATTTTTTTTTCGTTCGTATTTCTTCTCGTTGATCGAGGTTGGTGCAACACCACTCGACAAATATTTTTTCCTTTATCCCGCACTACTAATCCAAGACCAAGTTTTGGGATATTCCTTTTTTTTGTCTAGTTTACATTTCAGATAAAATGGCCATGCAAGAAGGCTTCAGCACCGCAAGACCACCTCTCTTCAGTGGAGAAGACTTCTCCTACTGGAAGAGCAGAATGGAGGTCCACCTGAAAACTCAGGTGGACATGTGGATAATCATCCAGTCCGGACTGGAGATTCCGAGAAATGCTGAAGGAGTACCTCAAAGCTACACAGAGTGGGACACCGCTCTGAAACGGAAAATTGAAGCGGATGCAAAGGCAACCCAGACCCTTCAATGCGGCTTAACAAAAGAGGAGCTGAACCGGGTGGGCCCTTTCAACAGTGCCAAGGAGCTGTGGGGAAAACTGATCGAGCTGCATGAAGGAACATCAGACACTCGGATCAACATGAGAGATCTGCTCCTGAACAAGCTGTATACCATCAAAATGGCCGACAACGAAACAGCAGCTCAGCTTCACGCTCGAATTCAAGAACTAATGAACGGTCTACACACCATTGGTCACAAGGTAGAAAACCGTGACCTAATAAGGTATGCTTTAAATGCTTTCCCGAGAAACACCTTGTGGGCATCTATGGTAGATGTATACAAGGTTTCAAGGGATCTTTCGAAAATAAAATTAGATGAATTGTTCTCTGAATTAGAATTGCATGAACAGACTAACTGCAATCTGGTCGAGAAAGGTATTGCCTTTATTGCAGGTAAAACTGGAAGGACAAGTAAGAAGAAGCCTTAACCTGAACCCGAGTCTAACTCAGACTCAGACTTAGAAGAAGAAGAAGGAGATCGACCTAGCTGGTCCGACTGGCCCGAAACTACTACAAAGAATTGAAGAACCAAACCAACAAACGGAAAGTCAGCCGAAGAAGGGATGAACCAGCTGTTAGGATCGATTCCCGTATGCTAGAGGGGGTGAATAGCGATTCCCGGTTCGTTCTTGTACCTACGTTGTTAGTTGCACAGCGGAAATAATAATAAACGAAACAAACAACGCTAACAATACCGGTTTACTTGGTATCCACCCCGGCCGGGTGACTAATCCAAGAATCCGTCGGTGGATCACTCCTCGGATAACCTCCGGCTAGCTCTCGTCGCTCCTTGTGGGTGGAGAAACCTCACCACAACACCTTTGACAACCTTGAGCTCAAAGACTACTAACTTGCCTTTAACCAAGACAAGTTTCGTCAAGAAACTTAGCCACCACGAAGTCCTCTTTAAATAGGACTCGGGGCTGATTTCTCGCTACCAGTCGACTGCCCCCAGGGCAGTCGACTGGTGCCAGCCAAATTCGATCGTTGACACTCCCAACGTTTGAATTTGCCAGCTCACCAGCCACCTACCAGTCGACTGCCCCCAGGGCAGTCGACTGGTCCCTAGCAGAATCCCTTCCCGAGTACATTCACACAGCACTCGACCCTCACGACTCGACTGACTCCTCTTCCGCATCCTCGACTGTTGCTTTCACGCCCTCTTCATCTTCGGCCCTCGTCTCTCGGATGAGCACGCAAGCCTCTAGCTTGCCTCCATGCCACCCTTCACGTACGCCTCAAAGTCCGCGCCCATCAGCTCATCGTCCCTGCACTCCAGGGTCCCTCAGATGCGCACGCCAGCTTCCAGCTGGCCTCCATGCCATCCTTCACCGTACTGAGGCCGTCCAGTCAGGTCCATATGCGTAACCTGTACAACCTGCACACTCAACATACGCATATCAAATACAAGGATAAACTTAACTTAAACCCTTTGCCCAAACATCAAAACTCATGGTCACTCCGGACCATCTTAGGGCCGATTGCTCCAACAATCTTCCTTTTTTTGATGTTTGGCAATCCGTTTAAGTTAGGAAAGTAAGATAGTAGTAAATAGCAAAAACCATGCTAAATGAATGCATATGCAATGCATAACCGGATCCTATCCTAAGGCATCCCACATCTAACCCTCCAAGTTAGGAATTTTACACCTAGCCCTCCAAGCTAGGATTTTCACCACCTAACCTTCCAAGTTATGATTTTCCCACACCTAGCCCTCCGAGCTAGGATTTTCACCACTTAACCCTCCAAGTTAGGATTTTCCAACACCTAGCCCTCCGAGCTAGGACTTTTACCACCTAACCCTCCAAGTTAGGATTTTAAGAACCTCTCCAAGGTTCCCCTTATGCCAAGAATGGAGTAACCATGCTCCCCCTTAATTTCAGCTCACCCTAAACCTAGGGTTTCTAGCAAAGGTAAGTTTAGTTTCCCAACTTAAACCCAAACTCCCAACTTAAACCTAAACTTCTCACCCTTTGCCATACATCAAAAAGATCCCAATAATATCCCAATTATTGGTTCTTTTAATCCCCAATGATCCTAAACACAGTGTACTAGACCCCCATACACATGTTTCTTATCACTTGGACCCAAGTCAGCTGCTGGATACCCACACCAGCCCTGACCAGTCGACTGCCCCCAGGGCAGTCAACTGATACTCTGATAATTAGTTTTCTGGCCGAATTTCAGAAACGCGCCAAAAATTCCACAAATCTCCAAAAATTCCTAAATTTCTTGGAGAAATTTGTGGTACCCATACCTACTTGGGAAAAATACATTTCACCATGTATCTATCCCCATTCCCAAGTTTGGTACAAAACCTAAAAGTTTTCTTATGAAAATTAAGGCAAATAGGAGACAACCTCCCCCTTTACCCATGCCTTCTCCCAATTTTCATTTTTCCCAGGTCAAGTTCTACCCAACTTAACCTCCTAGACACCATGTTGAGTCATACACAACCCAACACCCGAGTTCTTCCCCCTTTGACACTCTTATAGGCATGTTCCTCAAGCACCCTTATCCCTAGTGTCAATAAGAACTCAACAAAACTTTAAACATTCCAAAAAGTTTGCAAGCACATTTGCTAGGATATACCCTATCCTCGAAAAAAATGTGATTTGATTGAGATTATCAAATGTGCTTGACTTTGGTACAACTCTCTAATTTCCCTCAAAGATTTGACATTTGTATCAACTTTCAAATCTATCTCAAATTCCATGTGTTTGCCAATTCTAACCAATATCAATTTACACATGGAATTGTCCTCAACTTTCCCTTTTTGACCTCTAAGTCCTAGATACCTAGGGAAACTTATCAATCTTCCTTGATTTTCAAAGCATCAACCAAGTCTTATCAAATCATGAGATAATACTTCATGAAATCATAAACATTAATTTTAATCCAAAACATATCTCATAATCCAAATTTGCGGTTTCTGATTAGCCCATTCCCATTTTTCAATTTCAGCCTACGGACCAGTCGACTGCCCCTAGGGCAGTTGACTCCCAAAACTCACAGAAAGATTCTGGGCTTGAGACCAGTCGACTGCCCCCAGGGCAGTCGACTGATACCTTATTTTCAGGTTTTCCAGTCGAATTTCAGAAATCCCTAAATAATTCCACAAATCTCCAAAAATTATGAAATTTCGTGGGGAGATTTGTGAAGCGAATATCTACTTGGGAAAAATATGTTTCCAAATAAATGTACTCCAAATCCCAAGATTGGCACGAAATCCTACTTCTTCTAAAAAGTATCAAATGAGCTCATCCTAAAAATGCTAATTCTCACTTCTCTTCAATGCATCCTCTTCTCCTTGATTACAACTCATTTATATCATTGAATTATGTGGTGTTCCACCATTAAACCTCAATTTTATCAATTAACTCTCCTTTTTCATCTTTTTCCCCCTAAATTCTCCTTTTAATGTGCCAAAATCTAGGATTAAGACTTACCTAACTCTTCCAACCCTTTTTTTTTGGCACATTTCATCTAATTTCCTAAGGGAGAAACTTTTGAGATCCATTTACCATGGACCCCAAAGGCTCCTAGAGCTCCCCCTTGAGCTCTTAGCCTTAGCCACCTCCCTAGGTGACTCCATCCACACTAGGCCACACCGGTGTGCCACCGGTGACTCTTGGCCTACAAAATTGACCTTTTTAACCTTGGACACCTTGTCCTTGGTTAGGTCACTCTTTTTACCCTTGGATGACATCCCCTTGCCATCCTTAGACTTTCCCTCCTTACTAAGATTGTATGCTTTCCCAGCATACTTCTTTCCATTGCCCTTGGAGGTCTTGAATTGATAGCCCAAACCCGACCTATCATAGTTGGATTTGATGCTACCCAACACCATGTCTAGACCTTTGGATCCAATCTTGAATCTTTCTAAGGTCTTCTCTAAAGTATCAAGTCTTGCCCTTAAGGCTTGATTTTCCCTTTTTAGCCCTCTAACCTTGGATTCCATATGTCCACTTTGGACATTCTTAGACCTATCCATTTTCTTAGGCATTTGTCTCCCCTTCTTGGGGTCAATGCCTTGATCCTTAAGTACCCAAGTCTTAGGTCTATCATGATGCATGCTTTTCTTAGGGTTATGATCTACCTTGTTACCCTTAGTCATATCATTATACTTAAAACCATGATTATGCACAAATAAACAATTCTCATGAGTTCTAGCATGCATGGGTGGGTAATTAACATGATTCTTGAAGTGTAAAGAAGAACTTGAAATCGAATTTCTTTTTAAACTAGGGTTAGAGGGTACCTCCCTTACCCTTGTAGTCCTTCCTTGTTGTGAGCTTCTTCTCTTCCTTCTTTCTTCTTTTTTCCATCTTCTTAGATTTTCCATCTTCTTTAGCTCATCTTTTCTAGGGCATTTAGTGTGATAATGCCCTAGTTCTCCACATGTGAAGCATCGAATCTTCTTCCTTTTAGCTTGAGCTTCACCAATTCTACAACCCACATTAGCTTTAAAGGAATTTGCAATGAGTTTAGGGTGTACCTCCTTTTTCTTACCTAGTGGGCACTTATCCTTGTAGTGCCCCTTTTCATTGCACCTAAAGCATACAATGTGGTCTTTAGTCCTTGCTTTGGTGGAGGTTAAGGCTTGGTTGACTTCCTCTTCACCCTTGGATGAAGTGGAGACTTCCTCTTGATCATGTGTAGGTGAGGGTCTCTCCTCCCCCTCAATCCTTGAGGTGGTGACCTCCTCCTCTTCTCTAGATGAGGTGGATGACCTCTCACTTTCTTCTTCACTTGAGGATATGGACACTTCTTCCTCCTCTTAAGCTATTGAGCTCACTTCCTCGGGTTCATCTACTCCTTGAGTTTGTGTAGGGTTCTTGTGATATTCCACCAACTTGGTCCATAATTCGTGTGCATTTTTATAATTCTCTACAATACTCAAAACATTGTTAGGCAAAACATCAATTAATACATCTATTACCTTCTTGTTTGCCCTAGAGTAGTCTTGTTGCTCTTGAGTCCAATATCTAGGACGAAGCTTCTTTCCATGCTTGTCCTTTGGAACTTCGAAGGGCTCTTCTAGCATGACCATGCACTCCCACTCCATGCTAAGCCAATTCTTCATCCTCGCTCGCCAATAGTCGAAATCCTCATTGTCGTAGGGCGGTGGGGTGTAGATGTTGTCCCCCAACTTATCTTCCATTTTCTCTTCTCCTCTAGAGTTTTCTCCTTTGGCGATTAGTCCAATAAGAGTGGTCCTTCGCTCTAATACAAATTGTTAGGATCGATTCCCGTATGCTAGAGGGGGTGAATAGCGATTCCCGGTTCGTTCTTGTACCTACGTTGTTAGTTGCACAGCGGAAATAATAATAAACGAAACAAACAACGCTAACAATACCGGTTTACTTGGTATCCACCCCGGCCGGGTGACTAATCCAAGAATCCGTCGGTGGATCACTCCCCGGATAACCTCCGGCTAGCTCTCGTTGCTCCTTGTGGGTGGAGAAACCTCACCACAACACCTTTGACAACCTTGAGCCCAAAGACTACTAACTTGCCTTTAACCAAGACAAGTTTCGTCAAGAAACTCAGCCACCACGAAGTCCTCTTTAAATAAGACTCGGGGTTGATTTCTCGCTACCAGTCGACTGCCCCCAGGGCAGTCGACTGGTGCCAGCCAAATTCGACCGTTGACACTCCCAACGTTCGAATTTGCCAGCTCACCAACCACCTACCAGTCGACTGCCCCTAGGGCAGTCGACTGGTCCCTAGCTGAATCCCTTCCTGAGTACATTCACACAGCACTCGACCCTCATGACTCGACTGACTCCTCTTCCGCAGCCTCGACTATTGCTTTCGCGCCCTCTTCATCTTCGGCCCTCGTCTCTCGGATGCGCACGCAAGCCTCCAGCTTGCCTCCATGCCACCCTTCACGTACGCCTCAAAGTCCGCGCCCATCAGCTCATCGTCCCTGCACTCCAGGGTCCCTCAGATGCGCACGCCAGCCTCCAGCTGGCCTCCATGCCATCCTTCACCGTATTGAGGTCGTCCAGTCAGGTCCATATGCGTAACCTGTACAACTTGCACACTCAACATACGCATATCAAATACAAGGGTAAACCTAACTTAAACCCTTTGCCCAAACATCAAAACCCATGGTCACTCCGGACCATCTTAGGGTCGATTGCTCCAACACCAACTGAACCCGCAAATGAAAAGAACAAGCCCAACGTGACCTGCTACGAGTGCAAGAAGAAGGGTCACTACAAGACGGAGTGTCCGAACCTAAAGGAAACCAAGAAGAATAGAAGAAAGAAGACACTTCAAGAAACGTGGGACGAGTCCTCCTCCTCCGAAGAAGAAGAGGTCCCACAGTCGAACCTACTAGCACTAACCGCCTCAGAAGAAGTCGAGACCGAGTCAGAATCAGAACAGGACGATGGCAGACTGACCTTTTTAGAGGATGGCGAAATCAAGGTAAGTGGATTTACTAGAAGTCAATTAAATGAATTAATCTCTTATCTTTCTCGAGATTTGGCGAAAGCTAAACTCCGAGTCGAATCCCTTCGATAGGAAGTAAAACTCCTGAAAGAGGGAGCTGATTCTAAACCCCTAACTGAGAAGGTTCAAGAAGGAACCTCTAATTAAGTTGAAAAACTTGAGAAAGAGAATTCCTCCCTGAAAACTCAGGTTAAGGATCTTAGATCAGCTTTAGAACGATTCACTTCTGGTTCCAAGGGTCTTGACATGATTCTTGGAAAATAGAAATCGGTTCTAAATCGATTCGGACTAGGCTACAGAACCAAATCTAAACAAAGATCCTATTTTACTGTACTGAATCAGTCCAGAAATAAAGTTCAGACATGGGTACCTAAACTGTACCTGAACAAACTAACTGGATCAAATCAGTATTGGATCCCCAAGGACAAGATTCACATCTTGCCTAACCATTACCGTGGCTTTAGTCCAGGGGAGCCAAATTAAAAACTATATTTATTGTTAAATAAAACTTAAATTCTTGATTGTAATTTGCTTGACTGATTGTTTATTTAATTTCTGCAATTTACCATGCTTAGACTTAGGAATGGTTAGTGTAAGGACTGAACAAACTTAACTGAAATTTGAACAATATAGTATTGGGTAGCGGTGAGATGATAGTACGTTAGGGAAACCAATTCTAATAAGGTCAAGTATACTTGGTCTCTTTAGACTGGTGAAACTAGCCGAAGCTACCGATCCAAGACCCAAACTAGTTAGACCAGAATTTTTCAAAGATTAATTTTGAAAATGAAATTTCATTAAAAGGCTTTGTCAAGGAAAGGGTTGATGATCCAATAAGACTACGGCCAAAGAAGGCCTAGTGCCTCGCCAAGACCTGGAAGCCAATTTTTGAAATTCAAATTACTCCTTGTCAAATTCAAATCTAACACAAATTTTCAGTTACTTGTAGATTTAAATATTCTTTTCAAAATAAATTCAATTGTTTTCAAAATTATTTATGTGTTTCAAAATAAATAATAATTTTTCAAAATAATTTTACTTATCAAAAGCTGTCTCACAAAACCTGTAAGGCCAACATGATTGAAAACCCTAGATTGGGTGAGACAGTAAAATTAAACTCAATTGTAATTCCTTTAATACCTATATTGTGGTTTAATCCTGTAGTTCAGAATGTAGTCAAACCATGGTCAACGCAGTCAAACCATGGTCAACGTGGTCAAACCATGGTTAACATAGTCAAACCATAGTCAAAGCAGTCAAACTATAGTCAAAGCAGTCAAACCATGGTCAAATCAACTAAACCATGGTCAAACAATGACAAGACATCAAATTTGTCACTTCCTATACACTCCGGGCGCCCGTGACTCCTCGGGCGCCCCCTCCCATGACTTTATCTTCTCTCAAGGCAAAAAACTGCCTTTAATCCCTTGGTCAGGGCGCCCGGAACCACGCGGGCGCCCCCATCGCAGTCAATACAGCAAAAGCTACAAAATCAGCCTGACTAGGGCGCCCGGACCATTCCGAGCGCCCCTAACCAGCCCCAGTCTCTGTCATGGCAGAGACCACTGTCCCAGGCGCCCGGGAGCTCCCGGGCGCCCCCAATAACCTGCCTATAAAAAGGCATCCGAACCCCCTCTTCTTCCCACACCAAAAACCATCCTCCTTCCTCCCTTCCTTCCTTCCAAGAAGATCAAGTGACACTTGTGCTTCCTCAATCTCAACCATGCCTCCCCAGTATGATTTGTTTTATGCATTTAGAATTACTTTCCTAATTCCTTTTGCATTTAGAATTATTTTCTTAATTCATTTCTTATAAATGCATGTCTCTCAACTTAGAAAACGCCGAGCAAACCAAACGAACCCCGGTACCAAACCGAGTCCCGACCCTAGGTTCCCGACTCTAGAACTGTGTAATAAGTTCGCTCGAACAACCTACAAGCCTATTAAAATAAGCTATCTTAATAGACATTTCTTTACCCAATCATGTCCCTTAGCCATGAATGTTATAAACTTCTATCAATTAGATAATCTAGTATTCTGCACTCATACCATTAACATATCCTTATGTACAGAATTTTATAATAACATAGTTCGACAAAACGATCTCATGTTTGTCACTACTGTTCAAGGGATACCCTTGTCGATCACTCCTACCTTGCTAAATCGATTCCTTGGACTACGACCCTCCCAGTCCACCTTTTGTTGCTATCCACCTAGGAATCCTCCATTTGATCCTCCCTACTCTCACATTACTTTAGACACTCTTCACTCCTATTCTTATAGGGAAGCTAGACTCCCCGCAGATAGACGATTCCAGTCCGTTGACCTTCAGGCACAGGACTACGCCCTGTACAGAGTCCTGGTCCGATGTATCTTACCACTCTCCACTAGAGATGTCGCGACCATGCGACCTTTTCATGCCTTCCATCTGTATGCCTTGATCCATCATCTTGACATTGACATTGGGCTACACATGTTTCATACTATTCTGCATGCGTCCAGTGTTACGACCCTGGGACGAGTGCGCATTCCATTCTGCCACATCATCACCTCCCTCCATCACCACGGTCGTGACATTACCGTGGGTGAAATAACCGCGATGACCGATTTTGATGAGATAGGATTTAGAAACTTCTCTTTAGCTGGTCTAGAGGTATCGACAACCGGGGTTTTGAGTTGGAGATGATAGTAAGCCGGGGCTCCGATCGACTCAGACGAGGAGGTAGACGTTGACATTGCTGATCTCGCAGCAGAGATGCGTGACCATATAGATCAGCCTCCACCACCAACCATCGACCAGCGCTTCACACAGATGCAGACGGAGATCCACAGTCTCCGAGAGGAGGTCGAGGCCTATCACATCGAGCAGATGGACGCTCGTAGAGCCGATCGAGAGGTGACCGATGCACGATACATTGAGATGATGTCGCTTCTCAGAGCATGGCAACCAGGCTCCTCCTAGATTTGATTAGCATTGTACTACTAACTAGTTGACTGCCCCTACTCAGTAGGGTTGACTTATGCCTGACTTGTATGACTGTGATAACTACTTTTTTATCTTGTCTACTTGATTATCAATTAGGATTGTGCTCAGTAGAATAGGTTAACTCTACTTTTGATTTTCTTACTGCTTTACTTAATTTAAAAATCAGTTTCTAAAAGAATTTGAAAAACTGTTTTACTTAATTTCAAAATCAGTTTTTTGTTGTCTTGCAAATTTTTCGACTTAGTTTTATTTCAAAACTACCCCCTTTCAAAACTAGGGCTTTTTCGAAAATGGACTTAGCCTAGGCCCTAACCCTAGAACTGCATGCACCTATAGATTTAGAAGCCAGCATCTCACAAGCACCTTAGGGTACTTTTGATTGATAACTTAGAAATGGTTGAGATGCTTAGGTCTTTGCCTTAATTCAAGATGCTTTAAGTCAGTGCATCTGCAGTAATTGGGGCACTAAATACAACTTACACAGTAATCAAGTTAAGTGTCAAGTTTAGAAAATCTAACTTGAATAGAACACTTAACTTGACTAACCCTAGCGAAAACTACTGTTTATAACAGTTAGTAAGTAGCTAATTGGGTTAGACATGTCCCTAAAAGAGGAAAATGAAACTGATTTGGTTTAATTCTCATCATGAATTGGTTCAGTACAGCAAAATCATGCAAGTTATTTTCCTTTATGCAATTTAATTATTCTGTTTCTGCTATATTTATTTGTGTTTGATATATGACAAAGGGGGAGAGATAGGAAAGGAGAGAGTTTAAATTTTTTTAAGAATTTCTTCAACTCTAAAAATTTCAAACTCTATCCTTTATTCAAAAAGTACTTAATTAAAATTTTCAAAAGTACTAAGTTTTTTCTAAGTACTTAAGTTTTTCAAACCTTTTTAAGTACTTCAGTCTTTCAAAACTGTTCTAAGTACTTAAGTTTTTCAAAACTTCTCTAAGTACTTAAGTCTTTCAAAACTTCACTAAGTACTTAAGTTTTTCAAAACTTCCCTAAGTACTTAAGTTTACCTAAGCACTTAAGTTTTTCAAATTTCACTAAGTACTTAAGTTTTTCAAAACTTCCCTAAGTACTTAAGTTTACCTAATCACTTAAGTTTTTCAAATTTCACTAAGTACTTAAGTTTTTCAAAACTTCCCTAAGTACTTAAGTTTACCTAAGCACTTAAGTGTTTCAAATTTCGCTAAGTACTTTAAAACTTAAAGTTTTCAAAACTTTTTTGAGTACTTTAAACTTAGGGCGTCAAAATTTTCCTTAGTACTCAAACTTAAGCTTTCAAAATCCTTCTTAAGTTTTCTAAGTATTTAAACTTAAAAATTCTACAAATTCTCCAAAATAGACAACCAAAATTAATTTCTGTTGAAAATTATTCTAAGTAAAAATCCATCCTTAAACTTAGAATTTATTTTCAAAAACCCCACGAAGTTTTGAAAAATCTAGGGGGAGATTCCTTCCAGGGGGAGGGAACAAAATTTAATTTTTACTTACTCTGATTAACTTAACTTTTTGAACCAGGGTTGCCAAAAATCAAAAAGGAGGAGATTGTTGGTGCAGAAAGCACCCAAGTCGAACCTGAGTTTTGATAATGGCAAAAGGGTTCAAAAGTTAAGTCTCATTTATTATCTAACATGTTACTCAAGTGTGCAGGAAAAGGCCTAGCGAAGGACTAATAGGCACTGGCGAAGGAATGCCAGGGTAAAAAGTCCTAGCGAAGGACTGCTAGGCATTGGTGAAGGAATGCCAAGGGACTAAAGTCCTAGCGAAGGACTGCTAGGCACTGGCGAAGGAATACCAGGGTACTGAAGCCCTAGCGAAGGACTGCTAGGCACCAGGCGAAGGACAGCTTGGGACTGAAGACCTAGCGAAGGACTGCTAGGCACCGGGCGAAGGACAGCTTGGTATCCAAGACCTGGAGAAGGACCGCTAGACAAAAGTCCAACCGGAGGAACCGGTTGGCATCAGGTAAATTCTCCCGAGAGGAGTAGGTGAGGATGCGTTCCCCGTCGAGGGAACAATAGGCGTCGGTTCGACCTAGGGCTCCATTTGGGAGGCCCAAAGTCAGAACCAAGACAGCTAAGGCTGTATAAACTAACATCTTATTTCTTTATGGTGTTTTAGACTAACCCTGGATGCAGGACCGAAGGAACGAGTGTCTGCAGCTCAGAGAGCCTCAAAGGAGTGAGGCAGCAGCTGACCAGGGCACCCGGAGTGTCCCGGGCGCCCCCAAGGTGAACACAAAACACATGAAGCAAAGGAAGGCTTCAACAGCTCATGGGCGGGGCGCCCCCGTGCTCCCGGGCACCCCCCATGCTCCCGGGCGCCCCCAGCGTCCCGGGCGCCCCCAGTTGAAGCTGTTGGTGCAGGAAGCACCATATCGAACCTTGGTTTGATATTGGCAAAAGATTCAAAGTTAAGTGTTATTTGCGATCTAATAAAGTTACTCAAGTGTGCAGAGACAAAGTCCTAGCGAAGGGCTGTTAGGCACCTGGCGAAGGGCTGCCAGGAAACAAAGTCCTAGCGAAGGGCTGCTAGGCTCCTGGCGAAGGAATGCCAGGATACAAAGCCCTAGCGAAGGACTGCTAGGCACTGGCAAAGGAATGCCAGGGTACAAAGCCCTAGCGAAGGACTGCTAGGCACTAGCGAAGGAATGCCAGGGTACAAAGCCCTAGCGAAGGAATGCCAGGGTACAAAGCCCTAGCGAAGGACTGCTAGGCACCAGGCGAAGGACAGCTTGGGACTGAAGCCCTAGCGAAGGACTGCTAGGCATCGGGCGAAGGACAGCTCGGTATCCAAGACCTGGCAAAGGACCGCTAGGCAAAAGTCCAACCAAAGGAGCGGTTGGCATCAGGTACATTCTCCCGAGAGGAGTAGGTGAGGACGCGTTCCCTGTCGAGAGGGAACAGTAGGCGTCGGTTCGACCTAGGGCTCCATTTAGGAGGCCCAAAGTCAGAACTAAGACAGCTAAGGCTGTATAAACTAATATTTTATTGTTTTATGGTGTTTTGGACTAACCCTGGATGCAGGACCAAAGGAACGAGTGTCTACAGCTCAGAGAGCCTCAAAGGAATGAGGCAACAGCTGACCAGGGCGCCCGGAGTGTCCCGGGCGCCCCCAAGGTGAACACAAAACACATAAAACAAGAACATGCTTCGACAGCTCATCTCCCGGGCGCCCCCGCTGCTCCCGGGCGCCCCCAGCGTCCCGGGCGCCCCCAATAGCAAGCCATCGAAGCACAAGCCAATGAAGCCAAGGGATAAGGTTTGACCCGGTCAACCCGGGCGCCCCGAGCGCTCCGGGCGCCCCGGTCAAAGCTGATCCCGAATGTAAAGGGATCAGAAGCTGACCGAGCAACTACCGGATCGATTGACACGTGGGGGGGCGCCCCCGACGTTCCGGGCGCCCCCAGGGCTATATAAAGGGCCCTCGACCCCAGGCTTCAAAACAACGAATTCATTCAACGCTTCTACGCTCTTCTGCTCTCGCGCCTCGCTCCGGAAACCTCCCAACTCGAGCCGACGACGTCCCGCTGCTCCGGAAAAAGACAACCTACATCGGACGTCGGTAAAAGAAGAGCTTCTTGTTTTAAAAGTTTAACTTGCTACATTTGTAATTCAATATTGTAAACTGCTTTTGCGCCTCATATAGAATTGCCCAAAGTAAACGATCAACGATCGTGGGCCTTGGAGTAGGAGTCGACCTAGGCTCTGAACCAAGTAAAAAATAACTGTGTTTGCGTTGTATGTTTTAATCTTCCGCTGTGCAAATTCTCTATCTTAAATCCGAACGTTTTCCGATATTCACCCCCCTCTATCGGTTCTCTCGATCCAACAGAAGCTAACGAAGCATAACCCAACGAAGCCAACGGATAAGAGGAGACTCGGTCAACCCGGGCGCCCCCAGCGTTGCGGGCGCCCCCGTCAAAGCCTGATCCCGAGTTTTAAGGGATCAGAGCTGACCGAGACGGAAGTGGATCGGCTGACACGTGGGGGGGGGGGGGGGCGCCCCCGACGTTCCGGGCGGCCCCAGGGGCTATAAAAGGGCCCTTGACCCCAAGGCTTCAGACAACACTTCTTCCAACGCCAACTTACTCTTCGACTCAAAGCGCTCTGCTCCGGGAACTTTCCACTCACGACTCAAGCGCCTACGACGTCCATCTGCACCGAAGTATAAACTACACCGGACGTCGGTAACGAAGAGTTATTTTCTTTCAGTGTACTATACTACAATTGTACAACTCTTGTAAACTGTTTTTGCGCACTTATAGAATTGCCCACAGAAAACGGTCAACGACCGTGGGCCTTGGAGTAGGAGTCGACCTAGGCTCCGAACCAAGTAAAACTACCTGTGTTCGCGATTGATTTTATTTCGCTGCGTACTTGCTCTAGTTTTTATCCGAAAAGCGTTTAACGATATTCACCCCCTCTCTATCGTTTCTCTCGATCCAACAGTACTGACCCTGGGGGGTTGGGAACCAAGTAAATCTCGTGTGCATTTCTGTGTTTGTTCGTTCCTTTTTGTTTTCCGCTGTGCTACTAACTCTGTGTCCAGAACGAACGAAAGTTTACGAGTTTTCGCAAAAGTTATTTTCGGTCGATATTCACCCCCCCTCTATCGACGACACTGGTCCTACAATTGGTATCAGAGTCAGACCGCTCTTAACCGGACTAACCGCCGACGGAGCAAAGACGTCAGGAGTTGAGGGGGAGCCCAGGGGTGAATCAGGTATACTTTTTTTTAAATGTCTGTTTTTAAATTTCATATTATATGTTTCAAGTACAGGGAGAGAGTGCACTATAAAAATTAGTGCCCTACTCGTAAGACTCATTCTTCACTGGCGACAAAAGACGTACTAGCACCAGGAGGCCGGAGGAACAAAGATCACATCAAATGCTTCAAGTGCGAAAAATATGGACACTACAAGAGTAAATGTCCAGCGAAGGTACGTAAAATTTACGTTCCGAAAAAGTTTCAATTTCCTGCACTGTCGTATGCATTTCTGTGTTTGTTCGTGTGCACCAGGAGGCCGTGTGCATTTCTGTGTTTGTTCATTCCTTTTTGTTTTCCGCTGTGCTACTAACTCTGTGTCCAGAATGAATGAAAGTTTACGAGTTTTCGCAAAAGTTATTTTCGGTCGATATTCACCCCCCCCTCTATCGATGACACCGGTCCTACAATTGGTATCAGAGCCAGACTGCTCTTAACCGGACTAACCGCCGACGGAGCAAAGACGTCAGGAGTTGAGGGGGAGCCCAGGGGTGAATCATGTATACTTTTTTTTAAATGTCTGTTTTTAAATTTCATATTACATGTTTCAAGTACAGGGAGAGAGTGCACTATAAAAATTAGTGCCCTACTCGTAAGACTCATTCTTCACTGGCGACAAAAGACGTACCAGCACTAGGAGGCCGGAGGAACAAAGATCACATCAAATGCTTCAAGTGCGAAAAATATGGACACTACAAGAGTAAATGTCCGGCGAAGGTACGTAAAATTTACGTTCCGAAAAAGTTTTAATTTCCTGCACTGTCGTATGATAGTTTTTCTGAAAAACTAGAATTATTACATAATCATCTCAATATTTTGCATGACCAACTAGAAAATGTAGACAGTAATAAATTATCAAAAATTAATTCTTTAATTGTCAATATTAATGCAATAATTTGTAAAATTAATTATGAATTTCCTAAGGATAATTCTGAATTCAAATTTGAAAATCTTAAGGATAGATCTGAATTCAAATTTGAAAATCTTAAAGATAAATCTGAATTCAAATTTGAAAATCTTAAGGATAAATCTGAATTTAAATTTGAAAATCTTAAGGATAAATCTGAAGTCAAATTTGAAAATCTTACTGATAAATCTGAATTCAAATTTGAAAATATTACTGATAAATCTGAATTCAAATTTGAAAATATTACTGATAACACTGAAGTTAAATTTGAAAATCTTACTGATGACTCTGAAAATTGTGAGGTTAATCCTGAAACTATTGAAAATATTTCTGAGGATAAAGATGATGTTTCAGAAAATCATAAGGAAAACAATGAAATTATTTTCAAAAAATCTTAAGGATAATATTGAAAATATTTTTGATGATAATAAGGATAATGAGGATAATTCTGAGGATAATGGAATTATTTTAGATAACAATTTAATTATTCTATTAAATAATCCTGAAATATTAAACATGTCCCAAATTACTCCACCTACTGTGAAGATATAGAGAGATGTAATTTTAATATTGAGGATGAGGAAATGGAATTTTTTGATATCAAGTCTATAAACAATAAAAATCACAAATATTCAAATAAACCAGAATTATTAGAAAAAGTTGAAAAGATAAATAAAGAAGAAATAGTAAAGAAATCAGATATTTTTGAAATATTGAAAATAATGAAATTAAATCCACAACTTTTAACCAACCCGGATATTTTGAAATTTAAATCAAATTAAATATTAATTCAATTTTAGATAATTCTTAATTAATTCAATTTTAGATAATTCTTAATTAACTCAACTTTAGATAATTCATAATTAATTCAATAATTCTTAATTAATTCATCTTTAGATAATTCTTAATTAATTCAATTTTTAATTAACTTAATTTTAATTATCCTTAATTAACATAATCTTAATTCTTATTTAATTTAACTTTAATTAATCTTTAATTAACTCAAAATTAATCTTTAATTAATTCAAATTTAATTAATCTTTAATTAATTCAAATTTAATTAATCTTTAATTAATTCAAATTCAATTAATCTTTAATTAATTCAACTTTAATTAATCCTTAATTAATCCAATTAACCCTTTATTTAATAACTTCAATTAATTAATTTATCTTCAAATTTGTTTGAATTAACTTAACTTTAACTCTTAAATAACATAAACTCAAATTAAATAAAATCTTACCCAAACCGTAATAATTAATTTAATAAAATTAAATATGTCAAAGTGGGTTGACATATTTGCGGGTTCACACGACATGTATCAAATCGAAAATTTGATACATCATTAGAAACTTAATTAAATATTTTGACTTGTTTAAATCATGCATTAATGCCATGGACATGCATCTGCTATTTCTTTAAAATTTATGTCATGTCATATTTGTTTAATTTTATGCATGATTTAGAATGATTATAGGAAAAAGAATAGTTGAAACTTGAACAACTTAGTATTAGGTGGAGGTGAGATGACAGTACATTAAGGAATCCCTTCTAATAAGGTCAAGTATATTCTACTTGGTCTATTTAGTCTGGTGGAACTAGCCGGAGCTACCGATCCAAGACCTAAGCTAGTTAGACCAAAATTTTTCAAGAAGTAATTTGAAAATGAATTTTTGATAAAAGACTTTGTCAAGGAAAGGGTTGATGATCAAATAAGGCTACGGCCAAAGAAGGCCCTTGTGCCTCGCCAAGACCTGAAAGTCGATTACCGAAAATCAAATTCACTTTACTATTTGATAAATTTGAATGTAATATAAGTTTCAATTAAATCTTAGATTTAACAATGAATTAAAAAAAATGATTCAAGCATCTCACAATGCACCCATAAGACAACCATGCTTGCTGTATTGAGACAGCTAGAATGGGTGAGATGTTAATGATTAATAAATTGAAAAATATTTTTTCAAAATTATTTTCCAAAACTCTTAGAATATTTTTCTAAAAATCTATTTTCAAAATAGTGCTTTAACATAATAATGTTTTTATGAATTTCATGATTGTCTGATTGCTTATACATATTATAGATTTTTAAAAATTATATTCCTTTTGAAAAATTGTTTGACCTACACAATTAGACACAAGCCTCTTAGGTCAACACTAAAGTCCCTTAAGGCACTTAGATAGAGTCAAACGATGTCAGGTACAGGGGGAGTATTTTTATTCTTTTGAAATATTTTTCAAAAACTGTACTTTAAACATTACTATCATTTGAAAATATTTTCGAAAACTGTGCTTTAAATTACTATCACTTGTGTTTTCGAAAAAAAGGGGTTATGCTTTAAAAAGTTATTCTCATTCCAAGTTGAATTTTCTAAAAACTTATCTTCTTAAAAATTACCATACTGTCATTCAAAGCTATTCTTTTGATTTTGATAAACCCTAAAGACACAAAGGAGGTCTACTTAATGATTTACAAGGACTCCGAGGATGTGTCAAATTTAGGGGGAGTCTAAATAAAAAAAAAATATTTCTAACAAGTATTATCTTTGACAATTACCTTTTGGAATTATTAGATAATTCTTTTAGTCTAAACCAAACCCTAAGGACTCAGAGGAAGAGTACTTGTGGTCAACAAGTTTCCTAGAACTGGGTCAAGTTTAGGGGGAGGTCAAATTAAAAGAATTATTGAATATTTCAAGGTGATATGTTTTCATGTACGGTATATTCAAATTCTTCTGAAAACATAAGTAATTTCATTTCAAATACTATCATTTTTTTAAAAAATATTATTATTTTCAAAAATTTATTTTTTTAAAATAGAATCAATTTGAAATAATATTTTTTTTGAGTTTGAAAAAATTTCCAGGACACTTAAGGAAATGTCCTTATAGCTAACAAGGCTTCCTAGGATTGTGTCAGACTGGAAGATAAACCAAGTCAAGTAAAATATTGTGCCTTCAAAAGTTCATACATTTTTCAAAATGTACTTACATATATTTTCAAAGTACTATTATTTTGGCTTATCAAAATTCTTTTTGGAAATAATACTTACTTGAATTTGGAGAATTTTCCAGGACACTTAGGAAGATGTCCTTGTAGTTAATAAGGTTTCCTAGAATTGTGTCAAACTGGAAAAGAGACCAAGTCAAGTATTATGTTTTTGAAAATGCCTAATATTTTTCAAGTACGTATACTTTTCAAAAAGATTATAATATTTCTCAAAATTACTTGCATTTTTTAAAAAAGATTATAGTATTTTTTTCAAAAGTTATACATTTTCTAAAAATATTGTATTTTTCGAAAAGTGCCAGACATCTCTCAAATATACTAGTATTTTCTCAAAAAGTGCAAAATTTCTTTCAAAATCCTAATATTTTTGTAAAGTGTACAATATTTTCCAAAGTATAAAATTTTTTGTGCAAAATGCATAACGTGTTTTAATTGCATAATCTTTTATAAGTGTGTTTGTTTAAAATTTATCATATCATACTAAAAGTTCAAAATATTTCTAGCTTGTTGCTATGCTTCAACAATTTAGATTTTCAAAAAGAACCAAATATTTTCATTGTTGGTGCAAGTATTTTTTTGGTGATTTTTGATGTATGACAAAGAGGGAGAGGTGCGCTTAAGTTAGAATTTTTTTTCTCTCTTACCAAAGGATCAAAAAATCAAAATGATTTTTTCAAAAGGGGGGGGGGGGAAGAGTGAGCGGAAGTTAGAAGTTTTCCCCAAAAGATCAAAAATGGGTTTTTAATTTTTTTTTAATTTTATTTTATCCCAAGGTTTAGCCCTTTCATCCAATCTAACTTAAGATATTGTCAAACATCAAAAAGGGGGAGATTGTTGGTGCAAGTTGCATCAGTGATGTCCTCCTCTAAATGTTTCAATGTTTGACAATATACTTAAGTCAGTGATACATTGAACAAGGGAAGGGTGAGTGAAGAAAACTGGACCAAGGTGAACCAAAGTCCTAGTTAACCTAGGCACTAAGACTTGGTGAGTGAAGCTGGGCAATAAGACCTGGTGAGTGAAGCTGGGCACTAAGACATGGTGAGTGAAGCTGGGCACGAAGACCTGGTTCGAGGAATTGGGTACTAAGTGTTGGAAACGAGATGGCTAGAGAGGGGGGGGGTGAATATAGCCAATCACTTTTCTTTGAAACTTAACAAGTTTCCTGCACTCAACTTATCAGTAGCACAGCGGAAGAAACGAAATGAAGCAGTGCAGTAAATGAAAACAGAAACCGAAAACAAACAACCACAATTAGCAAGATCGCTAACAAGGAGGGTTTACAAGGTTCGGGGATAACTTACCCCTACTCCTTGGCGTGCCCTTAAGGTGGGCGATCCCTTGATCGTTGGCAGATCAAGCCCCGGTTATCACCGGATAGAAAGCAACCTCCTTCTCGGTGGAGAAACCTCTCCACAGTGTTTCAATCACAGATAAAGTTTAAGCACAAAGAAACAACTAGAAGGATCTTACTCAAACACTTAGCAAGGACAAGAACACAGCAAGCTTCCCTGAGCTCCACCCAGTAGCGATCTCACGCAAGAACCCCTCTTCGTGTCTTCCCACTGTCGGACTCCAAGCTCCTTGTTCTCTCCTTCAAGCGCTCAAGTAATGGATGATTGCTTCTCGAAATCAATGGCTTGCTCAAAGTGATGAAGCTTCAAGAACACAGCAAGCTCGTAATAGAGAACTCAAGGCGCAGCAAGAAGATTAGTTCCAGAACTCTCAAACTCTGCTTCCACGAAGCCAGCTTCCGCGCTTTTGATTCTCCACACAACACCAGGTGACAACATCCTTCGTGGCCTCTAGCTACCACGCTGCCAACGTCAGCTACCACTGAGCCCTCTCTGGTCTTTCTGAGATCCCCTCAGCCAAGCCCCAGTCCTGGCTCCAGTCTGCAGCTCGGCTGTTGCAACCTGAAATGGATAATCGGACAAACCTGCTCCAAGGAAAGCCTCCATTGACCTCTCCTTGAGTGTTTGAATCCTCCCCTGTCACCTGCAACTTAATCAGGGTGTTAGAGCAGCGTATCACACAGTAAATCAAATATCAGATGTAAGTGGCAGCAAATCGGATATGGTCAGACGCGATCAGAGCGTCTGACAGTGCGATTTGAATTAAAGTGATCAGTCACCGGACCGATCCAGGGCGTGTGGGTCGGTCACCAGACCGATCCACTACTTCGCTGGGATTCCCAGCTCTCACGGCTATACACGCCTGATCGGTCACCGGACCGATCAGAGTGAAGCCTGATCGGTCACCAGACCGATCACAGTGAAGCCTGATCGGTCACCCAGACCGATCAGGACAGATGAACAGTAATTTTTTAATCAGATCCAAAGTCCTTGATCGGTCACCGGACCGATCCAGGACTTGATCAGCAAGGGAACTCACTCACCGTCCGCTCCCTGATCGGTCACCAGACCGATCAGGAGCAAGGCAGTGAGGAAGCAGCTTGCTCCCTGATCGGTCACCGGTCCGATCAGGAGCCACACAGTAGGTTCCCAACCTCACTGTGTGCTCCCTGATCGGTCACCAGTCCGATCAGACATCGCTGTATCGGTCACCAGACCGATCCACGAAGGAGTAGCGTGCCAATGTCCCTGATCGGTCACCAGACCGATCCAGGGACTCAAACCTAGCCCTCCAAGCTAGGAATTCATCCACCTTAGCCCTCCAAGCTAAGGATTTTCCCATCTAACCCTCCAAGTTGGGAATTTGCACCTAACCCTCCAAGTTAGGACTTTTCACCTAGCCCTCCAAGCTAGGACTTTTCACCCAACCCTTCCAAGTTAGAACATCATCCAACCTAGCCCTCCAAGCTAGGCACCTGACCCTCCAAGCCAGGATTTTTTCACCTAATTCTCTAGGATAGGAATTTGCACCTAACCCTCCAAGTTAGGACTTTTCACCTAGCCCTCCAAGCTAGGACTTTTCACCCAACCCTTCCGAATTAGGACTTTTCAAATACCTAGCCCTCCAGACTAGGATTTTTCACACCTAACTCTCCAGGTTAGGATTTTCCAACACCTAGCCCTCCAGACTAGGATTTTCAACACCTAACCCTCCAGGTTAGGATTTTCCAACACCTAGCCCTCCAGACTAGGATTTTCCATACCATGCCTGATCCCCGATCATGACTTAATCATAATCAATAATCATCCACCTAAACTAAAATCGGTGTCAACACCAAAACAACAATCAGGGCCAGACTGCATCAACACTAAGTCCTGGCCGAGGGTTGGGCACCGAAGACATGGTTCGGGGAATTGGGTACGAAGTTCTAGCCGAGGGTTGGGCACCGAAGTCCTGGACATAAGGTTTGGGCATGAAGTCTTGGTTCGAGGGATTGATCAACTTAACTGAACGATGAATAAGGACAGAAGTAGAGACGGGTCGAGGTTCAGACGTCTCGAGATCCGAGAGTATCGGAGTCTAAGCAGAAGTCCACCCCGAATGGACTGGGTGGCAACCGTCTCTTAAAAGGAGTAGGTGATAGATGCGTTCTCGGGGGTGGGAACTTCGTCGGTTCGACCTAGGGTTTCATGGAAATCCGATGTCAGAACCAAGTCCTTAAGGATAAGAATGTGTGTATATTTGCTTTGTATTTGTGTATCTTGCAGGTACCTAGAATGGAAGACAAAGCAGGCAAACAACATACAACGTGGCTAGAACCCAGCCTGCTAGGCGCCCCCATTGAAGGGGGCGCCCTAAAGGAGCTAGGCGCCCCCATCAACTGGGGCGTCTCAGTAAAGGAAGGTAGAACAGGCTTCCATTCAGGCAACCCAGATGATACAGGCGCCCTGGTTGAATGCTATATTTGCTGCTGCGAGTTCGAAGAAGAGATAAGCTTTGACTGGGTTCATTGAGGCGCCTGTGTTCATGGAGGCGCCCTGGATAACCAGGGCCCCCTAGTCAGATGCCTTATCGGTTGCGACGAGTTCGGCGCGGAGATAAGGTTTGACCAAGCCCTTTGAGGCGCCCCGGTGATCACAGGCGCCCCAATGAAGCATATAAAAGGGGCTTCGACCCCAAGGCTCAGAACACAACTTTGGAAATCATTCTGAGCATTCTGAGCTAAAGAAAAGCGTTAGAGACGAAGCCCTGCGACCAAGGAGGCTCCAGGAGGATGTGCGCAGCACTTCGGAGGTCCAGATCGGTCGGGCATTCAACCTTTCTATTTTAGTTTGAATTTACAATTCAGAATTTATTTTTATATCTTTGTGATTGTAATTTGTGCACTGTAAGACGGGTTTCTCCGCCTCCGGAAAGTCCGGAAAGGAGACCATTAGTGAACGGGTGTTCCCATGCTTAAGCCTTGGATGTACTAACCCTGGGATGTTGGGAACCAAGTAAATCCCGTGTGCATTTCTGTGTTTGTTTGTTCCTTTTTGTTTTCCGCTGTGCTACTAACTCTGTGTCCAGAACGAACGAAAGTTTACGAGTTTCCGTAAAAGTTATTTTCGATCGATATTTAGCCCCCCTCTATCGGCGACACCGGTCCTACATGTGATGCGTCGGAAGGGATCACCTCTGCAGGAAAGGAGGGTCGGCAATGCTCAAACCAAGAGAGGAAAGTCGCACGTGAAGAGGGAAAGAAAAAGGTTGGGCATCGGGCGATGAGGAGAGAAGAGGGCAATCGGCGAGGGAGAGGAAGTCGGCGTTGGGCTCACTCGCACAAGTACGGAAACCGCAGGAGGGCTTTGGCGTCGGCGGAAACATGTGAAGGAGAAGAGAAACTTTCTCTCGGGCGATGAAGAGAGAAGAGGGTTGCGGCGTGACGAGGCTCGCGTGCGCGTGCTTAGGCGATGGGGGGAATGAAAAGTTGATATCCAAGGGGGGAGAGGGGAATCAAAACTAGGATATGATATCCTTATTTTGATTCCCATTGAGCCCTTTCAAACACCTATCAAAAAAAAAAGAGAAAGAAAAAAGAAAAGAAAAGAGAGAAAAAAAGAAGAAAAAAAAAAGAAAAAAAAAGAATGAATTAGGCAGCAGACAAATTGAACCTGGGGTGACTGGCCCGACCCCACGGAAGTTTCCCACCGGTCATCAGGGTAAATCGGGAAGCGCTCGCGGTGGGCAGTCTAGAAGCCTAGCGTCCCAGGGTTCGCATCCCATTTGGAGAAAAAATTCCTGCAAAATGCACTGTAGCTAGGGATCGAACCGCAAATGTCTGGGTTAACAACTAGTTACCCTACCGCTGCACCATAGCCCCATGGACTTCAAACACCTATCAAAAAAAATGATGAACCAGGCAGCAGACAAATTGAACCTGGGGTGACCGGCCCGACCCCACGGAAGTTTCCCACCGGTCACCAGGGTAAATCGGGAAGCGCTCGCGGTGGCAATCTAGAAGCCCAACGTCCCAGGGTTCGCGCCCCATTTGGAGGAAAAATTCCTGCAAAATACGCCATAGCTGGGGATCGAACCGCTAATGCCTGGGTTAACAACTAGTTACCTTACCGCTGCACTATAGCCCCGGGGGCCTTCAAACACCTATCAAGCATCATACATAAGAATGAAATAACTTTCATTCTCATTCCTTACCCCTAAACCCCCCAACCAAGCAATCCCTTGTTAACTTAAACCCATTATAACTCAATTTTTAAATTTTAAATACTAAATATTCCCTAAAAAATTTTTAAAAAAAATCAAACATGTGAATCAATGAATCCTAGGTGCTTGTATTAAATACAAGCACTTGGGATTCTATAGGAGTGCCTGTATTGATACAGGCTCTCCAAGTTCGTAGGGTTGCACGAAATTAAGGTTGCAGGCAGTGGCGGATCTAAAATTATAAATTTGAGGGGGCTGCATACTAAATAACGTAAATAATTATTATAATAATAACTATAAAAATAATTATTATAATAATATCCTCCCCAATAATATATAATGTATATTTAGTTGAAATTTAAGAAATAGAGAAATTTAGTCATCTAAGATATTTGAACCCTAGATGTGTGCAAAAACAAAAACATAATTACCATTAGACCCACTATAAATATATACTTAGAGAGTCAAATAATATATATACTAAGAAAATAAAAATTTCTATACTAAAAAATAAAATTTTTGATATAAAAATAATGTTATTAAAAATTTAGGGGATCGTGGCCTCCTCGGTCTCCATGTAAATCCACCCCTGACCGCAGGAGTATATGTATATATATATATATATATATATATATATATATATATATATATATATATATATATATATATATATATATATATATATATATATATATCCAAATCTTTCGATTAATTAACAAAATAATCGAATCGAATTTATGAAATTTTCATATAGGGTGTAAACGAATCCAACATATTCGTAAGCTTTTTGAACCATCTCGAAAAATATTTGATCTATTTTTTAAATTATCGAATTCGAGTAGGATTGTTTGATAATTTTTTCAGTTAAATTTGAAATTATAATATTTTATTTCATTGAATATTTTTATTTAAATTATAATTTGAATAAACCGAATCGAATTCAAATTTAAAAAATTTTAAACTTTAATTTGATTATATTCGAATTAAGGTCTCAACAAACAAATCGAATCAAATTCAAATCAGAAACTATTTCAAATTAAAGTCGAATTAAAATTATTAATATTTTCGAAATTCAAATCGAATTAAATATCAATATTTTCATATAATTTTAACTCGAGCGCAAAATTATACCTTTCCAGTCATTTCTCCTCCCATGGGTTTGCCATCTTGTTTACTACAGCCCAAGAACAGGCTCCTTTTCCACCACCGTCGCCTTCGTCCGATCCTCTGTTTCCTCAATCGCCGGTGCTCCAACCTATCGCCGCTGGGTTACCAACCCGACCGCAGATCCCTTCCCGCCGCCTCCGGTGACTGCATCCCCCTCATCAAATCCTGCTCCACCAAGTCCCGTCTCCTGCAAATCCACGCGCACCTTCTCCGCTCCGGCATCATCAGTGACTCCACCGTCTCCACCGCCTTCCTCTCCTGCGCCGCCCTCGCCCCCGTGTCCGACCTCGACTACACCCGCCTCGTCTTCCGTCAAATCCCGTGGCCCAACGTCTACCAGTGCAACGCCCTCTTGAGGGGCTACGCCGAGAGCCGCTCCCACGCGGAGACTCTTACCTTCTACAACCACATGCGCAAGCTCGGCGTCCGTGGCAACTCTTTCACCTCTTCCTTCCTTCTCAAGTCCTGCGCGAGCAGTCGCTCCTTGCCCGGCGGAAGGCAGGTGCATTGCAGAGTCATTCGCGCCGGCCACCAAGCTGATTCTGTCCTGCTCACTTCGTTGATGGCGCTGTATGCTTCGTGCAAAGAGTGTGAGGATGCCCGCCGGATGTTCGACGAAATCCCCTTTAGAGATACCGTGACATGGAATGTTTTGATTTCTTGTTACGCTGATAACCTCAGAAGTAAGGATGCATTGCACCTGTTCGACATAATGCTGAGTTCTGAAAATAGTCTGGAGCCGGACGAGGTCACTTGCCTGATTTTGCTTCAAGTGTGTGGGCAATTGGGGGCCCTTGAGTTTGGGAAGCGCATTCACGAGTATGCTTCTCGACATGGTTACGATCTCATTCCGACCGTGCAGAATTCCCTCATCGCAATGTATTCGAAATGTGGATGCGTGGACAAAGCTTATGACGTGTTTCATGCAATTTCACATAAAACTGTTGTCAGCTGGAGTGCGATGATCTCAGGGTTGGCCATGAATGGGTATGGGAGGGGCGCTATTAATGCATTTGGAGCAATGCAAAATGCTGGTGTTACTCCTGATGAGCAGACTTTTACTGGAGTTCTTTCAGCTTGTAGCCACGGTGGATTTGTTGATGAGGGGTCGAGCTTCTTTGACATGATGAGAGATGAGTATCGAATAGCTCCAAATGTATGTCACTATGGGTGCATGGTTGATCTTTTGGGCCGTGCTGGTTTGCTCGATCAAGCTTATGAACTCATAGCAAAGGAGAAATGTGCTCGGTTGGATGCTGGAACCTGGAGGACCCTTCTTGGAGCTTGCAGGATTCATGGCAACACCGAACTTGGGGAACGCATAATTGAGCATCTTGTCGAGTTAAAAGCACAAGAACCTGGAGACTATGTCCTGCTACTGAATACCTATGCATCTGTTGGTAATTGGGATAGGGTAGCAGAAGTGAGGAAGTTGATGAAGGATAAGGGAATTCAAACAAGTCCCGCTTGCAGCACTATAGAATTGAATGGAGAGATTCATGAGTTCATAGTAGATGATCATTCACATGCCCGAAAGGGAGAGGTTTATCGAATGCTGGGTGAGATAACTAGTCAGTTGAAGAAAGCTGGTTATGTTGCAAATGTTTCATCTGAGTTGCATGATATGGATATGGAGGATAAAGGAAGTACACTCTCTTGTCACAGTGAAAAGTTAGCCATAGCTTTTGGTATCCTCGCGACACATCCGGGTAGGACATTAAGGATTGTAAAGAATCTCCGAACTTGTGTCGATTGCCACAACTTTGCAAAATTTGTATCCTTTACGTATAACAGGCTAGTGATTATTAGGGACCGGAGTCGATTCCACCATTTCAAAGATGGACAGTGCTCATGTAAGGATTATTGGTAGGGACTGAGGAGTTTTTGTTGCCTAGTTTGCAATTTTACAGAGAAAAGAAAGTTATAAATCCAATATTAGTAATGCAGTCAAAATTTTAATCTTATTGAAAGTTCTCTAAGTCTATAATTTTTAGGTAGCTTACTTTACCTAACTGTTAGCAAACCTAACATTCTAAGCAGACCTAACATTCTATTTGCAGTAGGTATTTGTGCTAGGTACCAACCTGTGCTAAGGAATCCTACTTAAGTGTTGTCAAAAGAATTTTTAGGTATGTTAAAGGTACTTTGAATGTAGGAATTTGGTTTCCTAGGACTCCTAATTTTGACCTACTAAGTTACTCTGACTTAGACTATGTAGGATGCAAATTAGATAGAAAAAGTACTAATGAAAGTTGTCAGATGTTAGATCACAGCTTAGTTAGTTGGTGTACTAGGAAACAACACAGTGTTGCATTCTCCATAACTGAAGTTGAATATATAGCCTTAGGAGAATGTGTAACTCAATTACTATGGATGATACATATTCTTAAGGACTTCCAACTAACCTACACTAACACTAAAGTTTACATTGATAATATTAGCTCAATTAATCTTACAAAAAATCATATACACCATTCTAGGACTAAACATATTGAAGTGAAACATCATTTTGTTAGGGATCATGTAGCCAGGGGTGAAATTATACTTACACACAAAGTCTAAATCTAACTTAGTTGATATTTTTATTAAACCACTACTTGAGTATGAGTTTAGTTCACTAAGAAGACAGCTAGGAATGTGTTCAATAGAATAGGTTTATTTATTTATTTATGCTTAATATCATTTTTTTCTTTTCAATACCATTTTCTTTAGCTATATTTCAAAAATTATTATCTTTAACTGGTTTTCAAAATTCCATATTTTTAAAATCATGGTTTTCATAAATTTTTTACTTATTTTTTGACTTAGTTTTCAAAAACATACCTCCCCCTCAAAACTAGGGGTTTCTTCGTTGTGGACTTAGCTTAGGACTTACTCTTAATTTGCATGCTCCTGTAAACTTAGAAGCTAACATCTCACAAGCACATTAGGATACCTCGATTGATAACTTAGACTAGGTTGAGATGCTTAAGTCTATGCCTTAACTCAAGATGCTTTAAGTCAGTGCATCTAAAATAGTTTGGGCAATAAATACAACTAAACAATAATCAAGTTAAGCAATCAAGCTTTGAAAGTCTATCTTTATAAGACTACTTAACTTGACTAACCCAAGTGAAAGCTATTATTTTATAATAGTTAGAAAGTAACAAACTGGTTAGACAAGAGCCTAAGGATTTTTTTTTTTTATGTTTTTTAAATTATTTATTAAAATTTTTGCGTGTTTGCTTTTGATTGCTTAGATTCAAATCATGCTTAGACTCAAATGGGTAGATTAACTTGGTTCAATTTTATTCATCTACATCAATTTATTGTTATTTATTGTTTATCTATATCAAAATTGTTACTTAGAATATCTTATTTGCTTCCTTAAAAATAATTTTTGGCATTATTCATTTTTTTCCGTTAATTTAAAATTGCTATTTTTCAAAATTTACTTATATTTTCAAAATTCATGGACTCTGATACCTAATTATTTTATAAAGTTTTTTTTCCTCCTTAACTAATTTTTTTTGGCAAAGGAGGAGAGAAGGGAAAAGTAGAACTTTCAAAGAATTTTTTTCTCTCTTCCAAAATTTGTTTTGATATATGATAAAGGGGTAGGTAGGGAAAAGTTAAAGTTAAAAATTAACTTTTTCAATGTAATTAACTTTTTCAAAGTGATACTTAGAATTTTTTTCAAAATAATCAAAAAAATCATTCAAATTGAAAAATACACGTTTTTCAAAAGCTTCAAGAGGAGAGTTTTATATAAAGGGGAGCTTCATGTATACTTACAAATTTATAAGTTTTTTTTAAAATTGAACCCAAATTGCAAATATTTCAAATCCTAACATATCAAGGGGGATTACTGATTAAGGGGGAGATTACTTATCAAGGGGGAGATTTACAAAATCTATTTTTTAAAAATATTTCTAACTCTAAAAAAGTTATTTTTACTCTTTGAAAACATGTTGAACTCTATTTCTTTGAATGCCTTTACTATTGATTAAATTATCTGTTTTAACTTAACTATTGAACTGGGTTGCTATAAATAAAAAAGGAGGAGATTGTTGGTGTCGGAAGCACCAGATCGAACCTGATTTTGATAATGACAAAGGGTTCAAAGTTAAGTATGTTTTGTGATCTAACGTATTTGACTAAGTGTGCAGGAAAGTCCTAGTTTGTTTAGGCACGAAGTCTTGACCTGCAGGGTTGAGCACGAAGTCCTGGTGGGCACGAAGTCCTAGTTGAGGGCTGGACATCGAAGACCTGACTGCGGGTTGGGCACGATGACCTGACCGGGGATCGAGCATCGAAGACCTGATCCGAATGATCTGGTAGAAGTCCTAGTTGAGCTATGATAACTGACAAAAGTAGGGATGAGTCGAGGTACGGACGAGTCGAGATCCGGAAGCTTCGGAGGCCGAGCAAAAGTCCACCGAAGGTGCCGGTTGGCAAAAGATAAATTCTCCAAAGTGGAGTAGGTGAGGACGCGTTCCCCGGAAGAGGGAACAGTAGGTGTTGGTCTGACCTAGGATTTTATTTTGAAATTCAAAGTTAAGATCAGACAATTCCGGCTGTCAAACATGCATTTTATTTTATATACTTTAAATGTTATTTGTATTTCGGACTAACTCTATATGCAGTTGATGTTTTGGAGATCAGCCGCCTCCGAGGCGCCCGAGAGGACTTGGGCACTCGTGTATACAGGCGTCCGCGAGGTCTCGGGCGCTCCAGTGCGCTTTTCTCAGCCTAGGCGAGCTTGAGTTGGTGGTTGCTGATTGGACGTGCCACGTCAGCACTCAGGCACTTCAGTGCACCCAGGCACCTGAGAAGGATAAAGTTTGGACTTTATCAGCGAATGACGACGCGAACGAAGTGGAGACGTGGAGGCACCTCTATGCGCACTCGGGTACCTGAGTGCCAATATATAAGGGATTTCGCCCCTCAGTCTTCAATATCACTTACGTCAATTGCAATCAATCTTTTACGCTCTCTATTCTCAAGTTCACTGCACAGAAACAGTCTGAGATCAATGACACGCTGCTCCAACGACGAAAAGTCTTTCTTTCTTCTTTAAGTAAGTGTTGTCGGTATAATTTATATTTTTATTCTATACTTAAACTTAAATATTCTGTAATATATTTTGTGACTTATAGAATTGACCAACGAAAATTGTCAAGGACCATGGGCCTTGGAGTAGGATCCGTCACAGATTCTGAATCAAGTAAAACAAAGTTGTTAGCGTTGTTTTGACTTGACTTTTTTTTATTTCTACTACGTTTACTCCGCTCTTAATTCGAAAATTTTGAATCGATATTCACTCCCTTCCCCCTTCTATCGATCTCATCGATCCCAGAGAATTCTAATTCAAAATGTTACCAATGACAGCAAATCAAGGATGCCCCTTGTAAATTTACAAAATTGACTTTTCTTCTTCTAGAACATGTGATTGGACTTAGTTAGGTTTATTAGCATGGGAAATCCAATCATTGGTGATCCCGGGCCAGCTTGCGTGTAGCCTGGCCCGGCAGCCTGGCGCTCAGTCAGGAGGAGTGGCTATTGATCTGGACGATCCCGCTGGATAAGAGGCAAGCGGGCTTAGGCCCCCTGGGTTTCCGTGTCAAGGCCTATACAGGCCTATAATAGCGTTCTACTGAGTCAGATGAGCTTGGACTGGAGGAGTTATCCCCTCTGTGCCCCCAGTCAACACCCTCATAGGCCCTCAGCCGGCCTCTTTACCTTTGTGCCCCCAGTCGGCACCCTCATAGGCCCTCAGCCGGCCTCCTTACCTCTGTGCCCCCAGTCGGCACCCTCATAGGCCCTCAGCCGGCCTCCTTACCTCTGTGCCCCCAGTCAGCACAACCACTCTCTAACATCGGGTTACCAGAAGCCGTACGGGGTCGGCGCGGGACCCTGTTCGCCCTGGCTGCCAACGGCGGATATCTCGCCGAGGTATTGATATGCCTGACACATCTTGTCCCCCGTACCTCGACCACATGCCCTGATGTCAGACCGAGCGGCGTCCAACGGCGCCAACTCTTAAGTTGACAGGGCCTCTTTCCTTAATACAGCATGTGTCACTTTGCCCTGCCGCCCCTAGACGCACATTACCCTGTCCTCACTACGCGACAGCGGGTGGCAGGTGAGGCAAAACCTGTCAGCTTCCCCGGCTATATATACTTCTCACTCCACATTTCCTAGGTACGCGCGATAGTGCAATTCTCATACTGTTCTATTGCTTTCCATCGCCACCGTCGTGTACTGACTTGACCGTCGGAGTGTCTGGCCGGGGACTTTTCCTGGCGGGTTCTAACGGTCTCTGTCTTGTAGGTTGGGAGCTACCCCGCTCGCTGCGCCACCTCAGCAACCTCGCCCCCCTTGGAGATTCGTCCGGCTGTAGGGGCGTCTGACTCACTTCGCGACAGGATCAAATTTGGCGCTAGAAGGAGGGACACCAGCAGCTTGATCGGAAGTGAAGATGGACGAACCTTATGATATCAACATGGATATCTCTCGAGGGGAGTACGAGGTACTCATGGCTACGCGGGCTCAGCAGAGGGCCTCTCAAAGGCCCTCCCAAGCTACCAGCCAAAGGCATCAGGGCCCAGAGCCGGTAGCGCGTCGCGCCTTGGGAGGGCAAGGCAGACTTGCCATGCCCGAGGATGGTCTCGCCCCTCCCCCGGCAGTGGTCCCCCAGGAGCAATTCGGCGATGCTCACTCGGTATCAGCCGCAGCATCGGTCTCTAATCCGGTGCGCGGGAGGCGACCGGACAAAGGAAAAGCTCCGGCGGACCCTGCATCGGCTATGTCGATACGCAGCCCTTTCGCTCCTTGGATCTTGGAGGATCTCGTGCCTCATCACATGCGTTTCTTCACCATCCCTGAGTATGTGGGAACTACGGATCCGGAGGAGCACTTGATGAAGTTCGAGAGCACTGCCATGCTTCAGCAGTACCCGGAAGGCGTTAAGTGCCGAGCCTTCCTAACCACACTCTCTGGTGCTGCCCAGAGATGGTTTGACCGGCTCCCGGATGGGTCGATCACGAACTTTGAAAAGTTCAAGAAAGTGTTCCTACAGCACTTTGCTAGCAGCCGAAGGCACCACAAGAAGAGCCTCAACCTGTTCGCCCTGAAGCAAGGGCCTAAAGAAACACTTCGGGCTTACATCCGGAGGTTTAATGAGTTGGCAATGGACATGCCAACCGCCATGCAGGAAGTCATGGTAAGTGCATTCTCCCAGGGCCTGCAGGAGGGAGAGTTTTTTCGCTCGCTGATCAGGAAGCCCCCGAAGGACTTCGATAGCCTTCTTGGGAAGGCTGACAAGTATGTCAACGTCGAGGAGGCACAGGCGGCTCGGTGCAAGGAATCGGCGGCCCCAGCGCCCCCTCCTCCTGTTCACACTGCCAGGCCTTCGGGAGGACCTATTCATAGCCCTCGGGGTCTCGCCGAGCATGCGAGCATGGAAAGACGCCACGTGCAACAGGTGGCCCAGGGATGCTTCCCCGCCCGATGGAGGCCATACTGCAGCTTCCACCAAAGTCACGGGCACGCCACGGAGGAGTGCCAGCAAGCCGGGCGTGGTCGGGCTCAGGCCCCCGGAGGTCGGGGACGACAAACACCTCTCGGACGGGGAGCCGGCCGAGGCGGCCCAAATGCCGACCCAATGGCCGAGGAACTGCAAGAGAACCCGCCGGCCGCTCGAAATCTATTCCCCCAAGGGAACCGAGTGGTGGAAAAAGAGACGGAAGAAGAGAGGGCCAACCAGCAAAATGTCGTTCGAGGCGGCGTGCACGTCATCTCGAGCGGCCCGACGGGAGGAGATTCCCACTGGGCCCGAAAAGCCCAGGCGCGCCGACTGGAGATCCACCAGGTTGGCACAAGTGTGGCTCAGGCAGAGGGGCCCCAGATTAGCTTTGGGCCCCAGGATCTTCAGGGATTAGAAGTCCCCCACGATGATGCGCTGGTTATCACCACCGTCATCGCTAACTATCAAGTCCACCGCACCATTGTGGACACAGGCAGCTCGGTCAACATACTCTACAAGAGAGCGTTTGACCAGCTCCAGATCGAGAGGTCCCAGTTGGAACTAGTGGCGACCCCATTGTTCGGTTTCACGGG
The DNA here is from genome assembly GCA_024364735.1 of Boesenbergia rotunda. Taxonomy (NCBI): domain Eukaryota; kingdom Viridiplantae; phylum Streptophyta; class Magnoliopsida; order Zingiberales; family Zingiberaceae; genus Boesenbergia; species Boesenbergia rotunda. The sequence goes on along the minus strand of JAGFNQ010005385.1, from coordinate 214,039 downwards.
GAATCCGGTACATCCCATTGGCCAGTCTTGATTCCATGCCCTTGGACATTTTTTTTTTGGAACATTTTGAAGCCAGAACTCCGAGTAGGTCCACCCCTAAGGAACCTCGTGGACGCCCCCTTCCACAATGCCATCTGGAACCGACCCCCTCCTCGGTCCCGAATGCCCATCTCTCGGGCCGCGCCACCTTCGGACCTCAATGACCGTCATCTCAAGGGCCCGGTCCGCCGCCACCCCGTTCGTACCTCTTCGTTAAGCTCTTCTCTCGGCGAATCTTCATCGGTCATACCATGACCTCCGATTGTTTGCATGCTCATGGGTAAGGGTTCTAGGTGGCTAGATGACCCTCAAATCATCATCGCAGTCCATCCATTGAGATAGAAGAGATTGGACTGGAAAATCCAGCCGCGTGTAGTTTGAGCAAATCGACTGACTGAACTTTTCCAGGATTGCTGAGCTTAGGGTTCGAGGACAGCCCTTGCGTGAACGAACAAGGAGATCTTGGGCTAATGGAGTGATTGGGGTTTAGATTCTATTGAGTTTCGGTTTTTAGCTGTAAATTTCATTTCTGTCATCTCTGTTTCATTACTGAATTCGTATCAGAATGTTTAGTTTCAGTTTTTAATTGTTTTTGCTTAATTAGGTTTCAATTCTGCTATGGTTTGAGATAGATTACTTGTTAGTGATTAGTTGTGCTTAATTTCAGCTTGTTTTACACTTCAATTGCTTGCGTGGCCCTGTTTTCAGCTTGCGTATCATTCTGGCGTGCCAGATTTATCTCTGCAGGTTTATAGCTGTGGCTTCTCAGCTTTGTGCCAAGTAAACATTAGTTTCCTTCATGTTTGTTTGAACTTAGATTAGAGATTCAAATTCAGCTTGCATTTACTTGTTTCAGTTTGCGTATTCTACTTGTTTCATTTCTGCAAATTCTGCAAATTCTGCACCTTTCATTTCTGCATCTTCATTTCCTGCACATGCTGCGTTTCAATTTTGTTTTCTGCATTTCAACTTCGAATTCAGCCATTCAACTTTAATTCTTGAATCCTCAGTTTAATATCTCTGAAATCGTGTCAAGTTAGCTCAGTTTCCACCTCTGCGTATCATTTCCCAGTGTCCAGTTTTCAGTTCTACACGTGATATGTTCCTGAGCATCAGTCCTTGTGTCACTGAATTGGTTTCTGAATTCATGTCAATCAAATACTAACTCATCTGAATTCACATAAAAACTAAAATTGTGTCCTCGATTCCAATCAGCTGAGTTGTCTGCATTTGGTGGTGTATTCATTTCAGATTCTGTTTTCAACTTGTCTGAATTCTGCATTGGATTTCTGAAGCTTCCATTCATTACTGTCTTCAACTTGTTCTGAATTAGTATCAGTGTTTGTGTATCAGTTTTCTTGTTCCGCATAAGCTTTATAACCTCGAAGAGTGTTGGATTATTCTGAATGCATTAGGCAGTATCAAGTGAGCTTGACAGTTTCCAATTGCCTTAGGTTTGTTCATGGACTGTGATTTCCGATTTCTGCACAGCAGCTTGGGAATCTGAATTGCTACTTTACATTCAATTGTTTCTGAATTTGCATTTGATTTGTTTGCTTCAATTTCGTCTGCTTTACAGCAGCTTATAGTATTGCCTTTAGCATCATTTTTCAGCACATCGCCACTACCAAGTCTGCGTGCCAGTTGTGGGATTTCTGCACTTTGTACCAAGTGGAGAATTCAACGCTTATTGGACCCAAGCTTAACTCAATTCTTAGTGTATTCTTGTCCTTGATTTCAGTCCCAATTGCATCCAAACTGTTCTGAGTTGTAACTGCCGTTTCCTGCAAAAAGTAATATCATTTCGGGAAGTTGTATCAAGGAGACTTCATTTTTTATTAGGGAAAAATTGTTTAGCATTTGGCTAGTTTTGAATGACAATCATCGAAGCAAAACTCGAATTATCAATCAGGACTGGATCGAATTGATTTCAGCTATGATTCTGAATTTTGAAATTTGCATTAAGTGATTAAGTGCCAATGGTTGAATCATTAAATGTCATCACTTTTTTAGTCATGAGTTAATTTCCTTTCTTTTTATTTCATTTTCATTCTCAATTGCATCCAAACCCAATCACATTCGAAACCAAAAATTCACAAACGACAATAAACACGAGCTCGAATCAAACAAACTCTCAACTAGTCCCGAGGAAAAATACGACCTGTGGCCCCTTTACTACGTTTTCATATTTTGATTGCAAAAAGGGTTTCCAGCATTTTATAAATATTCTAAATTTGGAGGACCCACATTCGTGACAGTCTATTTTGGGCCCATCAGCCATCTCCCTGGGCGAGGAGCCATTGAAGAGAACTCGGTGGTCCACCTTCCTGGTAGTGGACGCCCCTTCGTCCTACAACGCCATCTTGGGCCGACCGGCGCTCAATGAGTTCCGGGCCGTCGCTTCCACCTTCTACTTGAAGGTTAAGTTCCCGGTCGGGGACCAGATGGGAGAGGTCAAGGGTGACCAGAGGGTAGCTCGGAGGTGCTACGTGGATGATGTTCGCGTAGACAGTTGTAAGGCCCCCCGTCCTTTCCCTGAGTGCAACATGGTCCAAGCCTCTCCTTGGTCCGAGTTGTAGGAAGACAAGGAAGAAGTGTAGCTCCTCCCCGACCGGGAGGAGTCTCGAGTCAAGATTGCGACAGGATTGTCGGAAGAACTGAAGGGGTCCCTGCTGGAATGCTTGGCCCACAATCAAGATGTCTTCGCCTGGACTGTCAAGGAATTGAGAGGTGTCCGACCGGAGGTTGCAGAGCACCACCTCCACGTTTACCCCTACGCTCGGCCCGTGAAGTAACGAAAGAGAGACTTCAGCACCGAGCAGAACAAGGCGTTCAGGGTGGAGATCGAGAGGCTAACGGAGGCAGGGCACATTAGAGAGGTGCAGTTTCCATCCTGGCTGGCCAACGTGGTGCTCGTGCCTAAGCCGGACAACAGATGGCGAATTTGCATCGACTTTCGGGATCTCAACAAGGCCTGCCCGAAAGATTGTTACCCCTTGCCCCGGATTGATCAGATGGTGGACTCGACGGCAGGCAGCGAGTTCATCTCCATGTTGGACGCCTACCAGGGGTATCATCAAGTACCCCTGGCGGTGGAAGATCAAGAAAAGGTTAGCTTCATAACGGCAGACAGTACTTATTGCTACACTGTCATGCCGTTCGGATTGAAGAACGCTGGAGCCACCTACCAGCGTATCATGAATAAAGTCTTCCGGTCTCAGATCTGGAGAAATGTGGAAGTATATGTTGATGACATCCTCATCAAATCTGCTCATGCTGAAGACTTGGTGGCGGACGTCGAGGAGACCTGCCAGACGCTATGAAGGTACGGGCTTAAGCTGAATCCAGCTAAGTGTCTTTTCGGGGCACGGAGGGGAAAGTTTCTGGGCTATATTGTGACTGAGCGGGGCATAGAAGCCAACCCGGGAAAGGTCAAGGCCCTGCTGGATATGCCTCCGCCCAGAAATCTGCGAGAAGCTCAGCGGCTTGCGGGGCGAATCACGGCCCTGTCTCGATTCATCTCCTAGTCGGCAAAGCGAGGGTTACCTTTCTTCAAAACCCTCCGCAAAGCCACCAAATTCCAATGGGATGCCGACTGTGACAAGGCATTCGAAGAGCTGAAGAATTACCTGAAGAATTACCTGAACTGCCTGTGCTGGCCAAACCGGAGGTAGGAGAGACGTTATATGTATATTTGGTCGCATCAGCTGACTCGGTCAGCCTAGTCTTGATTAAGCAGGAAGCGGCCGAGCAGCAGCCAGTGTACTTCTTCGCTCATTTATTAAAGGGAGCCGAGTGCCGTTACACGACACTCGAAAGGTTGATGTATGTGCTGTTGTTGGGTGCTCGAAGGCTTCACCCTTATTTCTTGGCGCATCCTATCGTGGTTTTGACAAACAGTAATCTGGGCCGAGTGGCCTCAAACCCTGAAGCATCCGGACGGCTGATCAAGTGGACTACAGAGCTGAGTGAATATGACATCCAGTATCAGCCTCGATCGGCCATCAAGGCTCAAGCCCTAGCCGACTTCCTAAGTGAGCTACATTCGGACGAGATCGAAGAGGCGTGGCAGATATATGTGGATGGCTCGTCCGCCCGGTCAGGAAGTGGAATTGGTATTCTAATGGTCTCCCCCAACGGAGAAAAAATGCACCTGTCCGTGCGACTGGAATATAAGGCCACCAACAATGAAGCCGAGTATGAAGCCCTCATAGCTGGGTTGCAAGCCGCTAAGCATGTAGGGGCGGCCCGAGTAATGCTCTACTCGGATTCTCAACTAGTCACACAACAAGTAGCGGGAAAGTTTGAAGTCAACAGTGATCGGCTGCAGGCTTTCATAGAAGCCTATGAGAAGCTCAAAGCCGAATTCAAAGAGGTGCAAGTGAGGAAGATTCCACGGGAGGAGAACTTCAAGGCGGATGAGTTAGCTAAGCTAGCTAGTTCGGTCGGCTCGTGGGTACTCCCCCAGGCTGGCGGCCCCGCTCTGCTAGTCATGCAGATAGAAAGACAGGCTGACCTGGAGCTGGGATCTGACTGGCGAGCCCCGGTCATCACCTACCTCACTCGGGGCACCTTACCAACCAACTAGGAAGAGGCTCGATGGCTCAAGAAGCATGCGTCCAGATTCACCATGGTCGGCGACACCCTTTATAAAAGATCATTTTCTCGGCCTCTCCTTAAATGCCTGAATGAAGAGGATGCTGATTATGTCTTGAGGGAGATTCATCTGGGGATCTGTGGACACCACGCGGGTGCTCGTGCGACGGCTCGGAAGGCAATAATGTCAGGATATTATTGGCCCACCTTGCAGGAAGATGCCAATGAGCTGGTGGCCAAGTGTCTATCCTGCCAGAGACACCAATGCTTACCGTACCGACCCACGGAAGTCATGAAGGCGTCAGTTGTCTCTTGCCCTTTTGACCAGTGGGGCATGGATATCGTGGGGGCATTCCCTACTGCCACCGCTCAGAAGAAATACTTGCTGGTGGCAGTCGATTATTTTTCTAAGTGGATAGAGGCGGAGGCTCTGACGCACATCACCGAGCAGGCGGTAAAGAAGTTCTTGTGGCGAGACATACTATGTCGGTATGGGATCCCACACAAGATCGCCTCAGATAATGGGAGACAGTTCTAGGGTAGGAAGATACGGGAATGGTGTGCCAAATACGACATCAAGCAGGCGTTTACTTCTGTAGCCTACCCTCAGAGCAATGGCCAGGCGGAAGTGGCCAATCGGGAGATTCTCAGGGGGTTGAAGACCAAGCTCGACCACATTGGCGGAACCTGGGTGGAGGAGCTCCCGAGCATTTTATGGGCCTTGCGAACCACTATCAAAGAAACAACCGGATGCACACCTTTCCAGTTGGTTTATGGAACTGAGGCAGTGATCCCGGTCGAGGTCAGGTGCGAGTCGGATCGAAGGGCAGCGTATGATGAAGGTAATCCGGAGAGACGGCGGCTGGAGCTAGACTTGGTTAATGAAATTCGTGATAAAGCAACAGCTCGAATGTTCGCATACAGGCGGAGGATGAAGCAGCGGTACGACCGAAGAGTGCTACCCAGAGCATTTGAAGTAGGCGACCTTGTCTGGAAAAGAATTAAGCCGGTGGGGGACGTAGCCAAGCTGGAGCTGCAGTGGGGAGGACCTTTCAAGATTGTGCAAAATCTTTCTTCAGGGGCGTACTACTTAGAGAATGAGAAGGGAAAAAGGTTGGATTGACCATGGAGTGCGGTCCACCTTCAACCTTATTGAGCTGCTAAGTGACAAATGAGGATGTAAATGTAAAACACGTCTGACAAGTGAAGGCATATGGTCCTTACCTCGCTTGCAGATGTGCCAGGCTCTCGAGCCAAATTTCCCGCAGCTCGGCTGCTCAGTAAGACGCGTGGCGTCCCACGCTCCCTGAGTCTTGCCCGACTGTGTGCGCTAAATTCCCGCGGTTCAGCCTGCCTGACCGTGTGTGCTTTCCCGCAGCTCGGCTGCTCAGTAAGACGCGTGGCGTCCCACGCTCCCTGAGTCTTGCCCGACTGTGTGCGCTAAATTCCCGCGGTTCAGCCTGCCTGACCGTGTGTGCTTTCCCGCAGCTCGGCTGCTCAGTAAGACGCGTGGCGTCCCACGCTCCTTGAGTCTTGCCCGACTGTGTGCGCCAAATTCCCGCGGTTCAGCCTGCCTGACCGTGTGTGCTTTCCCGCCAGCTCGGGCCGCTCAGTAAGACGCGTGGCGTTCCCACGCTCCCTGAGTCTTGCCCGGACTGTGTGCGCCAAATTTCCCGCGGTTCAGCCTGCCTGACCGTGTGTGCTTTCCCGCAGCTCGGCTGCTCAGTAAGACGCGTGGCGTCCCACGCTCCCTGAGTCTTGTCCGACTGTGTGCGCCAAATTCCCGCGGTTCAGCCTGCCTGACCGTGTGTGCTTTCCCGCAGCTCGGCTGCTCAGTAAGACGCGTGGCGTCCCACGCTCCCTGAGTCTTGCCCGACTGTGTGCGCAAATTCCCGCGGTTCAGCTGCCTGACCGTGTGTGCTTTCCCGCAGCTCGGCTGCTCAGTAAGACGCGTGGCGTCCCACGCTCCCT